>CM045761.1:47619770-48142270 GCA_025200525.1 Camellia lanceoleosa | reverse complement strand
ATTGCCATTCAACATAATCACAACCAAACACATTAAACTAATTCCCAAGACACATCTTTTCTCCGCCAGAATTAGAATTCCCAAACCGTACCAAATTAACCCAATGAAAACCCTAAAAAAACATAACAAAAACAAGGAAATGGCCTCTCAATACACAATCAACAATGCAATTTAAATGGGAAAAAAAAAATTATAATCAAATAAACAGACCCAAAAAAATAAAATTGAAATCATTCGAACTTATTACCTATGCATATATCGACAATTAACGAAATATTGGATCGAAGAATACCTTGAAGCAGAGAAATTTTACAGGCGAGGCTCGGAACTCGAGGACAGAGAAGAGGATCGAGCGGTGTGGTGGAGGAGGAGAGAGAAAGCATTGTGTGAAGAGAGAGAAAGGGAGAGGAGTCTCTGGTTGTTGTTGTTGTTGTTGATACGAGCCTCTGGAAACCCTAGAGAGAGAGAGTGGGATAGAGAAAGGATGACGAGGCAGTTTGTGTGTGTGTGTGGGAGGTAGCAGGGTAACGAGGAAGAAGACGAGGACGTGGAGGAATGTGAGCCGTTCGATTCGGTGAGTGGGTTTGGAAAAGACGAAAAAGGGCAGAGCAGGGGGTTTCTGTGCGGAGAGAGAGAGGATCTGTTGTCGTTGTGGTGGTCGTGAGAGTCGAGAGAGAGAGAGAGAGAGAGACCGTTGCAGGGATTAACGGGTTTGGGGGATCGGGTGGGTCTTTATCTGTCGGAGTCTAGAACTTTGGGTCTTGTTTGGTTTGTGTTTTAGAAAAAAATTTAGAAATTTTTTTTAAAAAAATTGAAGCTAACTTAATAAAAATAAATATAAAAAGTATAATTTAAATTTTTAAAAATTATTTTTGACCTTTCAAAAGATAAAATTCTATAAAAATATTAAGTATTTTTTTTTATTTCTTTTACCAAATTAATTTTTAATTTTTTTTTAAAATTTATAAAAATCAAACGAAACATAATTTTCTCAAGGGTTTGATTCAATCACTTTAGTTGCTAGTGGCCGGGTGCCTTTTTTGAAATTTTTTTCTGCTCTTAATTATTTTTTTAAAAAATTTGGAATATTTTAGTATTGGAAGGATTAACAAATAAAAAAAGTTAAGTAAGAAGGGATTAAAATTTTACATGTGTGGTCTTTTTAATATGATTTATCAAAAAAATTATTTGAATTTTAGAAATATATCTCACGGTGAACCCCGTGCTCAACAATATCTCTCTAACTAACTGTTGAATTGTAGAGAAGACACTTCTTTATCTCTCTAATGTAATCAAGTAAGGTGTAATTCTAATGTAATCAAGTTAGGTGTAATGAAGGAGATAACTTTTTTCTTTTTTTTTTTTGAACAAATGAAGGAGATAACTTGAATAAAAAAATGTAACATGTGGATGTTATTATCCATGTATTCTACGTTTGTATAATTATTTAACATACGTTCTATGTTTGTGGAAATATATATAATGTAGTGTTTATTATAATTTAAAAGAAGTGATTATAATCTATTTTAATTTAGGAGTTTGTGTCAAACTGATTGATATAGTTTTTAAGACAAATTATACTAACGGTTCCTATAATTTGGGACTTGTGTCACTTTGGTCTCTGACTTTTCAATTGTAGTACATTTGACTTAAAATTTTGAATCTTATTCCAAATAAGGATAATTGAATATACTATTGCTTAATTTCAATGACAAAATAGTCAATTTGATAAAATATAAACTAATTTGATAAAAATAAATGTCAAAAAATATTTTTGAATATTTAAAAATTATTTCTACTCACTAATGATAAAATTATGTAAAATTGATAAATCTTTTAGACATTTATTTATTTATTTATATCAAATTAATTTTTATGTGTTTGGATGATGATCAGATAATGGGTAGTTTTTATTTTCATTAAATTAGTTTCTATTTTTTCAAAAGTCAAATATGACGACAATTTTAATATCATTATTAAACCAATCCATTAAATTAAAAATTCAAAACTAAAAACACTATATATTAAATATATCGATTAAACATTATAATCCTACCAACCACCCATTACATGGTCATCATCTAAATGCATAATAAAAATTAATTTTGTAAAATAAATAAATAAATAAATGTATAAAAAAATTATCAATTTTACATGATTTTATCTTTGATGGGTAGAAATGATTTTTAAAATTTTAAAAATATTTTTTTGACATTTATTTTTGTCAAATTAGTTTATATTTTATTAAATTGATGATTTTGCCCTTAAAATTAAGCAGTGATATCTTCAATTGTCCTTATTTAGAACAAGGTTTAAAATTTAAGGTCAAATGTGTCACAATTGAAAAGTCATGGACCAAACTGACACGAATCCCAAAGTATAGGTACTGTTAGTGTAATTCACCCTAACTTTTACTTTTCTTAGAAAGAAATAACTTAAATAAACTGAAAACTATAATTATTTAAAAATTGGTGAAAATATATTTTTAATTTTTATTTTTTAATTATTAAATTTTAACTTCTAATAAAGCCAAGTCAGGTAACGAATGAGATAGGTTGAGACGAGTTGTATATAAAAAAATATATCATGTGAACACTATGATTCAGGCCTTGAATCATAATGATACATTTTTGCAATTCTCATAATAAGTGGTTGTAAGTTCAAAACTCATGTGAGATGTAGAGAGTAATCTCCTTTCTCTTTCTACTTAAATAAAAGAATATGACAGAACTTGAGTGGGAATAAAATTATAAAAAGAAGGATTAATCTTCGATCCAATTAGACAGGTATTCATCTCAATGGTCCAAAGCTTTCATCTTGTAAGGTCCATCAAAAATTTTAATTAATTGTGAAAGAGAAACACTAGTTTGAGAGAGAGAGAGAAAGAGAGAGAGAGAGATAGAGACTGAATGCTCTGTATATTGATATGTGTTGTATGTTACAATTGAAGAATGTTCTCCCTTTTATAGAGAGAAAGGGGGAGACATGTGTATATAATGTACAATAAATAAGTTGGGCACTAACCGGTAATGGAGCCGAAAGCAAGCACTATATATATGCACTACACTATTATATATATGCACTACAATATAAAGTATGGGTCTTGCTACATCCCCCTAATTTCCATATCAAGTAAGAAAAAAAAAAAAAAAAGGAAACAGTTGCCAAAACAGAAAATTAGGGGGATTAGGGGACCTCTTTTTAGGGCTCCAAATCATTTTCCATAAAGTATATGCACTACACTATAAAGTATAAGATATATATGAATATATTAACAGCCCCCCGCAAACTCAAGAAGGGTAGGCATCGACTAAGTTGAGTTTGGAAACAAGATCACAAAAACGTCCAGGAGGATGAGCCTTGGTGAAAATATCAGCAGGTTGATCGGCAGAAGCAATAGGGAGAAGATGAACAGTACCACGTGTAACATGCTGTCGAATGAAATGACAATCAATCTCAATATGCTTTGTGCGATCATGAAACACATCATTGTGAGCAATCTGAATGACACTCTGATTGTCACAATAAAGAGAGGTAGTGCCAGAAGAGGAAACACACATATCAGTGAGGAGCCAACGAAGCCAGAGAAGTTCCTGAGTGGTATCAGCAAGAGCTCGGTATTCAGCTTCGGTGCTAGAACGGGCAGTGAGGGATTGTTTCTTGTTACGCCAAGTAATAAGAGAATCCCCTAAGAAGAAACAAAAACCCGTAATGGAGCGTCGGTCCGTAGGATCCCCAGCCCAATCAGCATTAGAAAAGGCACGCAGATCAAGAGAGGAGGAAGCAGAGTAGTGAAGGCCATGGAACATAGTGCCCTTGAGATAGCGAAGGATGTGGAAGAGAGCGGTATAGTGGGGAGTGCGAGGAGTCGACATGTACTGACTAACAATGTGAACAGCATAGGCAATGTCAGGACGAGTGACTGTGAGATAGACAAGACTACCGACGAGCTGGCGATAAAGAGTAGCATCCGAGAGGAGATCACCATCGAGAGGAGTGAAACGAATCTGAGGATCAACCGGAGTAGAGGTAGTTTTACAATCGGTAAGACCAGCACGAGCCAGAAGATCGGATGTATATTTGGCCTGTGACAAGTAGGAACCAGTAGAATCATGAGAGACCTCAAGGCCGAGAAAGTAGTTAAGAGTACCAAGGTCTTTCATTTCAAACTGACGGTGAAGAAACCGTTTGAGGTGGAGAATACCAGCTGCATCATTACCAGTGATAATCATATCATCCACATATAGAAGAAAAAGAGTAGTACCATGAGGAGTAGTCCGGATAAACAGAGCAGAGTCATAGGAGCTAGAAGTGAACCCGAAGTCATGAATGGTAGAACTAAACTTAGCAAACCAGGCTCGGGGCACTTGTTTGAAGCCGTAAAGAGCACGCTGTAATTTGCAAACCTTATGAGGTGGAAAAGTTGACCCAGGTGGAGGTTGCATATAAACCTCCTCAAGAAGATTACCATTGAGGAAAGCATTTTTGACATCCATCTGAAAGAGCTCCCAGTGACGAGCAGCAGCAACAGCAAGTAAACTGCAAACAGAGGTAAGTCGAGCAACAGGGGAGAAGGTCTCCTCATAATCAATGCCATATTCCTGGTTGAAGCCTTTGGCGACAAGACGAGCTTTGTAGCGTTCAATAGAGCCATCAGAATGAGTCTTGATTTTGTAAACCCATTTGCAGCCAATCGCGGTTTTGCCAGGAGGAAGGTTAACAAGATCCCAAGTATGAGTTTTGGCCAAAACCTGAAGTTCCTCTGTCATAGCTTGCTGCCAAAGGGGATTAGTACAAGCCTCACGATAGGAGGTAGGTTCATAAGTGGAGAAGGCAGCAGACCCAACAATATAATCACGAAGATGGATAGGAGGTTGAGTTACCTGGCGTGGTCGACCGGTAGGAGGATCGGTAGGAGAAAGAACCGGTGTAGAAGGAGGTGGTATAGTGAGAGGTGGACCGTCAGGGAGAGCAGTCTGGACGGGATCCGGAGTGAGCAAGGGCGTCTCAATGAAAGAGGAACCTGTATCAAATTCATCAAAAAAGAGATCTATGGAAGGATTAGTAAATAGTACATTAGTGGAAAGTGTGGGTAAGTGAAAGGAGGATAGGGAAGAAAACATTGTGTGCTCTCAAAAAACTACATGGCGGGAGATACGAAGGCGTTTAGAGAGAGGGTCGCAGCAGCGAAAGCCTTTGTGTTCAATTCCATACCCAAGAAAGCAACAAAGACGAGAACGAGGTTCAAGCTTGGTGTGTTCATGGGATTGAAGCAGAACAAAGCAGGCAAAGCCAAAAACGCGAAGATTAGTGTATGGAGGGGGAGTGCCATGCAGACGTTCAAAAGGAGTTTGATTATGGATGATAGGGGTAGGAGCACAGTTGATAGTGTAGACAGCAGTGAGGGCCGCTTCCCCCCAAAAGTTTTCAGGGCAAGAAGAAGAGATAAGGAGAGCTCGAGTAGTGTCAAGGATATGCCTATGTTTGCGTTCAGCACGGCCATTTTGCTGGGACGTGCCAACACAGGAATGATGAGGCAGTGTACCATGACTCTGAAGAAAAGAAAGGAAATCTGAATCCCGATATTCCATAGCATTGTCAGAGCGAAAAATTTTGATGGTTTTGGAAAATTGGGTGTGGATCATTTGGGCAAAGTTATAATAAATGGTTTTGAGTTTTGACCGAGTTTTCATGAGAAAAATCTAAGTAAACCGTGAAAAATCATCAATAAAAATAACAAAATAACGAGATCCCCCCATAGTAGTAGTAGGGGAGGGTCCCCAAATATCCGAATGTATAAGATCAAAAGGTGCACAGGAAATAGAAGTACTTTTATTGAATGATAAAGCAGGTTGTTTGGCAAGTTGACAGGGTATACAATCAAAAGTATCCGGAGGTACATGACCCAATTGTCCACTAGAAACCAAAGATTTTAAGCGATGAACAGAAATATGCCCTAACCGACAATGCCAAAGATGAAAAGGAGATAATGAGGAAGCAGATGTAGGAGCAGCGATCGGAAGAGAGTCAGGAACATGAAGGTGGATGAGTTCATAGAGACGTTCGTGCTTACGGCCGATCCCAATAGTCTGTCCCGTCTGAGGGTCCTGCACCAAACAATGAGTAGCAGAAAATGTGAAAGTGAGACCAAGTTCACATAATTGACCGATAGAGATAAGATTTAAGGTGAGAGCAGGTATATGATAAACTTGAGGTAAAGATAACGAAGAAGTGGAGACAGTACCAATGTGACGAACAGTCATGAGAGAACCATCAGCAGTTTGAATGGAGGAAATATGAGAAGATGAAGAGATAGAAGAAAATATAGTAGAACTGGAGGTCATATGATTACAACAGGCAGAGTCAAAATACCAAGAAGAGTTACTTGGAGTCACAGACAAGGCAGTAGGAGGAGGTGTACCGGAGGGGGAGAGGAGGCGTTTGAACATGGCCTCGACATCCGTTGGAGAAAAGAGAGGGGTAGACGGAGTAGGAGACTCAGAAAAACCCTCAGAGGCAGCAGCAGCAGTGTGATGAGATTGATTCTGGGAATGAGACTGATTCCCGGAATGAGACCGATTCCCGGAACGATGAAAGTGTCCCCGGGAAGAACCACCGCGAGAAGAGTGGTTGTTAGAGGATGAGCGGGATGGATTGCGAAAACAATCATGTTGTAGATGACCAGGACTGAGTTTGTTGCAGTGTTGGCAGGTTCTGACAGGGCAATTGATCAGGAGATGTGTGGAAGGGAGGCCCCGATTGTGACAATAGAGACAGTCAGTGGGCCGCTGGGGTGGCCGATACGGAGGAGTGGCAAGAACAGAGTCCACATGATGAGTTTTGAGAGTACCAAGACGAGTCTCCTCTGATAGTAGCTTAGAGATAGCTTGTTCCAAAGTGGACAAAGGATGGCGATGAAGAAGAGAGGCACGTACTGGCTCAAAAGATGAAGTGAGAGCCATGAGAAAGTGCACCAACCTTTGCTGATTACAATAGGCAGTAAATAAGACAGCATCTTCTCGGTGAGGCCAAGGCGGCTCGGAAAGAGCAAGCTGGTCCCAAACGGAGTACATTTGAGAAAGGAAGTCATTGATGGGCTGACTAGATTCTTGGCGCATCCGATGAAGTTGGCTTTGAAGCTGATATTGATGAGCAAGACCAGTATTCTGGTATCTTTCTTTCAAGAAATCCCAGATGTCCTTGGCAAGAGTAGTGACAGAGTCAAGCTGAAAGCGACCAAACTGAAGACTGATGGAGGTAACAGAGGTATTTCGAAACCAGGTAATGATTTGGTAATTTTTACTGTTCCAGTCCTCAAGTCGGTCTTCATATGTAGGAGTAGTAGTGGAAACAGTGGTTTCGGCAGTGTCTTTCACTGGGTGGGTTACATCCCCGGTGATAATTCTCCAGAGCTTCTTTCCTTTAAGGAAGGAAGACATGGCTTGTGCCCATAGAACATAGTTGGAACCATTCAAAATAACGGAAATGGGATGGGAGGCATCATGACGATCCATAATAATAGATGAATAGGGAAAAATAAATAGGAGCAGACCTGTAGGAGCAAAATTAGGTAAAACAAAGTGTACCAGTGAGTCTGGAAGGTCGAAAATAGCTAAGAAATGTGTCCTGTGCAGAGATGATGTCAGTAGAGGCCAAAGTGATGTCGGCCAAGACGTTAGCGAAGTGCGATGAAGTGCACGTTAGCAGAAGAGGCGCGGCGCACGATAGCGGAATGGCGCAAGGCGCGGCGCACAGGAGCAGATTTGGTGCACGTGGGTGCACGATAGTGAAGTGAAGTGGCGTCTGAGGCGCCGTAGAGCGCAGCGGCGCGACGCAGAGTGCCGACGCCGACGCGTGGCGTGTGAGAGGGCTGGCGCGAGAGCGCGATTTAACGCGAGCAAAGAATGGCGCGCGGAGCGCGTGAGAGGTTGTTTGAGGATGGGCTTGGTGCCGTTGGAATCGTGAGAAAATTCCGAGCGATTTGGTGTAGTGCCACTGTGTACGGGACTAAACACCAAAATCGCAAATTGCCAGAAATGTAATTCTGGGCTCTGATACCATGAAAGAGAAACACTAGTTTGAGAGAGAGAGAAAGAGAGAGAGAGAGATAGAGACTGAATGCTCTATATATTGATATGTGTTGTATGTTACAATTGAAGAATGTTCTCCCTTTTATAGAGAGAAAGGGGGAGACATGTGTGTATAATGTACAATAAATAAGTTGGGCACTAACCGGTAATGGAGCCGAAAGCAAGCACTATATATATGCACTACACTATTATATATATGCACTACACTATAAAGTATATGCACTACACTATAAAGTATAAGATATATATGAATATATTAACAGCCCCCCACAAACTCAATGAGGGTAGGCATCTAACAAATTGGATGTTAATAACTATATAATCAAAACCTATTTGTCTTATAAAAACAAATTATTCTCAAAATTATAGTGACCATTTGGGAAGATAATAATAAATTGCGTTTTGCGAAAAAAGCCACGGCAGCATACAAACGCAAACACAACCATTTGACAAGTGTTAAAAACGTATGCTGTGAAATTATGTAACTACCTTCCATGTTAACAAAAAATTGTTCAAACAACCACATCGTTCAAAAAGTACATTTTCTATGTTTGATAGGCATATTTTGATAATTTTAATGTGATGTGACATCATAAATAAATATTATACCAAAAAGCAAAAAAAGTAATTTTTTATCAACTTTTCAAATTATTTTCTAAAAAAGTTAAAAAGCTTCGTAAAAAGTCAAAAACTAACTTTTTACCATCTTCCCAAAGCACTCCATAATTTTTGATTTTGTAAGACAAATTTGATTGAATCCTGCAACTATTGATAACTAATCAACTTAATTTTTGCATAAACTATTTATTTAATAGAGTTTATAATATAACTCATTCAAAACACCAATATGAGCGCAAGGTAAATCGACTAGACCCAACAACACTTCCTAAAAAGAAAGAGGATATATATCAATCATGTTACACTCGTGATTTTTTTAAACTATAATAAACATGTAAAGTAATGTATTGTTTTAATAATTTAAATTCTCTTTTGTTATTATAAAATGAATCAAGCAGATATGCAACAATTCAGCGCAAAATGAAAGAACTACTTTGTATTTCTCCTCTTTTATCGCAAGATCAGCTGGCACCTGAGCAAAAACCGTTGTGTGCTTAGCTGAGGTATTCTTTGCTTAAATTTTTGTTTAATCAAAATACTTTTATTTTAAAATTGTACGGGAAAGAAATAAACCTTCTCGTATAATCCTGTTGATCAAGTCTGCGTTCCTCCGTACGTCGTCGCTTTATCACCTAAAAACACAAACGTGAGCTAGCCGGCGGGTGTGTGCCGGAAACTTCTTCGATGCCTAAGTCAGTAAGCTTGACAAATAGACAAAACTTCTGTGTATTCAGAAAACAAAGTTGTGTTACCTCTCTATAGGTGATGTTGTGAGCTTTTATAGATTTCGCGTAGCACAATCCTAGTAGGACTCTTGCTCCTCCATTCAGAGTCCTCCTTGGAATCACACTCCTGAAGGATAACCTCCCTCACTGCTTAAACCAAGTGAGATGGTTTTACCACGGTTGGATGTCATTACAACCGAAATAACATGACCATGCTAAAGCCGCAGGCTAGATCGAGCTACCACTAGCTTGGTTCTTCCTTTCACTGCGTGTACCTCGGCTTGACATATTCCAACTAAGTTGTCTAAGACCGTGCTAACCACAACGAGCACAGACTTGGCTAACCGATAGCATGGTTATGAGGAAAGCTCAATCATACTTCGGCTCAATATGATATGACCGAGCTAACTGCAAAGCTTTCTTGGACCGGACTAACTCCAAGGCTCTCCATGATCGAGCTAACTCCAAGGCTCTCTTGGACCGGACTAACTCCAAGGCTCTCTTGGACCGGTCTAACCGGAGTAAGCTTCTACCGCGCTATCCAGAGCGAAGCCCACCAAGAGAAGCCATTACCTCGGCTTCAAGTGCCATGGCCGAGATAACTATCTCTACTTCGATTGGTAACTTATAATCACGTTTGGACCGAGATAACACTTGAAAAAGTCCCTACCACACTTGGACCGAACTAACACTTGGACCGCGACCCACTTGCTAGTCTTTTCTACCGTAGCCCATATACGTTTAGTTCTTGGACCGAAGTAAATCTATCCTTACCTCGGTCCATTACGTGGCCCAATTTCCAAGGAAGTCTCCTCCTTAGCTCAGCCCAATTTAGATATAAATTACCCTCTTAATTGTCTCTTAATTCCACCTGCCATGCATGATTTGGGATTACTTGTTTCCAGCTGAGCTAAACTTTAGCCTCTTAACCGAGCTAAACTGTGGCCTTCTTTCGGGCTAAATTCACGCCGGTTATTAACCTGTCCGGTCAAAACGTCTCGCCTAAAACCAAGGTTTTTCCAAAAACCCTATTGTTTCCAGATCACAATATCTCTGTTCACCTTCTCTCTCTCTCTCTTTACTTTCTGAGTTTCTATTCCACCTCAACTCTGCATCTGCGAAGCTTGTGTTCGTTGCTGCTGTTTTCATCTTCAATGCCTTCAACCGAGCTATAACTTGGGGCTAAACCAGCTCCCTAACTTAGTCAAAACCGAACTAAGAATACTGCACAATAAGCTTTAACCGGGCTACGAATCCTTCGTTCCACTTAGCCGAGCGAGGACTCCATTTATTTCACCTTTGTTTCTTTTAGCACGGTCTAACGATCTGTGCTTAATACTTTTTCCTTTTTACTTTGGAAACTGACTAGGTTGGCCAGGCACACCTTTGCACATTCAACCGAGATATTGCATGAGCTATATCCTGCAATGTGAGGCTGCCAAAGACCTCTTCGTCAAGTGTGGGTGGAAAGCAGTCGTGGCGCAACTTGGTCATAGCCAAGAGACTGAGGTCTTCCTAAACCCTCCTCCATATTTTATACCGAGCTCCATGGTGGAGTATGTAAATGCCATTCAGCAAAAATTTCTTCAATACTGAGGAAGAGGATGTATCCCAAGAGCCTGACAATAACGCCCAGCTCGGTTGTCAGTCCAACTCTTCAACTCCTGTGGTCTCCATCCCACCTTTGCCTGCTGTGTCTGATGCAGTGCCTTCGACCGAGCTTGACCAAAGTGTGCTTTATATGACCGAGCTATCTTTAATTGAAGCCAAGGTTGATTTGGACGCCGATTTAAATGACCTCTTTGTAATCGGGCTACGGCCCCTCTTTTTGTAATGCACTTTTGGAATGAAATCTTCAGTTCTCTCAACTGCTTGTTCGGCTTGCATTTACTTTCCACTTATGTTTTGAATGAAGTATGACATTCTGTGGCCGAGATACTCATCTTGGTCTTAACCTTGCAATCTATCTTGTCATACCTGCCAACCACTCTTCAGCCTTGATCCTTAGCTCGGCTGAAGAGTAAGTGTTGGTTTTTCTAGCCAACCATTCTTCAGCATAGATCCTTATCTCGGCTGAGGAGAAGTAAGTGTTGGTTTTTCCAGCCAACCACTCTTTAGCCTAGAACCTTATCTCGGCTAAAGGGTGCATAAAAGTTTTTTGTTTGGTCACACCTACCAACCACCTTTAGCCTAGGTCCTTACCTTGGCTCAAAGGGTGCAAAAAAGTTTGTTGGTCAAATCTGCCAACCACCTTTAGCTTAGGTCCTTACCTCAGCCTAAAGGATGCAAAAACTTTTGTTGGTCAAACTTGCCAACCACCTTTAGCCTAAGTCCTTACCTCGGCTAAAGGGTGCAAAAGAGTTTTGTTGGTCAAACCTGCCAACCACCTTTAGCCTAGGTCCTTACCTCGGCTAAAGGGTGCAAAAAAGTTTTGTTGGTCAAACCTGCTAACTTCTTGTAACCTTATCTCGGCTTTAGAGAGCTAAATGTTGGTTATTCCGGCCAACATAGAGCCAAGTGTTTGGTTATTCCGGCCAAACTTGCCCCCAAGTCGGACAAAGACTTGTTGGTCAAACTTGCCAACTTCCTGCAGCCTAGATCCTTATCTCGGCTTAGGAGAGGTAAGTGTTGGTTTTTCCAGCCAACTCTGCTTTCAATGCCCCTGGCTCACTAAAACAACTTTTACAGAAGAAAATATTCTATGCTGAAAAGGAAACTACTTGTTTTATTGAGGAAAATGTAAATTACAAATACCCTATCAAAAAAATAGCTCGAGATTGGCAGTGTTCCATGGTCTGGGGATAGCCTTGATGGCTCCATCCTTTTAAGTGATATGCCCCTTTTAAGCTAAACCAACCACTTTGTGTGGTCCATCTCAATTGGGCCCTAGCTTGCCTTCTCTGGGTTCTTTACATCTATCATTTCCTGTACCAAGTCTTCTACTGCCTTCTGTTCAGCTGCCTCGCTAACATTTGCGAACAGCTCATTGCTCTCAAGTTCTTCCTTTTATGTATTGGTCCAAGTGCCCAGCTGCCACTAACTCCTCCAAATGCTGCTTTAATGGCATGCAATTTTCAGTGCGGTGCCCTTGTTCATCATGGAAGGTGCACCGCGATCTCTCGTCGTAGTCTTTTTGCGCTTCTCCCAGCTTAGCAGGCCATCGGACAAAAGGTTCATCGCGTGTCTCGCTGAGAATTCGGTAGATTGGTTTTTTGAACACCGTGGTCATGGCAGTGTGGACTCTCAACCTTCTTTTGCCTTGGTCCTCTCCGTTGTCCCGCCTGTCTTGCCTGTTTCTGCTTGGACGTTCTACCGTGTTGACCTTTGCCATAGTCATTTTATTTGGTATTGTGGTTGTGCCAGATTTTGTTTTAGCGTGGGCGCCATCTTCCTCCACGCAAATATGTTGGTGTACTCTTTCTATCAAGGCTTCCATCGTGAGGGGTGGCGTCATGGTAATTGAGTCCCTCAACCTGTTTCCGACTGGAAGACCTCTATTGTATTGCGCGATGGCGAGATTTGTGGGGCAATCTCCTATCTGGTTGAAGGTCTCCCAATAACGACTGTTGTAGGACCTCAACGTCTCCTTGTCGCCCATGTTGATGGAGAGTAGCTGATCGATCTCTACCGGGGTTTTGGTGTTCGTTCTAAACCTTGTCACAAACGCCTCTGCCAACTACGCCCAGGAGGCTATGCTGCCTTCTGGAAGTTTTTCAAACCAAGTCAAGCCTAGGTCGCCAAGGCTAGATGGGAAGAGGATGCACATCAAAGCCTCGTTTCGCCGGTATACAGCCATGACCTGGCGAAAGTGGTTCAAGTGTGAGTAGGGGTCCGTCTTTCCCTCATATGTAGTGAATTTGGGCTGAAGGAAGCCTGATGGTAGGGGCGCGTTTTCAATCACCAGAACGAATAGTAAGGTCTGCAGCCTCGCTAATGCCTTGTCCGTCGGCTCGTAGGCAGGGCGTAGTATTGGCATTCATACCTCAACGCTTCCATGCGTCCGAGGAGCCAACCGCTGTAAGGCAGAAACTCTGTGTGGATCGCGTGCCCTAGCGTTCTCCTTCCATTGTGCCTTTTCTTCAAGCACGGTTTGTAAGTCGGATGATCTGGGCAACTCTGTCTGTCTGGATCTTGTTTGGTGCGTATATGAGGGCCAATAGGTGCTTCCTTCAGTGTACGACCTCTCAGATCTCGTCCTCTCAGACCTGGAGTGACGAGTTCTGGAAGACCTGGATTGGGTATTGCCTGTCCTGAGGCTTCTACTCCCTGCTTGCGAGGGTGTGGTATCCCTACCACGACCTTCCAAGTGGCGAGGGGGCGTCTTGCTTGTGTGCCCCTCTCCTGTCGCCACTCCTTTTCCCTTCATCTGGCGCTTTAGAGATTTCATGTCTGCCGCTATCCGTCGTATCAATTCGTCCTACTCCTTGACGCGATCCTCTAAGGCTTGAGGATCAATCCTTCGCCTTTGTCTCTTTGGACTCTGTGAACGAGAGTGACGGGGGTTGCTAATCCGCCTTCTCCCTCTTGTATCTCTCTTGGGATTTTGTCGTTGTGGCTCTAAGTCCGCCATAGGAGGGATCAAGGGTAGACCTTCGTGCCTCGCACCCCCTTCTGGTGTTTGTCCGTCAATGGCAGACTGTGGCAAATCTTCATTGTGCGCCATTGATTCTAGAGAGGAAAAGCTTGATCAAGAGGTTTTGTTCTTGTCTGAATTCTCACAGACGGCGCCAATTGTACGGGAAAGAAATAAACCTTCTCGTATAATCCTGTTGATCAAGTCTGCGTTCCTCCGTACGTCGTCGTTTTATCACCTGAAAACACAAACGTGAGCTAGCCGGCGGGTGTGTACCGGAAACCTCTCCGATGCCTAAGTCAGTAAGCTTGACAAATAGACAAAAGTTCTATGTATTCAGAAAACAAAGTTGTGTTACCTCTCCATAGGTGATGTTGTGAGCTTTTATAGATTCCGCGTAGCACAATCCCAGTAGAACTCTTACTCTTCCATTCAGAGTCCTCCTAGGAATCACACTCCTGAAGGATAATGCTTATCCTTCAACACCCCCCTCACTACTTAAACCAAGTGAGATGGTTTTACTATGGTTAGATGTCATTACAACCAAACTAACATGACCATGCTAAAGCCGCAGACTAGACCGAGCTACCACTAGCTTGGTTTTTCCTTTCACTGCGTGTACCTTGGCTTGACATATTCCAACTCAGTTGTCTGAGACCGTGCTAACCACAACGAGCACAGACTTGGCTAACCGATAGCATGGTTATGAGGAAAGCTCAATCATACTTCGGCTCAATATGATATGACCGAGCTAACTGCAAAGCTTTCTTGGACCGGACTAACTCCAAGGCTCTCTTGGACCGGACTAACTCCAAGGCTCTCCATGACCGAGCTAACTCCAAGGCTCTCTTGGATCGGACTAACTCCAAGGCTCTCTTGGACCGAGCTAACTCCAAGGCTCTCTTGGACCGGGCTAACCGGAGTAAGCTTCTACCGCGCTATCCAGAGCGAAGCCCACCAAGAGAAGCCATTACCTCAGCTCCAAGTGCCATGGCCGAGATAACTATCTCTACTTCGATTGGTAACTTATAATCACGTTTGGACCGAGGTAACACTTGAAAAAGTCCCTACTACACTTGGACCGAACTAACACTCGAACCAAACTAACACTTGGACCGCGACCCACTTGCTAGTCTTTTCTACCGTGGCCCATATGCGTTTAGTTCTTGGACCGAAGTAAATCTATCCTTACCTCGGTCCATTACGCGGCCCAATTTCCAAGGAAGTCTCCTCCTTAGCTCAGCCCAATTTAGATATAAATTACCCTCTCAAAAACCAATGACAAGCTTTAAATTTTACAATTTTGGCTTTGATAACATTCGTCAACAATGCTACACTTACCACTTTTATATATCATTTTTAATATAGCACCGTATGTGTTAACATACTATTGGTGTAATAGATCTTACCACTCACGCTTAATAATAATATGTTAACACATAAAGTGATATATTAAAGATGGTATAAAAAAGTGATAAGTATAACATTACTCTTTTGCATTTATATCTCTTTCTCTATTGTGGAAAGGCCTCTTTAACATCAGAGATTAGATAACTCGTTCTTTTATTTCTATCAAACAACGACACACAATACCACCATCACAAATATAAATAGTGTTAGAGAAAAACTAAAAAATTAATAAAATTCAAACTCTAGCTCTTTTTCCATACAAACAACTTAATTAAATTTAACACTTAAATTTTAATAAATGCCAAATAATTTTTTTAATTAAAAAAATTCATTTTTTAATTTTTACTTAATTATCAATTTCAAATGTTAGTATTTAATTTTATCAAATAGCACCTTAGGCACTTGCCTAAGGCCCCAATTTTTTTAAAGTAAAAAGGTTCTGTTGAAAAAATATATATTCTGTTTGTGTAAAAGCCCTATAAAAAAAATTGTCCAAACTAAGTGATTGTTTGGCATGTGCGTTTGGTAGGGGTGGGCGCGGGTCGGTTGTGGTCATGGAACCTCCAATCCGCCATCCATCCGCTAGATTGGCAGATTGGAGAAAATCAATCCGCATCCGTCCGCCAATCCGGCGGATGTGGATTGAGCGGATTGGCGATTTGGCGGATGGATGCGAATCGGTTTGGCGGTTTAAAATTTTATAAATTTTCAACATAATTCAACTTGTGCACTTCCTCAAAAAAAAAAAAAAAAAAAAGAAGAAAATTTTACAGTCAATGACTTAAAAAAATATTACGATCACTGCATGCCTCATCCAAAGCAAGAAAGTTTGAAACTTTAGAATATCATAATCACAACATGCATCATCCACATAAAATATTACAATCAGCATGTATCATCCACATAAAATATTACAATTTGTGGTTCTTAAAATATAAACAATTCAAACTACCAAAACCATAAACAGAACAGTAGTAGAGATTATATGTCTCTGTATTATTACATCTATATCTGTTTTTGAAAACAAAAATCAATCAACATATATCATATTTTCTATTTATTATTTTTAGATATAGATTTAAAAACTAAAAAATATAGATAAATAATACATTTATTTTTTTCAATTCAAAAAAGATATTCAAGTTGAAAATTTTTTGTCAACTGAATATTTAAACTGTTTTTTAATTAAAAACACAAATAGAATATTTAAACAAACTGAAAACATAAAGTCTTATAAATTACTAGGGGTGCTCGTGGTTTAGCAGTTCGGTTGCGGCCAAAGGAATCTCAAATCTGCCATCCGTCCGCCAGATTGGCGAATTGGAGAAAATCAATCCGCAACCGTCCACTCGTCATCACGCATCCGTCCAAAATGAGGCGGATCGGTTCGGTTCGGTCGGTTTTGACGGATCGGTATATCCGCTGCTCACCCCTAACGTTTGGGTGAGATTGAGACTATTTTAGTCACAAAAATAAAATAAAATAGGCTTTTTAACTCTAGGTTAAAAGTTGTCACATTTAAATCATAATCATTTTATTTTTTCTCTCACAAAAGTCAAAAAAGTCAAAAAAATTTATTCCAAATGAGGCTATTTTAACTCTATGTTAAAATAATCAAAAAATGAAAAAACCAACATTTATCCCAAATGAAGCTTAAATGCTCAACAAAAATAAATTTTAAAAAAAAATAATTATAATATTTCCACCCAAAGGCCCAAGAAGATAAAAACTTTTCTTGTCCATGGGCTCTCATAATAAAAACTAAATACTACGGTTGGACCCGTTGGACATGGCTCTGATTCAGGATTCTCTGGGTGCTGATTTTAAATTTGATTGGGATGCTGCGTTGGAACATATACAGTCTAAAGTGGGCTTGGATGATACAAAACTTCCATTGTCAAAAGGCCATGAACAACCTGGGACTTCTAATACTACGGTTCATACTAGTGTTGATGTTGAACCGAGTGGTCAATCTCCGAGTCAGGATATTCGAGCAGAAATTGGAGCTGGGTGGGATTATGGCAATGTCATCAGAGAGGGGTCTCACAGTGGGCTTGGTTGCAGTAAGAATAGTGAAGTTGATATGTCTGGTACTTCGCTCAACAAGGGTGATAAACCCACGCTGTCACGACCCCAAACCGCCCCTAGTAGTTTGGTGTCATGATGGCCAGTAATCCGAGATTACCAAAGGCCTCTTACAAAAGATCACACACAATCAGAGTATACATATGGGGCTAACATGTGCGGAAGCAATGTTTAAATCTAAATAGTCCATAAGAGCTGTGCATAGATCCAATGAAATGGCATACATCTTTAATTAAAGTCTTACAACTTGATTACAACATATACCAAATACATACGTTACATCTTAACAAAAGGCTTCTCAGCCGACATAATCAAATACATGAATTACAAGGTCAAAACATAATCTTCAAGGTTGCCGACATCCTCAAGCCGACCTCTAGTTTGGAACCTACATATATATAGAGAGGGTGAGTCTGGAAACTCAGTGAATGATACAAGTAATAAAGGGTTTTCATGAATGATTCCCGAGGTTCTTGACAAAGCATACATACATATCATATCATGTTCAAATCATGTTCTTCGGCAAAACTATTACAAAACATGTACTTGGCATAACTTGCATCAAAACACACACTTGGAGTCATCGCATTCCAAACAAAACATATACTTGAACTTGCTTACGTCATTAGATCTGCTTTAGGCGGGTTGTTGGGCTTAATCCCTCACCTCGGACTCCTCACGGTTCACTTGTAGGCGGGTTATTGGGCTTAGGTCCCCATCACCACGGGCTCCAACACAAATCATTAGTAGGCGGGTTATTGGGCTTAGGTCCCCATCACCACGGGCTCCACCACAAATCACTAGTAGTAGGGTTATTGGGCTTAGGTCCCCATCACCACGGGCTCCAACATAGTGCTTATACTAGTTGCATGAAACTTATACTTGATACACAAAGTAGGGGTAATCATTCATACTCAACAAATACTTTTCAAAACAAAGCAAAGCAAAGCCTTTATCAAAGCGTATAACATATCTTTATTAAAAATACCACTCACCTAGTCCTTGGGGCGTCGGGATCAAGGCAAAGGTCCAAGTCCTACAAATACATGGCAAGGTCTCTTGAACATACTTCTTAAAACAAGTCTCACATACATGCATGCAATGATCTCGGAAAACATCTTTGGAAGTCAAAACCTTTACATGTCAAGGAGACATCTTTGGGTACCAACCAGTCTTCTTGAGGTCCCACACCTCTGGCAGTGTGGCTACCTAAGCTTCGGCGTGCCGAGGTTCATGCAAGACAAACTAAAGTGTTAAGTGATCATGCAAGGTAGGCCAAGGTGAGATCGATGCTTGGCCTAAGTGTGAGGTCTAGGCAAGAATGATCTCGGCGACTACACTTCGGGAAGTGAAGCCTGGAGATCTGGGTTTCCACCCGTGAAGAACATGAAGAACATGAACATGAACATGAATGCCAAAATCATCATTTCCTTTATTCGAAATCTGGGTTTCATGCTATGAGTTGGAAAACATGGACCTGGGCACCCATACTTGAAGATCATGTGAAAACAAACATGAAAACATGAATCTTGGCATGAGCCTTCGGATCAAAACATGACTTTTCTTGAAGAACACTTGAATACCACTTTCTCTTTCTAAAACCGAGCTTCAAAACGATGCATGGCTTTCAAAACATATTCAATCATGCAATGCAATAACATAAACATAAAGGACATCATGAGCACATCAAGAATCTAACCTTAAAACACGGATCTAACGGTTCGATCTCTAGAAATCAAGCTTGGAAGATCTACTCTCTCTCAAGAACTCTTCTCCCTCTTCTAAAGCTTCTCTCTCCTCTTCGAAATACAAATATAACAAATAAGGGTTTTCCCTCTCTCTGATATAACACTCCCACGTGGTTGGTTCTCCTCAAAAGGTGGTGATTGACAAGACAAGGTTCGACAAAGCGTATCTAACAAGCTTCAAAACACCTCGGCAAGGAATGACATCGGCTAACATCAAGACTTGACAACTAAGGTAACAATGATCTCGGCTAGGAAGGACTACGCTTGGCCTAGCAGTGCCACACCTCGGCCCAGATGTGCCACACCTCGGTCTAGGTCATACCGCTCCAGGACAAGATCACTTGGGTTCAAGATAACATCACGGCCTAGATAATACACACCTCGGCCTTGGTGATACTCACCTCGGCACAGATGATAATCATCTCGGCCAATATGCCAGGACAAAGGTGGAGGTCAAGCAAAGTACTTCTAGGCTTAGGATGACCTGGCTTAACATATCCTAGGCTCATCATGACCTAGGCTTCACACAAGGGAGGAACAAAGCATACATAAACACTTAGGCAAATCATATACATACAAAACAAGGCAAGATTCATACATGTTAACTTAACAACACAAAAACATGCGAATGCACATGATCATGACTAAGCCATAAATGTGGGTCCTTACATCCTTCCAAGTTTGGTCCCCAAACTTAACTTACCATGTCCCCAAAACAACTCGGAATGTTGGATTCTCATCTCTTCTTATCATCTTTAGCCTTTATCTTAGGACAATCCTTAATTCGATGCCCTTTTCACCACATCCAAAACATGCCCCGGTTGCTCAAGACAAACCCCAAAATGTAGCTTCCCACAACTTGCACATGTCGGCTGGTGTCCCTTCGATTAATGTTGTTGGGATTGTGCATAATCTCCTCGTCGGCATCATCGGATCTGCTTCTTCCTCGCGATTGTCATAAGTCGCCTCTTCTTTTTCCCTCCGAACTCGACTGGTTGGCAGAATGGCTTTATCCAACACTCCAGCATACGTCGGCATGTTGAGCAAATTTACCTGATCTTGTATTGGTCCTTGGAGCCCACTCTCAAACTTTCTAGCCTTCATATATTCATCGTTGACCATGTGAGGTGCAAACCTCGCTAATTCAGTAAAGGCACGGTCATATTCTGCCACTGTACTGTTGCCTTGCATCAAAATCTGAAATTGTATACGGTTTCGAACACTTTGGGGAAAATGCTTGTTGTAGAACAACTCCAAAAATCTGGCCCAAGTTAAGTCTGGGTTACCTTCTCGGATCATCATCCACCATCTTCGTGCATCGTCTTCCAATGTAAATGCTGCCAATGACACCTTCTGAGCGTCGGTGCTGGGAAAAACCTCGAACAACTTCTCCATCTCAAGAACCCATGTACGCCTTCATCGGCTCAATACCTCCTTGGAGCGTCGGCGGTTGCATCTTCTTAAATTCTTTGATCAAAGTCGATGTATCATCCCCATACAAAGTGGAGGCACTTGTTCCTTGGAGGAGGTGGAGGTGGTCTTGCTTGTCGGTAGTTTGCTCGGCTTTGAGTGGATGTAGCACCGGTGTTACTGCCTTAACTCACCGATCAAACTTTCAACAATACTTTCTAGTCTGTCCAACCTGTCCTCGGACTGATCTCGGCGAACTGGGGGTCTACCTCTTCTCATGATGCTAAATGTATGCAAAATGTGACTCTTAAAATGAAATAAACAAATAAACATGTGTGCAAGTGAGTATGAGCATGCCGATGTAACAAATGTTGATGCCGAAATAATGCACACCTTGTCGAGTAGCAAGCAACATGGTGCAATCCTAATATCAAGTCTAAGGGAATTCCTATGCTCTTTAGGACTCAAGGTGTGTGAACAACGTACTATAAGGAACTTGTGCTCTGATACCATTACATCACGACCCAGACCGCCCTAGTAGTTTGGTGTCATGATGGCGATAATCAAGATTACCAAAGGCCTCTTACAAAAGATCACACACAATCGAGTATACATATGGGGCTAACATGTGCGGAAGCAATGTTTAAATCTAAATAGTCCATAAGAGTGCATAGATCCAATGAAATGGCATACATCTTTAATTAAAGTCTTACAACTTGATTACAACATATACCAAATACATACGTTACATCTTAACAAAAGGCTTCTCGGTACATAATCAAATACATGAATTACAAGGTCAAAACATAATCTTCAAGGTTCTTGAGCATCCTCAAGCCGACCTCTAGTTTGGAACCTACATATATATAGAGAGGGTGAGTCTGGAAACTTCGATGAATGATACAAGTAATAAAGGGTTTTCATGAATGATTCGAGGTTCTTGACAAAGCATACATACATATCATATCATGTTCAAATCATGTTCTTGGCAAAACTATTACAAAACATGTACTTGGCATAACTTGCATCAAAACACACACTTGGAGTCATCGCATTCCAAACAAAACATATACTTGAACTTGCTTACGTCATTAGAATCTGTCGCTTTTAGGCGGGTTGTTGGGCTTAATCCCTCACCTCGGACTCCTCACGGTTCACTTGTAGGCGGGTTATTGGGCTTAGGTCCCCATCACCACGGGCTCCAACACAAATCATTAGTAGGCGGGTTATTGGGCTTAGGTCCCCATCACCACGGGCTCCACCTAAATCACTAGTAGGCGGGTTATTGGGCTTAGGTCCCCATCACCAGGCTCCAACATAGTGCTTATACTAGTTGCATGAAACTTATACTTGATACACAAAGTAGGGGTAATCATTCATACTCAACAAATACTTTTCAAAACAAAGCAAAGCAAAGCCTTTATCAAACGTATAACATATCTTTATTAAAAATACCACTCACCTAGTCCTTGGGACGTCGGGATCAAGGCAAAGGTCCAAGTCCTACAAATACATGGCAAGGTCTACTGAACATACTTCTTAAAACAAGTCTCACATACATGCATGCAATGATCTCGGAAAACATCTTTGGAAGTCAAAACTTTACATGTCAAGGAGACATCTGGTACCAACAGTCTTGAGGTCCCACACCTCTGGCCGAGGTGTGGCTACCTAAGCTGGCGTGCCTTGCATCTTAGGGTTCATCAAGACAAACTAAAGTGTTAAGTGATCATGCAAGGTAGGCCAAGGTGAGATCGATGCTTGGCCTAAGTGTGAGGTCTAGGCAAGAATGATCTCGACTACACTTGAAGTGAAGCACGGAGATCTGGGTTTCCACCGTGAAGAACATGAAGAACATGAACATGAACATGAATGCCAAAATCATCATTTCCTTTATTCAAATCTGGGTTTCATGCTATGAGTTGGAAAACATGGACACAGGCACCCATACTTGAAGATCATGTGAAAACAAACATGAAAACATGAATCTTGGCATGAGCTTTCGGATCAAAACATGACTTTTCTTGAAGAACACTTGAATACCACTTTCTCTTTCTAAAACCGAGCTTCAAAAGCGATGCATGGCTTTCAAAACATATTCAATCATGCAATGCAATAACATAAACATAAAGGACATCATGAGCACATCAAGAATCTAACCTTAAAACCACGGATCTAACGGTTCGATCTCTAGAAATCAAGCTTGGAAGATCTACTCTCTCTCAAGAACTCTTCTCCCTCTTCTAAAGCTTCTCTCTCCTCTTGAAATACAAATATAACAAATAAGGGTTTTCCCTCTCTCTGGGTGATATAACACTCCACGTGCAACGGTGGTTGGTTCTCCTCAAAAGGTGGTGATTGACAAGACAAGGTTCGACAAAGCGTATCTAACAAGCTTCACGGCAAACACCTCGGCAAGGAATGACATCGGCTAACATCAAGACTTACAACTAAGGTAACAATGATCTCGGCTAGGAAGGACAACGCTTGGCCGATGTGCCACACCTCGGTCTAGGTCATACCGCTCGAGGACAAGATCACTTGGGTTCAAGATAACATCTCGGCCTAGATAATACACACCTCGGCCTTGGTGATACTCACCTCGGCTCAGATGATAATCATCTCGGCCAATATGCCAGGACAAAGGTGGAGGTCAAGCAAAGTACTTCTAGGCTTAGGATGACCTCGGCTTAACATATCCTAGGCTCATCATGACCTAGGCTTCACACAGCAAGGGAGGAACAAAGCATACATAAACACTTAGGCAAATCATATACATACAAAACAAGGCAAGATTCATACATGTTAACTTAACAAGACAAAAACATGCGAATGCACATGATCATGACTAAGCCATAAATGTGGGTCCTTACACACGCAGAAGGTCAAGCGTCCCAAAAGAGTGCATTTGGGAAAGGACTTCCTCCTCATTGATCGTACCTCGTGTCAGGCTCTTCAATCCAGTGGATCCTTTCAGTTTTTCCACCGAAAAAGTTTGTCGGTTGTTGAAGTTCGAATTGGCGGACACTCTGACCCAATTCTGCCAGATGCAATAGTGGAGATTGAGCTGGAGGCCCCCTCCCTGGACATTCTACCTACTTCTTCCCAATCCTGTGAAGAAACACTACAACCGTCACCACCCACTTCGCCAACTCTACAACCGTCCTCCCCGGTTCTTAGTGATTGTGATATGGAGGAGCAAGTACCGACTACTGGAAAAGTCTCATTGTCTGATACTTTTATGTTTTGTTATGCAGGCGGGTCTAAAAGAATTCGTGCTTCCATCCCTCGTTGTCCTAAATCCTCTAAATTGATCTTTGCCATTATCTGGCAGCAAACGCATAGCGAGCCACGGATTGAAGATTCCTACTCGATCCCGATCTCTTGAGCCTCGGCGTCGATCTTTTGGACTAGGCTAGGGTACTTTTTGTTGGTGCTTGTTTATTCTAGTTTTATTTGTACTCATGCTTTTTATAACTTGTAATGCTGTTATTTTGCGTATTAATATATGGTGATTTCATCGAAAAAAAAATAAAAACTAAATAAAACACTACTTGAGCGAAAAGCCCAGCGAAGGCTGTAAATCTCATTTAATTATTAGAGATAATTACGGGCTAATCCCATTAAGTGGATTTAGGCTATGTTTGGCATGAAGGTTTGGGTTGGATTAGAATTATTTTAATTATAAAAAGATAAAATAGATTTTTCAGGTCAATAAGACAAAATGTCATATGTAAATCATAATCATTTTATTTTTCTTTCACAAAAGTCAAAAATTTCAAAAAGTCTATCCCATACGAAACTTTTTAGCTCCAGGTTAAAATAACCAAAAAATTAACTCACATTCCAAACGAATGCTTAAATATCATTTAGGAGTTGTTTGGAATGAATTATGGCTTGTTTTGGGAAGTTGGCTTTTAGCCACTTTTTTTGGTTTGTAACAAAAGTTAAAAGTTGACTTTTTTGAATTTTTTTTCATTTGGGAATGTGGTTTTTAGCTAATGGTGAAATTATAATTTTATCCCCTCATGAGTCAAAATATACTACATGGGTGAAGTTGTAATATTTTAAACTAAATAGGGGTAGTTTGGTCATTTGATTATGATTTGACATCATAAACAAATATTAATAAAAAAAAGTCAAAAGTCACTTTTTACCAACTTCTCAAATCATTTGTCTAAAAAAGTCAAAAGTTTGGTTAAAAGTCAAAAAGTCACTTTTTATTATCTTCCCAAAATAAGCCATATAAGTGCACTTTATAACTTTTTGGGTAAAAAAGTGGAGGAAAAAAATATAATTGTTTAAGATAATTTTTTGACTTTTTACGAAAAAATATATTAAAATATTATATAAATTAGTAAAATGACAATTTTACCCATATGCATACTGATATGCAATCCGTGTCAGTACGGTTCAAAGGAGCTATGTGGACTGCTTTTGTTGCAAAATTTTCTTTTTTTCTCTTTTTTTTTTTTTTTTTTCGGTTCTTTTCCACCCGTGGTCTTTTCCACCCTTTCCAAAAAAAAAGGCATTTCGGTATTTTTACCTCTGACTAGTGCACCTATTTTTCCCACCTCTTCTCTTTTGTAAAAGTGTTAACCTTTTTGTCTTTTTAATAATTTTTTTAACTTTTTATCTTTTATAGATATCTCAAAGAAGCACTTAGGAATTATTTGAGATGATCTAAATAAGTATACTTTTTATTTTTTCATAAAAAGATATACAGAAAAGTAGAGAGATGATGTGGTATAAAAAAGATAAAAAGATGAATTATTTTAAGGATGCCAAACTTGGCCTTAGTCTTGCTCACTTTTTAAATGTACCAATAAATTCTTTATTACCTATATTACCCTTATTAAATTATTACTCATTAATTATATATTTTCCTGTTATATTCTCTTTCTTTCTATCAATTCTTTAGGAAACTCTTCTTCTTGTTACTCTCTTTACACCATTTCTTTGAAGACCTTCAAACCACCACCGTCTACCGCCACCATCGTCACACCACCATGGTCGCCATGGTCGTCCACCCACCACCGACCATTGTCACCGCCACTTTGTTGTTTGCTGATAGTTAAAAACGGTGACCGAAAGTGGTTGCTGGCAGTCATAAGTGGTCGTCAATGACTAGAGTTGGTCTTCCACAGTTAGAGGTGATCGCCAGTAGTTATCGGTGGTAAGGTGCCATGACAGTGGTCTTTTGTGTGATGGAGGGTATTTTGGAAATATTGATAGATGAAAAAATAAATAGAACTTGTAGGTAAATAAATTCAGTTAATAGAATTGACTCGTAAGTGTTCCTAATTATAGTAGATATGCAAGCGAAAATATTAGAATAATAAAATTTACAACATAAAAAATTAATTAATATTATTTATGAAGAAAAAAAAAAAAAAAACTAATTTAGATTGCGCCTAAGACGCCTAAAAGTATTGGGTCGCTTGTGGTTTGTGTTACACGTTTGTTAGCATTTTGCATGCTTGATTCAACTTGTTATTAAGATGTGTGTATTATGTTTAGATCACGAATTTAGACGAAAAATTTGAAAATCAAAAAGAAAATATAAAGAAAATAATATTTTATTCATATTTTTCGCACTATGCAGACCTATTTTGAGACACAATCAATTGAATTGCTGGTGATAGTTTATGCTGTATTTACAGAAAACAACTAACTTTAGAATTTAGAGGGAAAAAATATTTGTGCACTTCGTTGTATGGTTAATTTAAAGACTGGTAAATAACTAAATAAAAATAAATAACATTTTCAAGACCCCCATATTTTTCCACGATCTTTTAATACACACATTCATAAAAAAAAAAAACCCACATCATTTATATTTTTGAAATTTTACATTGTGACCGTTAAATTATAATAATGTCTTATTAATGTCCAAAGTGTGATATTTATATTTGAGTCTTACGCTGTATTTGATTGGGATATTTAGGAAGGAATTTGGAAAGGGAAACAGAAAAGATAAATGAAATGAGAATAAAATATATCTATATTTCACTTAATTTCACATATTTTTTTTCTTTTCATTTCTAAATCCCTCTCCAAATTTTCGAACTAAAAACAGCATTAAAGTTGTTTTTGGCAAAAGTGAAAAGCAGTTAAAAAGTCAAAAAGAAAATTTTAAATTCTCATCAATAGGTCCTAATAGTTAGATTTGATTCTCATCAATTTTATTAAGACTTATTTTTAATAGAATTTAATGAGAATTAAATTTAATTATTATGACATATTGATAATTTACTTTTAAAAAATACTCCAAGTCAACCATATTTTTGGTGATGAATACTAAAATATATATCAACCTCGTTAGTGG
The DNA here is from genome assembly GCA_025200525.1 of Camellia lanceoleosa. Classification (NCBI taxonomy): domain Eukaryota; kingdom Viridiplantae; phylum Streptophyta; class Magnoliopsida; order Ericales; family Theaceae; genus Camellia; species Camellia lanceoleosa. Next base: position 48,115,283 of record CM045761.1, on the reverse strand, counting down.
AACATCACGTTTTAGGAAGGGGGTTGATAATATTAGCCTACACAACGTGCTCACTACTAATCACGATACAGCCCATTTAGACACACACAATTCTAATCGCTTCATAATAATGCTCAACCTTTTTGTTTTGTTTGGTAGCCAACAAAGTTCATTTCCATATCATTCATTCATTCACTCTTTGTTTGTTTGTTTGTTTATTTCTTTGTTTTTTTACTTTTACCCATCTTCTAGAGCCAGACAATTCATGTATTATCTAGGTGGGACATTATCCAATCAATAGTTCGCTATTTTAGTAAATTATTTATATAAATAATTTATCCAAAAATTTTATAAAATGAACAATTTAAATTTTCAAAATAAGTCAAGCAAGTCCACATTGTTGCAATTGGATCTCTCCAATCCAATCCAATCCAATTAAAGATAGGAGAGAAACCTCTTACAATATTATACATTTATATAATGATATTTATATTTTATTCATATAAGTTATACAATTATAGTAATGAAAATCAAATACAAACTTTACATAGAAATTTTCAAAGTAAGAGAATAAATCTTAATTCATAAATTTGAAAATAAAATTTATGGAGAGATACAATATCTAATATTTATGTAACCTAATATTCATGATGATGTTAACCACCTTTAGACATTGTACTATAGATGAATGGCATATAACAATCTGATGATATGTATTAGGAACAATTCATAAAATGTTAGTTTTTTCTTTTCTTTTCTTTTCTTTTAACAGTGCCCATCATTTGAAGGCTTCATCTGAAACTCTCTGCCTATTTTAAGACAACTAAACCTTCACATCCAATTACCCTTCCCCTGAAGTTTTGACCTTTTCAGCTCTCTCTGTTTCTCTCTCAAACCAAAATTTTCTGTTATTTTCATCTAGATAGAAAGAAAAGAACATTATCATTCTCATTAGATCAATGGACAATGCAGAATTGAATAAAGGGGAGTCAGTTAGGTGGATTCTGGAGAGCATTGAGATTGATAAAATGGTGGATGTGCCGATTGAAGAAGATAAACAGCCAAGCACCATGTCAGGAAATCCGAATGAAAAATCTCCCAAGACGAGTGCAACAAATCTTAGAAAGAGGAATGGAGTGCAAGGCGGTTTCATCCCCAAGATGGCAAGGATGACATCGGGGGCTGCAAGAGGGCTTCAAAGCCTGCGGTTCCTCGATAGGACAACCACGGGGAAAGAAGGGGATGTGTGGAGGTCTGTTGAGAAACGCTTCAATAACCTTGCAGTTGATGGGAAGCTCTTTAGAGACAAATTTGGACCTTGCGTCGGTACGTCATGCAATTTTTATTTTTCATCAATGTGCTTTTTCTTGATCTTTTGAATATTTGAAGGGAAATTTTAGAACTTTTTCTTTTCGTGTTGTTTTGTTTGAAAGGGATGGGTGATAGCAAGGAATTCGCGGGGGAGTTGTTTGATACATTGGCGAGGCGTAGGAAGATCAATGGAGCAAATGGGGTAACTCTAGGAGAATTGAAAGGGTTTTGGGAAGACATATCAAATCATGACCTGGATGCGCGACTTCAGATATTCTTCGACATGTAAGGAACTCTCTCTCTCTCTTTGATCGGCGAAAGTTAGTTCTTAATTTTTAAATTAGTACCAACCTTTTTCATTCTCTCTCTTTCTCTTTTCCATTCTCTCTTTCTCTATCAAACGAACTAATGCTAGCGAAACTAAGTGAAATATGGTAATTTTGTAGGTGTGACAAGAATGGTGATGGGCAACTATCTGAGGAGGAGGTTAGAGAGGTAAGTCAACTAACCTTGTAAATCCTCATCTTTCATATTTTTCATCATCTTTGGATATTTAAAAGTGTAACTCTGTGTAACTTATTATTGAAAAGGTAATAGTGATGAGTGCCTCTGCAAATAAATTGTCAAATCTTAAGCAACAGGCCTCGACTTATGCAGCTTTAATCATGGAGGAGCTCGATCCGGACAACTTAGGATATATTGAGGTGAGTTCATAGTCAAAGCGCTTCTTCATCATCTTTTTTGAAATATGTTTTTAACTTCTGTTTTTCAATTATCTACTTTTAGGTAGAGAAAAATTGTATCAAACATGTCCAGTATCCTTAACACTTCTTTCCTTTCTATTATTTTGTCTCTTTTTTTCCCCCCATTTTGAATAGATGTGGCAACTTGAAACTCTACTAAGAGGAATGGTGAATTCTGAGGAAAGCAACACCAAAGTAGCCAAGAATACATGTACACTGGCAAAAACCATGATTCCCAAACAATATAGAACCCCGGTTAGCAAATTCCTATCTAAAGCCAAAGAAAAGATCCATGAGAATTGGAAGAAAATAATGGTTCTCACATGGTGGTTAACTATAAACTTAATCCTCTTTGGTTGGAAGTTTTACCAATATAAACAAAGAGGGGCATTCCAAGTCATGGGTTATTGTGTATGTTTTGCCAAAGGTGCTGCGGAGACTCTCAAATTCAACATGGCTCTCATTCTATTTCCCGTATGTAGAAGAACTCTCACGCAGCTCAGAGAAACATTTCTAGGTTCCTTAGTCCCTTTCGACGACAACATAAACTTCCACAAGATAATTGCTCTTGCAATCGCGATAGGGACTTCCATTCACACACTAATGCACGTGACATGCGATTTCCCAAGACTAATATCTTGTCCACATGATAAATTCATTGCAATTCTTGGACTGGGTTTCAATTACAAGCAGCCCAGCTACGCCGATCTTGTTGAAAGTATTCCAGGCGTAACAGGCATTTTGATGATCGTTCTAATGGCTTTCACTTTTACGCTAGCGACACATTCGTTTAGGAGGAATGTCATCAAATTGCCATGGCCTTTTCACCATTTAGCAGGATTTAATTCTTTCTGGTATGCACATCATTTGCTGGTGATTGTGTATGCCCTCTTGATCATCCATGGGTACTACCTATTTCTCACTAGCGAGTGGTACAAGAAGACGGTATGTATGTCTGCTTAGAATACTTTTTTTCGATTGAATATAAGAAATCCCAACCCTTCACATAAGGTTTCCCACAATGATTTCTTGAAAATTTTCCCAAATTTTGACCACCAATTCCAAATTCTGACATTTATATGATTTAAACTCTACAAAATCAAACTGCGGTGAGATAACAATTATTTTGCTATGCAGACATGGATGTATGTCATGTTCCCAATAATTCTCTATGCAAGTGAAAGAATTCTTTCAGCAGTTCATGAACACAATTATCGCGTCAACATCATCAAGGTTCGTATGTTTCATCAATAAAGATTTCTTTTGCCGTTCCCAAAAAAAAAAAAAAAAACATCATCAAGGTTCTTATTTTTTGATTTTTGTTATTTTTGCCTATAAAATTGTAGAAATAACTCAAACTCTGCATATGTACTATGAACAATGCAGGCTATAGTATACACAGGAAATGTTCTAGCCCTATACATGAGCAAACCTTCAGGATTCAAATACAAAAGTGGAATGTACGTCTTTGTTAAGTGTCCAGACATAGCAAGTTTCGAATGGTAATTTTTTTTTTTAAAATTATGGTAAATGATCAAAATATTATTGTATACGGTCTAAAACTACAATAAAAATTATTACAGGCATCCTTTCTCGATCACATCTGCACCAGGAGATGACTACTTAAGCGTCCACATTCGAACTTTGGGGGATTGGACTGGAGAGCTTAAAAACCGATTTGCACAGGTGATTTTCATTTATTATTTTTACAATGCCTTTGAACACAATACGTTGTTTGGTTTGTTTTTTGAGTTCTTGTTTTTGCATATTTTTTTGTCTTTAGTAAATTTATTTCATATTTTAGTCAATTTTTTTTTTTTTTTTCAGTTTTTAAATGCACCAAATTTGAATGCATAAAAGTATAAATATATGTGAAGAAATTTGAAGGAAAAAAAAAATCATGAAAAACAAACACAAAAAATTGCTGGCCTTTTTATTTTTATTTTTGTCTTTAGAATTAATTAATTTATTATTATTTTTCTTACTTTTTAGATTAATCTAGATTAAGTTCATCTTTAAAAAAATAACTGAAAATTACTAAAAAATAAAAAACAAAACAAAGCAATAAGTCAAAAATAATTTTTTAAAATCAAACCAAACATATTTGAGCTCATTTTTTTGAAATTATTCGAATTCGACTATGTAGCTAGCATGATATTGAGGATCATGAATCATGATGAAGCTAACATAAAATGAAATTCATGAATGCAAGATTCAATTCATATTTTTCCAGAACCATAATCATTTCTAAAAAAATCCATTTTTTTGTTTCTTTTTGAAATATATTCTACTCCATTTTCTATCATGAACTCTGAAGCATAAAAATGCAGGTTTGTCAACCTTCTCCACAACCAAGAAGGGGAAGTCTGGTTAGAATGGAAACTAAGGCAGTTTCAGACTACGACCATTTGCAACCAGCACCGAGGTGATTATGGTTTGCATTGTATTATTGCAGAGTTTCTGTTTGGCAACAACAAAAAAGTCACTTTTTTTAATGATTTTTTTTATATAAAAATAAATAAAAAATTATACCAATTTTTTTACTTTTCACGTCCATGTAGAAAAATTAAGAAGTAAAAAACTCTGAAAAAATTTCACAAAAAATAAAATTACTAAGGATAAAACAAAAAAAGACAAAACAGTAAACTTAATTTTTTTTTAAAGTGAAGTTCTTTTAAGAAATTTATTTTTTAACTTTTTACGTTCATCTTGTCTAATAAAATATTTTAAATTCATTAAAAACAAGAAAAAAAAAATTGTAAAAAAAAAAATCTCAAGCTTAGCATCATGTCTAATAGCTCTTGTCTGGTGAGGCAGCTTTCCAAGGATTGTGATAAAAGGACCTTATGGAGCACCAGCTCAGAACTACAAGAAGTATGACATTCTTTTACTCATTGGCTTAGGAATTGGAGCCACCCCAATGATCAGCATTCTTAAAGATCTTTTAAACCACATCAAGCCAAGTGATTCTCCAATGGTGAGTTAAGAAGCAATTGATCTAAGCCTTTTTATATATAGCCCTTTTTTTAAAATTTTTTTTTATCAACATTCTTTGATCAGTTTCTGTTTACAATTTGTGAAATAGAAATAATTTAAATAAATTAATCATTAAAAAGAATGAATATTTTTAATTTTTTTATTAGTAACTTAAATTAGTGGGATTTGAAACTAGTGCAGGTCATGGAAGATGGACAATTGTTTGATGCGGATAAGAAAGGTCCAGAAAGAGCCTATTTCTATTGGGTGACGAGGGAACAGGGCTCCTTTGATTGGTTCAAAGGTGTCATGGATGATATTGCAGAGTATGACCACAATGTGGGTTTCCTCCTAACATTAACACAAATCAACTTAATTCTCCTGTTTTCTTCTTCTTCTTCTTTTTTATTTTTTATTTTTATTTATTCCCTTCCCATTCATACTAAGATAATTTAATCAAATTGATTGATTGGTATTTGTTTTATGATTGTTTAAATATTGCAGCATATGATAGAAATGCACAATTACTTAACTAGTGTGTATGAAGAAGGAGATGCTCGATCTGCACTTATTGCCATGGTTCAATCTTTGCAGCATGCTAAGAATGGTGTTGATGTCGTCTCTCAGAGTCGGGTATTCACTGACGCCACACAATACACTAAATTGTTCAATTGTATGAAAAATTTTAAGAATACAAAAACCAATCATACAATGCTCATTTATGAAGTGGGTTCTACACTTTTGTCAGAAAGTTGTGTTTAATTTTGTAATTGGTTTAAATATTGCAACACATAATAGAAAGTTGGATATTCACTAATGCTACACAAGCTACTAAACCATTCAATTGTATAAAAACCCTAAGAACACATAAATCAATCACAAAATCAGATACAATTCTCTCATATGAGATGGGTCCCATACTTTTATCAGAGAGTTGCGTTAATTGGTTTAAATTATTACAACATGCACTAGAAAGTAGGGTATTCACTAATGTCTCACATTCCACTGAATCATTCAATTGTAGAAAAAAAAGTTTATGAATAGAAATAGAGAACCCTCTTATATGAGGTGAATCCCACACACTATTAACAAAATTGTCCAATTATGTGGTTAATTTTTGTACGAATAAAAATAAATAAATTAATATAGTCATTATTTCAGTGTCTATTCTAACACGTTGCTCAACAGATAAGAACACATTTTGCAAGACCCAACTGGAAAAAAGTGTTCACTAATTTGGCAAACACGCACAAGTCTTCTCGAATCGGTAAGCAATTTATAGGGTATATTCATTTTGAATTCATGCACCCTATATAGAATCTCTTTTTATTTTGATATTTTTTAATTGTATAAGTGCATCTTTGCATTTTTAATCAAATTACAATGTGTCTTTTTTTGTTAGTTTAGGGGTTGTTTGGGATGTTCTAAATAAGTGTACTTTTGACTTTTTATGAAATATGGGTTGCGTTTGAAATGATGTGATAGAGAGGTGATATGACTTAAATAAGATAATGTCACTTAAATAGAATAGTTACTTTTTGACTTTTTTATGAGATGACAAACAAGGCCTTAGTGTTATATTGACCAACGAAAATTGTCATGTGACCCTTCCATGAGATATTTTAGAATAAAATTGTAATATTCTTCCCTTCTATACTAATAATAGATTTTTTTTCATAGTATTTTCTAATCACCGCTACTTATCACTCCTTTTCTTTTAAGTTTACAATACAAAGACAAAAAAATGTGAAAAAACATATAAGAAATAAAAAAAAATGTTTATAATCATGTGATAATTATGTGACACCTTTTTATTAGTCAATTTATCTTATTAGAATTTGGTCGAAAAGTATAAGAGATTGACTGTTACAATTGAAAAATAAGAGACGAAAGTGAGGTTTAATATAAAGTGTAATGATACAATGTGTAATTTACCTATAGTTTAGATATCTGATTTGATTAATGATCACATGGTGTGTTGCAGGTGTTTTTTATTGTGGAAGCCCTATGCTTACAAAACCGATAAAGAAGCTTTGTCAGGAATTTAGCCTAAACTCATCCACTCGCTTCCATTTTCACAAAGAAAATTTTTAAACTATATTTGGATTTAGAACTCAAGTAAAAATTTATAGAGGAAAGAGAAAAGACGAGGAAAATGGAGAAAATACATGCATCACATTTTCTTTTCCCTACATGAATTCTAAATCCAAACATAGCTTTTATAGTGTAGAAACTTTTGTACGTGCAACAAATTTGTAGATAACAAGAAAATATTGCTTCCTCTTGTTAGTGATTTGTATAGAAGGGTGAGAAAAGATTAGAGAAAAGGCAATTTTGGATTAGAAGTTTCTTATGATAGTGTTTAACCTTGCAAATGTATTTATCAGTTTTAAGCTTGTACACAACTACTTTAAACTTGTCCTTTGAAGCTCGTAGACCCAATTAATGCGTTTGGTTTGAGAGTTTTGGATTAAGTTTTTTAAAAATTGAGTTTTTTGATTTTCGTATTTTTTTGTTTTTAGTAAATATTTTTTAAATTTTAAACATTTTTTTTTACTTTTTTAGATACACCTTAGTTAGATGTATCTAAAAAGTAAAAAATTTGTAAAAAATATTTTAAAAAATTAATAAATATATAAAAATATAAAAAATATACTGAATTATTGTATTTTTTTTTTTTTTGCATTTTTGGTATTTAGTAAATTTTTAGAAGATTTTTTTTTACAATTTTTTTACTTTTTAAGTATATTTATGTTAGGTGTGTCTAAAAGTAAAAAAATTGTTTAAATATTTAAAAAATTCAGTAAAAACAAAAAAACACAAAAAATAAGAAAGTAAAATTTTCTGAAAAATATTTTCTAAAAAATAAAAACAAACAAGCTCAATAATATTTTGTTTTTGTTTTTTTCGAGATATTTTGTTTATTGACAACGTGAGAACACTTGATACACATGACACTTTCACAAGTTCACGCAACAAAACATCCAAAATAAGTATATATGTTTGAATTGAACAACTCGTAAACTATGCATTATAAGCAAAAGATTTTAGGGTGAATCATTACTAGTTAGATTTAATTTCCATCAAATTCTATTGAAAATAAATCTTAATAAAATCGTCGTTAAAAATAATTTTTTATGATAATTTTTACACGTCACTAAAAATTGATAATTAGTGACTTTTTTTTATTACAGTTTTTATAAATTGTTGCTTAAACTTATAATTAGTGACATTTTTCTATGATAAACTTCTCAAATTGTCCCTGAAAGTTGAAAATTAATTACTTTTTTTGTGATGATTTTAAACTATTGCTAAAATTTATAATTAGTAACATTTTTTGTGACAAAAATTTTAAATTGTTGTTGAAAATTAACAATTAATGACCTTTTTTAATAGTGTTTGATGAAAAACACCATTAATTATCATAGGACCTATTAGATAATAAGTTCACCTATTAGGAAGTCCCCCAAGATTTTCTACTTAATTTTTTTAATTATTAGACCACAAGGAAAATTATATAGAAGCTTATATTTTTTAGGATTCCCCCTAGTCTAAAGGACTGTTTGAGCCTGTGGGACCCACTAAGAATTCTGTTTCAATGATTAAAAAAGTTAAGTAAAAACTCTCCCTAGATTTTTTTGTGGGGCACTTCGTATGTTTCATTCACACAAAAATTAGATCAATCTAATAACTACAACTTGTTCATTTTACACTGTTTTTCACTAAAAACATGGGAGACAATTCTGTTTTTAAAAAATAAATCATTAACTTTTTTGATGATAAAAGAAATAAATTGAACAATTTGTAGTTATTAGATTGACTTAATTTTTTATATAAATAAAATACAAGAAATGTCTGACAATATGAATAGTTCAGATCATTGAAGCGGAATACATGGCGAGCTCACGGGCCTAAACATCCCCCCTCCAATCTAAATTTTAGACTGAAGAGAATTTTTCTCCTATTTTTTAGATCCACTTTTTGAACCAAGTGATGCGTAAAAGATATAATAGACTAATAATATAAAAATATATGAGATGATATATTTTAATAAATTATCACATCACAATATTTTAAAATGCATCTAATTTTTTTTTTGGACTTAAATGGCCTAAACACAAAAATAACAAGATATGCTATTTATTACAAATTGGGCCTAACACGGGTACCGGAATGTTGTTATAGAAATTGACTCCGCCCGGGCGGTTCATAGTATGACACGTGTACATATATAAGGTGGCCTTCATTACTCTCAACAACGAGGAAAAATTATTATAAGAATCAGTCACATATTGGTTTAAGGGAAATGCGTGAGACTTCGAATTTGTAGAGTTTGAATGGTGTAAAAATATTCTCTTACCGGTAAGAGAATATAAAAAACACTCTAAAACGACGTCGTTTTGGAATTTCGAGCCATTCGCGCCTCTTGATTTTCGAGGTACCTAGCAGTGCTGTTGGTTTAAATAGTCACTTTTTCTCTCACCCGAGTTAAAAACAGTTACTTTAATATGAATTTTTTTTTTGGGGGATTTTTTAACTTATATAAAAAAAATATATATAAAAGTGATGTAATTTTTTTTTTTTGGTAAAACAGGAGCATAAATAAAATAAAATAAGAAAATGAGAGTTACACAAGTCTGAGATAGTACATGCCTATAGCAGCTAATATAGCCATTCAAAAAGCCAACGGCCTTATGGTGGATGACAAAGTCCTAGAAGTCAAAACTGCAACTCTTGATAGACGAAACAGAGAGGAGCACAAGAGGTCATGAAACCTCAGTTCATCAGGAGACCTTTTGAAGCTAACAGATTCAGAGGTCATGATTCATCTGCTAGCCAAAGATCCTTTGTTGACATCTTGCAAGGGGTGAACACAAACACCTCCATAAAAGTTATTGAGGAGGGCAACTGTTGGCTCTATGGAAGTGCCATAATCCGTTTCAATACAGAATACTCCATTCTCAGTGTTAGTGAAGCCCTGAAGGAGAAATGACTGGAGCATATTTTAGTCAGAAAAGGGGGTGGAAGGGACGTAATTTTAACTTTTAATTCTCAGGATGAGTTGAAATCAAACATTGGCAATCTTAAGGATTGGTTCAAGGATTTGAGTCAATTTGTGGTAGAGTGGAAGTCTGGGAATCATTTTGTCCAAGAAAGATATGTGTGGCTGAAGTGTTGTGGGATACCCCTGCATGTTTGGAACAGAAATACTCTCACCAAGATTGGTAGCCTATGGGGCTCTGTACTCAATATTGAAGGGGATTTGTGTCAACCAAAATCTTTCTCCCATGCCAGAATCAGACTGGCCACTTCAACTATGGAGTTTATTACTAAACCATTAAGTTTGGAATGTAAAGGCAAAGCTCATACGATTTTTGTGTGTGAAGATCTCCAACTAGATCTCAGTAGTATGAATCATAATGGCATGTATGAGTTCAGTCTTCTTAAAACCTGTTGTAGTGTAGAGGAAGCAAATTTTCCAGTGGTTGAAGGTAGGGAAATGGGAGAAGATGATGAGGTGGCAGAGACTAGTGCCATGTTTGGTGCTGAGATTGCTTGTCCACATGAGGAAACTCAGGGAAGACATTCTATGGACATAGTGGTTGAGGAGACACCCTGTGATGGAGGCGCTACCAGAGGAGAAGGAGCGTGTGTTGAGAAGCCTATGATGGATATGATGGACAAGTCTGACCATTTTTCAAATAGTAATGATGAGAGCAAAAGTATGCTGAACAAGTCTTCACACTTGGATACATCCGTTGCTTTAATGAAACTAGTGCTGGAGGTGGACCTGGCATCAACTTGGAAGTGGATTTGGCCCACTTTGAAAAGCAGCATGTAATTACGGGATCTCCTAGTAGGCCTATTCAGCCTAATGCAGTAAGCCCAACCATCGTACCTATATCACATACTAGGCTGCACTACTCTGGACCTTTGTCCAACATTGGCCCGTATATGAGGAGCAATTTATCTCATTCACAGTCAGCCCAAGATTCAATCTCTGCCTCCACTACAGACCGGCAGCGCAATCAGAGGAAAAAAAGGAAGATAAATACTTAGGTCGAGGGGTTCACTAGCTTTGCTAGGATTCATGCGTACACAAACAATGCAGCCAAGAAGCACTATGCTAAATCTGTTATCTTCAGGCCTGCTGCTAAAGCTTTAGTACAGTCAAATTCATCTGTAGGTGCTTCATCTTTGAGGAATCAGATGCTTTCCGAAGCTGCAACCATTATTCAATTGGGGAAATCACTTGGAATCGATTGTCATGGGAAAGAAGACATTGTGCTCAACAAAATTGTTGACTTAGAATTTAAAGACAAGGAGAGAATTGACAAGGAGGGGAAGGCCCAGCAATAAAGGGCTGAAGAAGGGTCTTTTGAGTGCATCAATTGTTTTATTATGAAATTACTATTTTGGAATATCAGGGATATGGGCAAGGTGAAGAAGCAGAGCAGAATCAAGAGGCTCCTAAAGGATAGAAATATAGATATTGTTTTTTTTCAAGAAACAAAAAGGGCAGATATATTTGATTTTGATGCTAGAAGGCTATGGGGAAGTAAAAATATGGAATTTATGTCTGTTGACCCCGAAGGAACAGCCGGAGGCTTTCTATGTATTTGGGACCCTGCTGTCTTCACACTCTCTGGATGTTGCTGTCATAGGAGGTATATTTTACTCTCAGGTTCCTTATTTAACTTCTTTAATTGTGTTCTGCTTAATATTCATGCATCTAATGATGTTGGTGCCAGATCTTCTTTTTGGGTTAACATTTTAAAGCTTAAATCCTTTTTCCCTTATCCTTGGTGCATGGGTGGAGATTTCAATGAAATTAGTCACATTAGTAAAAGAGTTGGTTGCTCTAGGAGAGACAGGGGAATGAAACATCTTAATGATTTTATTGGCAATAGTGAGCTTCATGATCTACCACTCCATGGAAGAAAATATACTTGGTGTAATGCCTAGGAATCAGAGAAATGGAGCAGAATTGATAAGAGTCTTACTAAGTCCTAAATGGATGATCAATTTCTCAATGAAATTGTGGGGAATACCTCAGTTAATTTCAGACCACTGCCCTTTATTAATGATGGAAGATGCCAGAGATTGGGGGCCAAAGCCTTTTAGGTTCCGAAATGCGTGGACTTTTCACCCCAGCTTTGCTCAGCTATTTGCCTCAACATGGTCAGGTACCTCTTTTGCTGGCTAGTCTGGTTATATACTCTCTTAAAAGTTAAAGCACTTGAAGCTAGTTTTAAAATCTTGGAACATTGAGGTGTTTGGCAATATGGCTTCTAAATTAATTCTTCAGAAGAAGAGCTACATGCTCTAGATATCACTATAGAGGAAAGAGCACTGATTGTTTTAGAAAAAGCAAGAAGAATGGAGGTTAAAGGTGAGCTGTGGAAACTCTACAGAATGGTAGAATGAATTTGGCACCAAAAATTCAGATTGAATTGGTCTCTCAAAGGGGATAAAAATAGTAGATTTTTTCATGTTGTTGCAAGTTCTCGGCAGAGTAGAAATCTGATCAATTCTATTTCAGTAAATGGAGTGTCCATTGAGGATCCTATTGGAGTTAGGCACCAAATTCTACTTCACTTTAAGGCTCAATTATCTGAATCATGGGTTAAGAGGCCTTCTTTGGCAGGGGTGTTCAACACCATTGACCCCGATTATATCTCTTAACATCTAGTAGCTGAGGTACTAGTATAGACACCCCATTTTGATCGACCCTAAGACTTGGGCGCTTTCTTTTGATTACCCAATGATGACAATTAGAATGTGTTTCTCACAAAATTCTCAGTAAGAAAGATGGAATTTAAGTTTTAATCCCAACCTTCACCCATTTTTCGGCTAAACTATTTTAGACCTTAAAAAACTCTCTTTTCAAAATATGTTTTTTTTAAATGTTTCTACAATGTCCCGAAGCTCTTATTTCGATTAAAATGTTGTACTTTTCAGTAAAGCGAGTAAGCACAAAGTGAAAATAAATGGAAGGGAGGTGAACTTTTTTGAAAAATATTTAAAAACATCTTCTTTATAGGTTTGGAGTTAAAGGAAATAGGAGGGGATGAAAGAAAACTGGTGTAATAACCCCGACCCGTAATTAGCTACTAATCAGTAATTAAGGATGTTAATTAAGTGATTAAGATTGGTGATGGGATTAATAGGTAATTTGTAACATAATTGGTCGCCTATCCGTTGACCGTTAAATCATCTGTCAATGCTTAATGGTTAAAACTGTAAATTGAAAGCCTTATCGGCATCCAAACCCGGAATTGATTATACCATTGGGTTATTTGGAATTTTTAGAACCTTATGGCATATTTAATTAAAATGTGATTGGGCATGATTAAATTAGATTAAATGAAGCTAATTAAATAGTTGGCGTAAATTACAATTTTGCCATGTTAGTGGATTAATTCTCCAACACCTTTGAGCCTTATTTTTGTTGTTCAATTCGTTGGTCCCTTGGTGTAAAAAATCTGAGGAAACATTTTAGTGAGAGAGGGAGAGCAATTCGAGAGAGAGAGAAGGAGAAATTCAAAGAAGAGTTGAAGATATTGCTTGTATTCACCAAGATTGTGCTAGATTAAGTGAGATTCAAGACTCTAGGTATGATTTCAACATCTAATTTGTGAACCTAAGTCACTTAGTATGAGATTTCTTCAAGATTATGGGTTTAATCATGTAATGGAGCTTAGAATGAGGAGTTGAGTTTCAAATCATGCATGCATGCATAAATTCTTGCATTTTGTAGTTAATTTCATAAAAATCTACATGCATGTTTATAATTATGTTCAAGGCCATGGATTCATCATGTTTTTGAAAAGATGGGCTCATTAGAGCATGTATTTGGAGCTTGGTTGTTGTTTTAATTCATGCATGTATACATTTACATAGTAGGTTGTCATTGAGTTTGATTTTGAGCATCTAACTTGTTTTGGGAGTTATTTGGTGCATACATGTTTGAATCATCATGTTTTAAAGCTTAAATTCATGTTTTGGAAAGGACTTCTTGCATGCGTGGGGCTTAGAAGCTCAAATTGCAAGTTTCATGAGTTTTAAAGACAAGAGTTTTAAAGAATTCACATGCATGTCTTACTTCTTGAAATTTAAGTTGAAATTGTAAGTCTTGACAAACCTTGGGCCATGATTTTATAAATTGATCTTTAAACTTTCATATTCTACAAGTTTTCTGGGTTATCTCAAGTTTTAAGGCCCAAGAGATGAGTTTGGAAAGGTTGAATGTCGAATTTGAACTTGGAGGTGCAATCTGGAAATTCCAGATTTTGCAGCCTCGCTTGAGCGAAGGGGCTCTCGCTCGAGCGACCACTCTGAGATTGTGCGCTTCGCTTGAGCGACCAAAAGTCCGCTCGAGCGTAAATTTCGAGCTCCCAGAAGTTTGCATCATTTACAGATCGCTCGAGCGAAGGAATGTGCGCTCGAGCGACCAGTCACATTTTTGCATGCTCGCTCGAGCGAGGAAAACTTAGCTCGAGCGAGGACTTAAAATTCTGAAATTTTGCCTAAGTATTCCAAGGCATGTTTGGACATCCTCATTGCATCTTAGGCATTCCTAAGCCTTAATTAAGCCATAGTAATGAGGTTATGGGCTAGAAACACACACTAAGAAGAGAATGTAACAAGATAAAGAATGACAAGTGTGTGGGTGAGTTGAGCAGTGAAATAAGTATGAATCACACTAAGAGATTGCAAGGGTGTGTGTGTTCTAAGCCATGTGTTAAGAATGAACATGAACCAACGTAATGAAAGCTAAGCCGTGTTGGCCAAGTACATGTGTAATGATAAGATTCGTTGGTGCTATGTATTTTGTGATTGTAGGTCAACGTCCGAGAAAGTGATTGACCATCTACGGAACCACTGTGAGTAACGTTATCGTAAAGATACGTTTATATGAAACTATGTTCCAAATGAGATAAGATATGCTATGATTTCTGAAATGATATATGTTTCTGTGAACGAACATTCCAAGTTTGAAATCTATTATAGCATCCATAGATAGTCCCAAGTCATGGGGGACGGCATGAAAATGCGGGTCTATGACATTTACGAGATCTCGTTAGCCACTTCATTGTGGTGATATGTGTTTAATCGGTGTCCGGGACCGGTTACTCTAGTCAGAAGACGTTATGTGATATGTGATATGTTCTATGGGATATGCCATTATTATGTTCTGATATGAGATGACTATGATTATGCTATGATCTGTTTTGTACGTATAAAATGTTCGGATTTCGTTCACTAACCCCTTTACCTTAATGTTATTCACTAGGCTTTAGCTCACTGTTTGTATATATATGTATATAGGTGAGCATTCTGGAGTGCAAGCCCGAAGGTTTTGTGGGGGACTGTGTTTCTATTGTCAGCCAGCCTTTGTGCCTCACGTGGAGGTTCCCGAAGTGTCTTGGGTTCAAGGGTTGATTAATTCTGTTTATGCATGGGACTTTATTTTAATCACGTTGTCTGTACGGAAAATACTGTAATATGTGTGGTATAATATAATGTATGGTTGACTTATGGCTATGTAAATAAAGTTTTAAATTATTATGTTCCATGTAAGTCAACACAGCTCATTGGACAATTATATTTGTGTATTTGCCTCCGCTAGCCCCTTATTATATGCTTATCTGTTTAGAGGCCTTCAGTAATCTAAGGATTACTGGCCGGTTATGATGCTAAACCTATAGGGGCGGGTTTGGGTCGTGACAACTGGTTTAGGAAAAGAATGAGTATCAAATCATTAAGAAGGAAATGAGCAGCCTTCACTAAATTAGGCATTTCTCTTTGTACACTTGGAATTTAAATGTGAGGCTACCACCATTGGAAAGTAGACTTCTGGGGCTTCAATTTAGACCCAAGAACCACCTTAGACCAAGTCCAAATAAGGGAGATATGCCTATTTGAAGTTGGGCTTCAAAGCAGATTTTGTTGACCCAGCCCGAGACAGCCTTTACTAAATTAGGTATATCTCTTTGTACACTTGGAATTTAAATGTGAGGCCACCACCATTGGAAAGTAGACTTCTGGGGCTTCAATTTGGACCCAAGAATTGCCTAAAACCAAGTCCATATGGGGGAGATATGCCCATTTGATGTTGGACTTAAAAGCAGATTTTGTTGACTCGGCCCAAAACAACAATAGCCCATTTTTTCTTGGTTTTGGTTCGATTGGGATAACCCATTTACCTATTTTCTGAGCCATTCAAGTGCATCCACTCATCCTCCATTATACCTACTCATCCCCCATTGTCAAAAAGAGGTTTTGTTTGCATTCATAAAGGAGTATCCCATGCAACCACCTTGAAAATTTGCCCTCCTATCAGATTCTTGTCTCCCACCTTCTTTTTGACCTTTACTCTCCCTCATTGCCTATATAGAATGATCATATTGTAAGAGAGAAGAAAGGACCACGAAATTGAAGAGAAATGAGTGAGAAAAGAGTGAAAAAAGAGAGAAAAATTGAGTTTTTGAGCCAAAAATATTCCTATATTCCATATACATCCCATACCTTCCATAGCTACTGAAATTCCTCATTTTCATACACTAAAACCACTCTAAAAATTCTGATATAGCCAAAGATCAATTGCCTTGATCATAAGGAAAAGTGTTTAGTGATTGAAAGTGACAAAAACTAGAGAGTTAGCCACTTTTCATACCATAAACTCCATAAACTCCACAATTTCGAATTGAGAATTTGAGAACACACTTCCTACACTTGAGGGTGATCAAGAGGAAGTTTGGGAATCAAGAAGTTCAATCTTGCTTTGGAAGGTTTTGCTTGGCCTAGTTGGCCGGCCGACCTATTTGGCCAGTCGGTTAGCTTCTTCCGAACAAGATGGCGTAATCTCCAAATATTGACCAATTTCCGCCGGCGGTTCCAAAGAACATGAAGCTTTTATTTTATTTATTTTTATTTTGAGTGTTTTGTGAGGTTTTTATTTTGATGTAATATTCTCCTCATCCCTCTCTAATTTGGTTTGTAATTATTCTTTCGAGTGTTGTAATAATTCCCCACCTCGCTTCTTTCAATCCCGTTCTTTTACTTGCTTTGTTTATTTGTACATAAACATCATATTTATTTTTCATCATAGTTATGCTTTGCATCCATGTTTCATGCATCTTGATTCGGCTAAGTTTGCATTTCTGGATTTAATCAATTCCTATGTGATTATGTGCGCTACCTCATGTTCTTGAGATGATTCACATATCATATTTTAGAAGCCGAATCTTTAGTTGCATCTCATGAGTGAATTGCATTAGGATTTTGTATATAAGATCATGCATATTTTACTAACTTTGTTTTGTAGCTTGTTCGTGGGACGTCAAACATGTAAGTTTTTATGCTTTAGCATCCCGTTTATGTGTGTTTTTCTTACTATGTCTAGCATTCTACCATGAGGCTATCTGCTTATGTGATATAACTCTATGAATGCCAGTGGATGGAGGTTGTGTCGCTTAATTTGGAATGATGTTGATTTTTCATGCTTGTAAACTCAATTTATTTGGGTTGTACATCGTCAAAACTCTTTCAAAATGCATGATATCAAATTGTTCAAAATGAATGGCATAGTCTATACTTGTATGCTTTACATAGTAAATTTTAGGATTTATTAACTAATCAGAACATGAACATATAAAAAAATAAAAGTCATATCATGGTTTAGTAGAGGCCGATCTTTTGATCGGGTGAGCGGGGGTGCTCATTATTGACCTTCCCCTCTCATACCTAAGGTTCCGAGCCAAGCATCCTTGGTTATGACGAACAGTGGCCTTGGCACTGAGTCATGGGTTTCCTAATTTCCCAAAATATTATGTGGCGACTCTGAGATCTGATGACACAGTCCATTTTTGACAAAATTGCACTCGTGAGACTAGATCAAAGAGATCTCGGGGGTCCGAACTGTTTAACACGCGCGGGTACCCCCCGGGCATGTTACAACTAGCAGCAATCAAAGATTGTAACAATAACAAAGCTCCAGGCCCTGATGGGTTCAGCCTACTGTGTTATCAGAAATTCTGGAAGGTTATGAAGCTGGATATAATGCAATTTTTCAAGGAGTTTCACTCTAACAGCAGGCTTGCATATGGCATTAATAGCTTATTCATCACCCTTATTCCCAAGGTGGATAATTCTATTGGTCTATCTGATTATAGACCTATTAGTCTCGTGGGATCTATTTACAAAATCTTGACCAAAGTCTTATCATTCAAATTAAAATCAGTGCTTCCTTCAATCATTGGTGAAACACAGACATCATTCTTGGGAGAGAGAAATATTCTTGATGGAGTCTTTATTGCTAATGAAGTAGTGGATGGTTGGAAGAAGGCCAAAAGGCAAGGGTTGATTCTCAAATTGGATTTCGAGAAAGCTTTTGATTATGTCAACTAGGAATTCTTATTTTCTTTGATGATCAGTTTTGGCTTAGGGGATAAATGGATCTCTTGGATGAAGACTTGTGTCTCTACAGCAAGAATCTCCATTCTAGTGAATGAATCACCAACCGAGGAATTTTCACCCCATAGGGGCCTTAGGCAGGGCGACCCGCTTTTACCTTTCCTCTTCAACATAGTGGCAGAAAGCCTTAACATTCTTCTAGTCAGAGCCCTTAATCTTGGCATCCTCAAAGGGGTGGTTGTTGGGTCTAACAATGTTCTTATCTCACATTTGCAATTTGCCGATGACTCAATTCTCTTTTGTGAAGCTGATTGTGATCAATTGGTATCCATTAAAAGAGTTCTCAGACGCTTTAAAGTATTATCCAGTCTCAAAATTAACTACCATAAGAGTGTTGTGTGTGGTGTTGGTGTGGTTGAAGATTGTTAAAACGCTTTTGCTTCTCTCCTCAATTGCAAGGTGTAGAGTCTTCCATTAAAATTTCTGGGGCTACCTTTAGGAGCAAATCCTGGCAGAAAATCTACTTGGAAGCCTGTTATTGATAAAATCAAGTCCAGACTGTCAGGTTGGAAAAGAAAATTGTTGTCATTTGCTGGTAGATTAACTTTAATCAAGTCTACCCTATCTAGCTTTCCTGTTTACTTCATTTCTCTGTTTAAAATGCCTGAAGGAGTGGCTAAAGAAATAGAAAGGTTAGAGGCTACATTCTTATGGGGTAGTAGTGATCTTAAAAGGAAAGTTCATTTAGTGAAATGGGAGGAAGTTACAAAGAGAATTGATCAAGGGGGATTAGGCATTAGAAGGGTCAGAGATGTTAATGTTTGTCTTCTTCTCAAATGGTAGTGGAAATTTGGAAACCAAACCAATGCTCTCTGGAGGTCAATTGTGTGCAGCAAATATAAAATCAAAAACTCCTGTTGGTTTCCTCCTTTGAGTCCCTCTTATAAGCATTCTAGATTGTGGAGTGACATTTTATCAATTGGGGCTCTCAATAGGCCTATTTTTAACGTCTTTGTGGACAACTATGTTATTAAAGTTGGGAATGGTATCAGAATCAGATTCTGGCTTGACAGATGGTGTAGTGGCCTTTGTTTGAAATCTTCTTTCCCTCTTCTTTTTAATCTGTCATTTGATAAGGAAGGTTCTCTCAATCATTATTTTGCAAGGAAATCAAGTCCATCTGCTTGGAACCTTCCCCTATAGAAGAGAGCTCTATTCATGGGAATTGGCTGAAGAAGTGAGATTGAATGCTCTTTTATCCTCTGCTCCAACTCTGTGTTTGGATCGTGAAGACTGTCAAGTCTGGTGCACTGATTCAGTGTCTTGTTTTTCTGTTTCTGCTCTATATTCTCACAACTCATCTCTTCTTGGCCCTCATCTTAAGGTAAGCAAATTTGTTTGGAATTCGTTATTGCCCCCTAGAGTTTTATTTTTCTCTTGGCTAGCCTGGAAATCTAGAATCAAATGTTCAGATTTTCTGCTCAAGATTGGTATCCTGGATAGCAATACTTCACCCCTCTGTCATTTTTGTAGCTTCGAGTTAGAAACTGCTTCTCATGTCCTGCTGGATTGCCCCTTCTCTTGGTCAATCTGGTCTGCAGTTGTTGAGGAATGGGGTCTCCATTGGTGTATTCCTAGTTCAGTTGATGGTCTACTATCTTGGTGGATGAGTGGGAAATTTCATAACTTTGACAGATTAATTTGGAGAGCAATCCCCTTAATTGTACTCTGGTCTATTTGGAAACTCAGAAATGAATGTGTGTTTTCTAATGCACAACCCACCTCTTCAGGTCTTCTAGAACTCATCAAATTCAGATCTCTGGTTTGGCTCAAAGCTTCCATTAAGGACTTCCCATACTTAGTTGATGATCTTGTCTTCAACTAGATACAGATTAGGGATGGAGTTTAGTGTTTTGGAATCTGTTTTGCAGCTATCTAGGCTGAAGTAGGCTGAAGTATGCTTGTTCTGTGCTAATTTGCATTAGCTCTGTTAATCTGCCTCGTCTGTCTGATGTTGTTATCTGCCCTGGGTGGTGGTTCTGCTTCAGTTTAAGCCTTCAGCAATGCTCTGCAGTGTTTTGGTAGCAGTTCTTGGTTTTGTTCAGTGCAATATTAATGCTCTGCAGTGTTAACCTGCCTCGGTTGAAGTCTTTTGCAATGCTCTGCAGTGTTTTGGTAGCAATTCTTGGTTTTGTTCAGTTCAGTGCAGTGTTATTCTGTTTTGTTTTGCTTTTGCTTCAGTTTTGCTCTTAGCTTTGTTCTTGTTTTTGGATTTCTCTTTTTGTTGGTCTCTCACCAACTAGGAGGTTTGAGTTTCATCTAGCTCTTAGCTCCTCTTTATTGATGTTTTCCATTGTACCCTGTACGTGCTTCATCAATAAAGTTTTATTTGCCGATAAAAAAAAAGTAATAAGTGATAACAAAGAAAGGAAAGAGGGTTAAAAACACTTCCACCCATTGTCCATGGTTTGCCATTAGATCCGCAGTGACATTAGCTTCGAGATAGATAAGGTTAATATTCGTTGCTTGGAGTTGGCTCATGAGGTATCTGCAATTCACAACAAAATTGTTCAGTTGATGGTTTTCACGAGAACCACCCATAGTGAGTTGCTTGATGATGAAGGAGTCTGTTTTAATTTTCAAATTCTCCAAGCGATGATCCGATGCTAATTTTAAACCATCCCTTAGTGCCCAGAACTCTGCAACCACACTGGAGGTGTGGCCGATGTTTCTGCTAAAGCTCACAATCCAATGGCCCAAGTGATCTCTAATCAAGCCCCCAGCAAAGACTTTCCCATGGTTACCCTTAAATGCACCACCGGTATTGAGTTTAAGGAACTAGGTTTGGGGGTTTCTCATTTGAAAAAGATTTGAGTGGGTGGTTTACCCATGTGATAAGGGTTGAGGTGTTCCCACTTAAACACATGGGCAATGATTAAAGAGGGAGAAAAATGAGGAGGTTGAAATGGATCGAACACGCATGCGTTACGATTCTTCCAAATGAACCAACACGCAATGGGAAAGACAACAATCCAGAGAGCAAAAGATTGGTGGGTGATATTGAATTAACAATTGAGCTTAATAACCCACTCAGATAGGTTGAAGGAAAAGGACATAAGGGTTTCGATGGGAATGCCCAGTTTGTTCCAGAACCTAGCCGTCATTCTACAGTCCCTGATTGTATGACTAGTGCATTCCGATGCGTGGCTGTAACAACCCTTACCTGTGATTAGCCTATCATCCTTAATTAAGAATGCTTAACGAGTAATTAAGAGGAAATTCTGAATTAATTGCATGTGTATTGTGTTATTTGTGGTTATATTTGTCTTTAGTAGAACTATCTGTCTAAAATTCTATTTCGGTATGCGAATTGAGGGCCTTATTGGCATCTGAACACAAAATTGACTACGTTCATGTGTTAATTAGAATTTTTAAGATTTTCTACTAAGTTTAATTAGATTTCGATTCGAAATCAAATAATTAGAATAAAATAATATCAATTGATTAGTCATAAGCCAAGTTTAATTAGCCAACATTAAACCAAGCTTTTAAAAGGCTAATCTTAACCCTAAGAACATTATACACACTTCCATTTCATTCTTTTTGACCTCAAAAACATGGAGAGAGAGAGAGAGAGAGAGAGAGAGAGAGAGAGAGAGATCAAAGAAGAGGGAATTGAGGGAGACTTGGTGAGATTAGAAGGATTTTGGAGAAATTGGTTTGGGAACTCAAGAGATTGCTATATAGAGCCAATTGAAGCCTTAAGGTAGGGGATTCAACTCTTTAATTATAAATTTGAGTCATTTAGTGCATAAATCAAGGGACTTAGGTGTTTAAGCATAAGAATTGAGCTTATGAAGTAGAAACGAGGATCATTCCATGCATGCATGCATAATTCATGGATTTTGAATTTATTTTTCACTCAATTCTTACATAAAAGTGCATATGTTTGCTATCTCTTGGGAGCTCACCATGATTTTATTTGAAAACACTTCATTTATGCATGTTTTGAAAGCTTTGAATTCAAATCATTACATGCATGTTATATACATTACATTTCAAGTTTGGTTTTAAATAATTGATATGCTTTTGGGCTTAATTTTTCGAAATGACTTTCAATTCATGATATATTATGAGTTTACAAGTGTTTTCTTAAATTTTGGCCCAAAAGAACATGATTTTGTGCAATGGAATTGAGTTTTGGACATGGAAAGCAAATCTGAAAATTTTAGAATTTGCAATGTTCGCTTGAGCGGTAAAATCTTCGCTCGAGCGTACATTACAAGCTTCCAGTAGTTTTACAAACATGAGCACTTATCTCGAGCATCAAATTCGAGCTCCTAAAAGTTTTGGAGAGATTGATGGTTGGCTTGAGCGACTAAAAGACTGCTCAAGCAACTAACATTTATTTTCAGCCTTGGCTCGAGCGATCAAAAGTTGGCTCGAGCGTGAAATGAGAACTCCCAGTACTTTTATAGACTTTGCAGACCGCTTGAGTGGCTAAAACTTTGCTCGAGTGAATTGCCTTGTTTTTTAGAATTTGGTTAAGAGTTCCAAAGAGCATTTTTGCATTCTCATTGCATCCTAAGCATTCATAAGCCTTAATTAAGACACAATAATGAGAATAAGAATTAGAAACACACCAAGATAGAAAAGAATAAGTTAAGTATTTTCCGAGCGTGTGTTTCAATGTGTGTCTGTTATGTATTTGTGTAAGTCATGCACAATAGACCGTCTAATCCGTCTGATTTGTCTGTTCTGCTTTTGTAGCTATCAGTGAGTAACAACTCTGTAAAGTTATGTTTGACTTTAAGTATTTTCTGTACAATGTGATCTGATCTGTTTTTTGAAATCCTATTTTGTGAATCATGAATGATTGTCCACTTTTATAAAATGTATTTGTGGCATTCTTATCATCATGTAATATCTGTAATCTGCTCTGTTAACGTCCCATAAAATTATGGGTTATCGATACGTCTCATGAGTCATCTATATATGGATCCTTATTAACATCTCATATAATTATGGGTCATCTGTACGTCTCATGAGCCATCTATATATGGGTCCTTATGACCGTCCCATGTAAACATGGGTCATCTATATGTCTCATGTATTCATGAGCCATCGAATTTATTAACGCTAATAAATGTACCACATATGGTTATCTATGAGAATCTAATATGAATATGAATCTATTTCTGAACTAAACTCTAATTTCTAAATTTGTTATAGACATCATTTATAAAACCTTTATTCTGTTATTATTCACTAGGTTCCATCTCACTGTATTGTTTATGTATGTAGATGATCTAGCACATGACCGGGCTTTAGACTTCCAGTCTGGATCGGTTTGTGTCAGCCAACTTGTGCGTCTCCCGATGATGTTTCGAAAGTCTTTTTGTGGTCAAGTTTTTGTGGGCATGTTGTGACCTAGTTAATGAACAACTGTTAAGTTTATGTTTTTTCTGTATCTAAGGCTAACGTCATATTATATGTAAATGTAAGTTTAAAATTTATTGTCCCATATAAGTCTGCACAGTGTAGACGTCCCTGAACGCCCCGGGAGGATGATGTCCCGTTCTGTTCATTTTGGGCTCACTACAGTTCGAACTCAAATTGTCACGGTTCTTAATCTGAACCAAAGAGTCCAAATCCGGCAAATTGTTTTGAAAAAATAGATTTTTTGAAAGAAGTGACAAACATGGACTACTTTACCAGATACAGAGTCGCTACCTAAATATTTTATTTTTGAAAAAATTTAGGAAACCCTGACTCGTGCCTAAGGCCACGTGTCTGTCATCACCAAAGTTGCCTCGGCTCGGGAACTTGGGTACGATTGAGGAAGGTCACTTCGTGAGCACCCCCGGTCGCCCGATCAAAGATCGGTCTCTACTAACCATGATATCTAGTTTTAAAAACATTATGCGTTCTTATTCTGGTTATTAGCCTAGATTTACTATGTGATGCGCACAGCATACAAGTATAGACTGGGTCGCCTGAATTGGAACAAAGCATTTCATGTTCATTTTTGGAAGATGGTTTGCTATTCGCAAGTAGGCTTAAAATGCAGATTTTGCCACCCTCGGGTGGACTTAGAAAACTTGGTTTCGCCACTATCTAGTGGGCTTAAAACTCACAGTGAATGAATTATTCCAATCCAAATAACCCAAACTTCACCCACAGGCATTCAGGCAGTTATATCACATAAGCAGTTAGCCTCATGGTAAGCATGCTATCATGGCAGTTACCCACACACATGCAAGGATGCTAAAGCATAAAAACTTAACAAGTACTCCAAGCCAAAACAGAAGTTGATTAGAAATCATGCATCGTCCTAATTATACAAAAATGCCTAATGCAACACATGCAAAAATGCAACTATAGCAGCTTAGCTATTCTAAACATGGCATATGGAATGCTACAGCTAACAAGTATTCAACTTGGAATTGAAATACAATGCAGTGAGTTATGATGCGCCAAGCCCGGTGCATAGAAAACAGATGAATGAATGCAAACATGTTATCATACTGTATGCTAATTGAAACATGCCCTAATCTAACCATCATAAGCTGGTAAATAAAAGGGAGAAAGACATGGGGTTGGAAGACATACATCACACGCACGCACACTTATTACAATTGTGCCCTCGCTCGGAGGGTCCGAATAAATATCTGATTCCAAATGAATAATTACATCAATAAATACAAAATCCTAATTAATTAATAAATTAATCTAGGAAAGCAAGAATTAGCATGCAAGCTAGGACCGCCCTCGACCTCCTCGATGATGAATGATGCATGTTCGGGTTGCTTTGCACGGAAATCCATTGCGATGCCCCAATTAGCCTCTGTTTACAATTAAGCTCGGAATATTGTGCAAAGCTCCAAAAGACTGCCGGTTTCTGATTTGCTGCAACAGAGAGCAAGAAAGGGGCATGGCAATGTATTTTCACATATGTATACTTGACTACTCTTCAGGGAGTGTAGTCCTCGGTCCTCGTGCCACCAATCACGCATATCGATGCATGATGGCCGAGGAGTCGAATTGCACGACTCAATATGAAATGAATGCACATGAAAACACAACAAGACTTAGACTCCATCATGGATGATCCGGAGTGTCGGCGACCGAGAATTGAGACACGTTCCGTCACTCGGAATACGAAACGTCCCTCGTTTTCCGTGCTTAGGCTAACTCCTATCCCAAACATAATGCAATATGCATGACATGCATGAATGCAACTAATATACAACCTAGCATGCATAATGCTATGAAATGGCATACACGATGCTCGATGTAACATGGCATACACATGCTCTAACATGCAACCTAGCATACGCAATGCTATACAATGAAATGGCATACACAATGCATGATGGACTTACACCAACGTGAGTGGACCTTAGCCACACTCATATCAGTAGCCATTAGATGAAAATGAGACACTCGAAATGCGTGCACGCATGCACGCCAACCGAGGACTGAACCTAAGGCATAGAATGCCACTCTACCAAAGCATGGCAAGGCATGGAATATGGCATACAAGCATATAATTTCCAGCACTAAAACATGATGCTAAATGGTCCCGAAACATGAGAATATGGTCCCCGATGCATGAGATGGTCCCGAAACACAAAACTAGGCACATGTATTGACCTATAGCTATACAAAGCATGCATTATTTGATCATTAGGCATGAAGACAGAACCAAGGCAGTCCCAAAACATGAACATTTCTAGTTCAAAGCATGACCAAAAGATACTAGCATGATGGACTAAAATAGCATGCAATTTTGACTAGCAATCATGGTTTACATGGCATGTATATGAGGCATATGGAATCTCACCAAACCAGCAAAAATCATTGAACAAAACATGTAAAAATATGCCCAAATAACCTCTGAAATGCAGCCAACACATGCACAAATGATGGGTTCTTTTAGAGGGCATACAAAGGGGTTATTAAGAACATACATCAACGACACTTAGCATGGCCAAATCAACTCTAAAAATCAAATATGGTAGCCCTAAAACTCATCAA
This sequence comes from Camellia lanceoleosa, assembly GCA_025200525.1. Taxonomy (NCBI): domain Eukaryota; kingdom Viridiplantae; phylum Streptophyta; class Magnoliopsida; order Ericales; family Theaceae; genus Camellia; species Camellia lanceoleosa. The sequence goes on along the minus strand of CM045761.1, from coordinate 48,088,815 downwards.
ATTGGCCCTGAAATCAATCAACAAGGCATGCAAGATAGGACCTCTTTGGAAGGCCAAAATGACTATCAAACAAAACAAGGTGAGAGGGGGTCACCCCCCCTTTGATTTTGAGGTTCAAAATAGTGTGTTAGCCACTGAAAATCCACTGGATTTCAGTGGCTAGAAAGCCAAACAAAGCATGCAACAAGGGCTTAATTGTAAGGCTCAAAATAAGAGACAATCAAGCATACAAGGAAGCATATGATCTCAAAAAAAAAAAGGGATATAAACAAACTTGAAGATGAGATTAAAATAAGATATTTTTCCGTTTATGACAACTCTCAAAAATGAACACAAGTAGGGCTAATCTATCATGCAAAAAATGGCCCTAAAAGAGAGATTAGAGACAAGGGACAATAGCTGGCCCCAAATAGCAAAGAGCCCTTCAACAAAGTTCAATAGGGGCTAAAAACAAGGCACTTCACAGTTTATATCAAGTCTCGAAAATAAGCACAAGTGGGGCTAAACTATCATGCAAAAATGGGCCTACAAAGAGAGATAGGAGACAAGTGGTAGTAGATGGCCTCAAACAGAGGAGAGCCCTTCAACAAAGTTGAAGAGAGGCTGAAAAAAAGACATTTTATAGTTTGGATTGGAGCCCAAAAATGCCCAAAAACAAGGCTAATATATCACGCAAAAATAGGCCTAAAAGAGGGATAGAGAGACAAGAGGTAGTAGGAGACCTCAAACAACAAGAGGTCCTGATCAAACATGGAGGGAAGCTCAAAATATGACTATTTACAGTTCAGGTCAGAGCCCAAAAATATAAGCAAAAAAAGCTAAGATAGCATGCAAAATAGGGCAAAAAAAGAGGGAAATGAGACTCACCCTTGTAGCACAAGTCTTCAGCAGCTTTTGGTCCAAGAAAGTGTGCTCCTAACCTCTGAAAATAGCCTCCGAGTTTCTGGAATGGAGTGTGGGTTGATAGGTTATGAGTTGGTGTAGAAATGGTGTAGGAGCAAGGGTATTTTGAGGCTTGGAGTAGAGAGAGAGGGAGGCTTTAATGCAAGAGCTCCAATGGATTTTTCTAACCCTTCAAAATAGAGCTGGGAGGGGCTGGCTTTATAGGGAGAGGAGTGGAGGAAATGGGGGAAAAATCAAATTCAAATTTCTCCCCCAAAAGGGCAGATCCCCGGACAGGGGTCTGGGGAAAAATAGAGGGTACAACTGTAAGGAACCAGGAGAGAGGAACACGGCCGGCCAGGTTTAGGAGGTTCAGGTGGCCGGCTGGCCACCTCCCCTGGCCGGCCAGCCTGGGTCAAAAGGGTCAAGCTCAGTTAGTGGCTGGCTACCCCAAAAAGGTGGCCTCCCATGTGTGTACAACACAGCTATGTGGAGAAAAACCAGGAAATGTAACCCAAGAGAGAGAAAAACCAACTTTTTAGAGGGGTTCAAAAGGGTCAGTGTAACAACCCTCGTTACTGTTTACTAATTACTTACTGATTACTGCTAAACCGAGACCGATTACGATTGATAATTGAATTGATTAAAATACTGAACTGACTGACTGAGATTCGAGACTGATTGATTGACTGTGACCGTTTAAATGCATAATCTATCTGTTTGACTGCCAAATTATCTGTTCTTGTCTTATGCATTAAACTACAAATTGAAGGCCTTATCGGCGACCAAATCGAAAATTTATTGATGTTCTGTAATCATCATAATATATGTGATTTTATGGTATATTTAATTGAAAATCGATTTGGTATGATTAAATTAGATAAAATAAGCTAAATCAAAGAGTTGCCCTTATTTACCGTTTTGCCACCTAGTGGCCCTTTTCATATAAAACATTCTTGAGCCTTTTTCATCCAAACAAAACATTTTGCTCAGCCATTTCTTACTCCCAACCGACCAAGAGAGAAAGGAAGTGAGAGAATTGAGTTCCTTCTTGAGTTTGCTTGGAGAATTGAAGAAATTGAAGGATAATTGTCTAATTGAGCTTCTAGTCTTGTGATTGAAGACCTAAGGTAGATCATTGACCTTCTTTATTGTGCATTTGAGTTTATTCTTGCATGGTTCATGGGTCTTTAGTAATCTAAGACATGAATTGGTTCAATAGTGTTGAGTTGAAGCTCATTCCATGCATGCATGCTTGTATTGATAAGTTTGAAGTTGTTTTCATGGCAAATGTCACATGCATGCTCATATTTATGTTTAAGTCCATGATTTCATCTTGTTTTGAAAAGAATTGGCTCATTAGAGCATGAATTTGAGGCTTGAAGGTTGTTGTAGTACATGCATGTTCAATTGGAATCATGTTCATGAAATTAATTTGAAAATGGTGTTTAATGGAACTACCTTTGGGCTTTGATTTCTCAAATTGATCTTTGAAACATGTTGTACATTGAGTTTTAAAGTGTTTTCCGAAAAATTAGCCCGAAAGGATCGAATTTGATACATTGAAAGTTGATTTTGATCTTGGAGTTCAAATATGGAATTTCCAGATTTTGGTCGTCTGCTCGAGCGGAGAAAGTGCCACTCGAGCAGGGAAATCGAACTCCCAGCATCTCTCACTGCTTTATAGTCTGCTCGAGCGGGGTATTGTACGCTCGAGCGGAGGCTTGTGTCACACGCTCGAGCGGGGGACTTGATGCTCGAGCGGGGACCTTTGTTGCATGTCCGCTTGAGTGGGGAAACCTACGCTCGAGCGGGGAACGGTTTTTTTGAAAATTCTAAAACTGCTTTCTGAATGCATCTTTGCATCCTCATTCCATTCTAGGCATTCTTAGGCCTGGTATAAGACATCTTAATGAGGATATAGATGTAGAACCACACCAAGGCAATTAGGGGTTAAGTTATTGATCTTCCCCAACTGTATAGCTTAGTGTGTGTTCATCCTGTATACTGTGTAGGGTTGACTTACTGAGGAGATGCTCTAACTTACTGTAGCCCAAAACTCTGTGAGTAACAATTGTGTAAAGATATGTTCAAAAATGATTATCTTCTGAATCAGGCATCGAATCTGTTCTGAACTGCTTATTGTTAAGAATGAATGTATGTCCTATATTACAGCGTATTGTGGCATCTTTAGCAACTCTTGTTATCGTTATTCTGCATCTTTATTCAGAGACCTCTGTCGGTTCCCTCGTTGGAACCACTATTGTTTATTGATTGATGGCCATCGATTGACTGTTCGGTCTTTTAAGACCGATCATTTCTTATCTTTATCTTATTACGGGATATCTTCGGAGCAAAGTCTTGCCTGAGACCTAAGTGCTACAGTGTGAGCTACCTCTAGAATCTGTGCGAGACACCTCTTGAGTCCATACTGGGCTTTAAGCTAATCTGTGAAATTTGGAGCAAAGTGCTGCACGGACCTAAGTGCTACAATGTGAGCCACCTCTAGAATCTGTGCGAGACATCTCTTGAGTCTATAAAAACTGTCTTTATTCACATCGCATCTTATTGTTACCGCATCGCATCGCATCGCATCACATCTTTATCTATTGTTCAAGCACTGATCAAGCATCTTTATCGCTATTGTTACCAAGTATCGCATCGCATCATATTTTTGTAATAACCCCGACCCTGATTAACGCTAATTGGAACTTAATTATGCCTAATAATAATTAAGAAGAAATCTGGGACTAATTTGCATATGCATTGCATGAATTATGTGTTTCTATCTGTTCGGTGTTGAAACATCTGTTTGTGTTTTAAACTTTAAACTGCAAATTGGAAGCCTTATCGGCGCCCGATTCCGAAATTGATTAGTGTTTTGGACTAGTTAGATTTTATGTGATTTTATGGTAGGTTCAATTAAAATTCGATTTGGAATGTTTAAACCAGATTAAATAACATTTTAATAATGAACCTAGCCTATTTACAATAATGCCATTGAAGGCCACTATCTAAGACCACCTTGGGACTCATCTTAAAACATTTTTGCTTCCATCTTTTTGTGAGACCAACGTGGGAGAGAAATAGAGAGAGAAGGAAAACTTAGCTCAAACAAGAATTTTGGCTAAAACTTGGAGAATTGAAGGGTGGTGTGCAAACTAGAACTTCTAAGCTTGACATTGAAGAGTTAAGGTAGAGAATTCATCCTCTAGAACTGGAATTTAGATTATTCTTGCATGATTCTTGGATAGTTGGGTGATTAAGGTTAGGAAGGGGGTTTAATATGTTGAATTGGGAGCTAACTCATGCATGCATGCTCATATCATGCTATTTTGAAAAGTTTTCATGTACATTCTTTACATGCAAGGCCACATTCAAGTTGTAGCCCATGAATTCAACAAAATTCTAAGTTTAATTTTGCCTTGGAGCATGTTTTGGAGCTTTGAAATGGAATTGAACTCATGCATGTGTGTTTAAACATTGTTCTTGAAGATTTATGGATGTGGTGTTCTAATTGACTCACTCTTGGCCCTTGAATTTACAAATTGGCTTTTGAAACTTGATAAACTATGAGTTTAAAGTGTTTTTCCAGAATTTGGGCCCAAGAGGTTGAGTTTTGGGTTGGAGAATGCTTGGTTCGAACTTGGAAGGCAAATCTGGAAATTCCAGAATTTGGCTTCCTCGCTCGAGCGACCATCGTTTGTTCAAAGCTCCGCTCGAGCGAAGCAATGGTGGCTCAAGCGTAAATTTCAAGCTCTCAGCATCTTGGTGCGCCTGAGCGACGCCGGCGAATGGACCTACGCCGGCGAAGAGTCAGGTCTCACGCCGTCGGCGAGCATCGGCGTAAATCTGAGCATCCAAAGATTTTTCAGCACGCAGTCCGCTCAAGCGACGGAATCTACGCTCGAGCGGAGATCCTTTGTCTGCATGTCCGCTTAAGCGAAGAAAGCCTCGCTCGAGTGAGACCCCTGTTTTCAGCAACTTTTGAAAAACATTTTCTAAGGCATTTTTACACTCTCATTCCATCCTAGGCATTCCTAGGCCATATTTAAAGCTCTCTAATAAGATCTGTTTTCTGAAATGATATATTGTGTACAATGAATGATTGTCCGATTTTCGACATGTATTCGTGACATCCTTAGTACCAAGTGAGATTTACAGCCGTGACCCGGTAGCGGAAGGTTCCTTTGTGGAACAAGGTTCCTTTGTGGAACAAAGTTAGTTGTAAGCTACGCTTATGCGTCCAGTTTGTGCACTATAGCCTGTACCGGAGGCCCGCCATGGGGGCTTAGCTGTCCAGTTAGCCGAATCCGGAGGCTCCTTCACCGGAGCTAAGGAGGTTATTCATAACCTTACGCATTGCGCGTCTAGTATTACTAATGGATATATCACGTAAATGTAACTATAACTCATGATTTCCGCCTATATATGATCGAATCAAGTATGAATTTGAAAAAGCAGAGTTGTAATTTCAATCTGATCAAGCATGGTTTTGATACAATATGAATTGATTTTTGAAATCTGTATGGACTCATTCATTGAAACCCCTTTACTCTGTTTATTATTCACTGGGCTCTCGCTCACAGTTTATTATATATATGTAGGTGAGTCGGCACATGACTAGGGCCAGAGTTGAGGGCCTCATGTTCCCTTTTTGTCAGCCAACTATTGTGCCTCTCGAGGAGGTTCTGTCAGAGTCCAACGCTGAGGCTGTTTTGTTTCATGCTAGTCAATGTTTATGTTGTGTCTTGTAATGTTGGATCTTGGGATATACTTCATGTAAATACTTTGTACATATTTAACGTATCTGACTAACATGTCTATGTATATAAATAAGTTTTAAATCTTCTGTCCCATGTATGTCATCACAGCTCATTGGACCTTGTTTACTTTATGTATTTGCTTCCGCAGCCCCTTAATAATTGTTAATGTCTGCATAGGCCATAGGTAATCCACGGATTACTGGCCGGTTACGGCACTAAACCTATAGGGGCAAGTTTGGGTCGTGACAGAGTGGTATCAGAGCACGAGTTGTACTGCACACACAGGTCCTTATGAGCTTAGGATGTCCTAGTAAGAGTTAGGAGCATTCCATTTGCATGTGTGAGTGTGTGGTAAAACAACTGAATATTAACATTGTAGTACATTTGATTAAATGAATTGATGGAAATGAATAAGATTATGCCTACGCTTAATATCCTCTGATGTTTGTATAGTAAGATGGAGAATTCAAAGGGAAGTGGTGAAGGTGAATCTTCAGAGGCTCGTATGGGCCGTATGGAACAGATGTTAGCAGCATTGACTAAGACTTTAACACAGCAGCTAAGACAACAACCTTTACTCCCTCCGCCTCCACCGGTACAAGCTGAGGCAGACAACAATGACATCATAAATCTGACACAGAAATTCTTGAAAATGAAACCGCCAATGTTTTATGGTGGGATTGAACCCTTGAAAGCTGAGACGTGGTTGCTGGAAATGGAGAAATTGTATGAGGTGTTCCCTTGTTCTGAAACTCAGAAAGTCCTACTAGCTACCTACACTTTGAAAGATGAAGCCCGCAGGTGGTGGCTGTTAATCCGAAACAACAATGAGAATATGACATGGGTACAGTTCAATGCCATTTTCTACGATAAGTATTTTCCTCAATGTTTCAGAGATCGAAAAGTGTCAGAATTCCAGGAACTTAAACAGGGAAGAATGGCAGTGGCAGAATATGAAGCTAAGTTTACTGAATTAGCACGATTTGCTCCACACATGGTGGACACAAACTACAAGAAAGCCCGAAAGTTTGAAGGGGGATTGAATCTTGATGTGTTTGACAGAGTGGGCGTTTTGAAATTGCCTACTTATGTGGAAGTCCTAGACAGAGCCCTAATGGCAGAGGCTACTTTAGCTGCCATGAGACAAAGCAAAGCCCCAGCATCTACAGCAAATTAGTGGAGAGGGAAAAGATCTGGGTTTGGTTTTAAGAAAGGCCGGTCCTTTAGCAATAAGAAGCAACATACAAGGACTTGGAGCAACTCAAGTCAGAGTACTGGGCCTTCTCCAGTCTGTTCTGAATGTGGCAATAGGCATAGGGGTGTGTGCCACCGAGCATCTGGTGTATGTTTCCAATGTAACCAGCCGGGTCATATGATAAGAGATTGTCCACTCAGATCTGAGATTACTAGCCGTCCTGCAGCAAGTTCAGCGGGATCCGCTTCAGTGGTCAAAACCAATGCCAAAGCCAATGCAGGAAAGGAACCTGTGAGACAAGGCTGAGTATTTGCCTTAGTACCTGGGGACGTACCGAACACCTATACTGTGGTGTCAGGTACACTTTCTGTATGTTCTCAAAATGCATGCGTATTGATAGATTCTGGCTCCACGCATTCTTTTGTGTCACATGCTTTTTCTCGAAAATTGACTAGGCCACTAGAACATATGACATGTGTATTATCTGTATCTACACCTTCTGGAGATTCTATGATGTGCACTCATGTTTATCCGGCTTGTGATGTTGCGGTTGGTGATATAATATTGTATGTGGATTTATTACCTTTGGACATTCATCATTTTGACTGTATTTTGGGGATGGATTAGTTGACTAAATACTGCGCTACCATTGATTGTGCAAACAAAACTGTTGTGTTTAGACCGCCGGGTATGCCTAAATTTACCTTTAGAGGGAATGGGGTAGTTCCTCACCCATACTTAATTTCGGCTATGAAAGCCGTAAAACTACTTAGGAAGGGATGTAGGGGTTATTTGTGTTGCATACTGACTACACCATCTGACAGTCCTACTGTAGAAACAATCCCTATTGTCTGTGACTTTCCTGATGTGTTTCCGACTGATTTACCAAGAGACTTAGTTGATAGAGAAATTGAATTTACTGTTGAGGTGTTTCCGGGGACACAACCTATTTCCAAGACTCCCTATAGAATGTCTATCTCTGAATTGAAAGAATTGAAAACCCAACTTCAAGAACTGTTAAACAAGAACTTTATCCGTCCGAGTACTTCACCTTGGGGTGCTCCAGTGTTATTTGTTAAAAAGAAGGATGGGTCTTTGAGATTGTGTATAGACTACCGGGAATTGAACAAAGTGACTATCAAAAACAAATATCCTTTGCCCCGAATAGATGACTTGTTTGACCAACTTCAGGGTGCCCAAGTGTTTTCAAAAATTGACCTCAGGTCTGGGTATCATCAGTTAAAGGTAAGAGCCGAAGATATAGAGAAAACTGCATTCCAGACTAGATATGGACATTATGAATTCTTGGTAATGCCGTTTGGGATGACAAATGCGCCTGCTGCTTTCATGGATCTTATGAATAGGGTATTTAAATCATATCTGGATGATTTTATTGTCATATTTATTGATGATATTCTAATATATTCTAAAGACAGGGAAGAACATGAAAAGCATTTGAGAACCGCCTTGCAGATATTGAGAGAGAAGAGGTTGTACGCTAAATTGTCTAAGTGCGAATTCTAGCTTGACAGTGTGACATTTCTGGGCCATGTGATTGACAAAAATGGTATTTCTGTGGACCCTCAAAAAATTGAGGCTGTTGTGGATTAGTCGAGACCTACAAATGTGATGTATCACGAAGTTTTCGGGCTTCAGAGCTACTACCGGAGATTTGTGAAAGACTTCTCAAAGCTTGCCTTGCCATTGACACAGTTAACTCAGAAAAACATGCCATTTGACTGGAATGATCAAAGAGAGGCAGCTTTCCAAGAGTTGAAAGCCAGGTTAGTGACTACACCAATCTTAACTTTGCCAAATGGTACTGATGGGTTTCAAGTGTACAGTGATGCTTCTTATAAAGGCTTGGGGTGTATGCTGATGCAAAATGGGAAGGTGATTGCCTATGCTTCTAGACAACTCCGACCTCATGAAAAGAATTACCCAACACATGATCTCAAATTGGCGGCTGTGGTATTTGCTCTAAAGATATGGCGTCACTATTTGTATGGGGTAACTTGCGAAGTGTACACCGACCATAAAAGCTTGAAGTATTTCTTCACTCAAAAGGAATTGAATATGAGACAGAGACGTTGGTTAGAACTAATCAAGGATTATGACTTGCAAATCTTGTACCATCCGGGGAAGGCTAATACTGTGGCAGATGCCTTGAGCCGAAAATCCGGTGCGACTGTGTCGTGTTTGTTGTCCAGCCGAAAGGACTTGTCAACTGACCTTGAACAAGATGGATTAATATCTGCTATCTCTGCCCAACCTACTATTCTTGATGAGATTAAACAGAAACAATGTGAAGATGAACACTTGAAAAAGATTATGGAGGAGTTGGATTTGAAACCGAGGCCTGAGTTTGTGTTTGAAAATGGTGTGTTGAAATTTCAGAACTGTCTTTGTGTGCCTGATTGCTATGATTTGAGGAAACGTGTTATGACCGAAGCTCACAGTAGTAAATTTGCTATGCATCCGGGAAACACAAAGATGTACCATAATTTGAAATAGAATTTTTTGTGGCCTGGAATGAAGAGGAGTATCGCAGACTTTGTGGCTAGATGTCTACACTGCCAACATGTTAAAGCTGAACATCAACGACCTGCCAGTTTGCTACAACCACTCCCAATACCGGAATGGAAATGGGAGCACATCACCATGGACTTCATTGTGGGATTACCTCGTTCTTCTCGAGGTATGGACTCTATTTGGGTTATAGTTGACCGTTTAACTAAGTTTGGATATTTTCTGCCTGTCAAAACTATTTACAATGCTGATAAATTGGCCAACATCTATATGACTGAAATTGTGAGATTGCATGGAGTGCCAGTGTCTATTGTGTCTAACAGGGATTCAAAGTTTGTATCAAGATTTTGGCAGAGTCTGCAATAGGCTTTGGGAACAGAATTGAGACTGAGCAGTGCCTACCACCCACAGACCGATGGCCAAACTGAACGAACAAACCAAACTCTGGAGGATATGCTCAGAATGTGTGTATTAGACTTCCAGGGAAATTGGGAAACCTACTTGCCATTAGCTGAGTTTGTGTACAACAACAGTTACCATTCAAGTATTGGGATGGCTCCTTACGAAGCATTGTATGAGAGAAAGTGTCGATCTCCAATATGTTGGGCTGAAGTAGGTGACAGACCTTTGTTGGGGCCGGAGCTTGTACAGGAAACAACTGAGAAGGTAAAACTGATACAGCAACGTTTGAAAATTGCACAAAGTAGACAGAAGAGCTATGCCGATATTCGGAGAAGAGAAAGAGAATATGAAGTGGGGGACCATGTGTTCATCAAAGTAACCCCGATGAAGGGTCAAACCCGATTTGGTGTTAAAGGAAAATTGGCTCCGAGGTATATTGGACCTTATGAAGTTCTCGAAAAGATCAATCCGGTGTCCTACCGAATAGCCTTACCTCTAGTGATGGAACATATGCACAATGTCTTTCATGTATCGATGCTTCGGGAATATTTGAGAGATCCACTCCACGTCATCGAGCTGACGCGTGTACTTTTGAAAGATGACTACACCTATGAAGAAAGGCCTATTCAGATTGTGAATCGAAGGGTTAAAAGACTGAGAAACAAAGAAATACCGTTGGTGAAAGTTGATTGGCAGAACCACGGGGGAACCTATGCAACTTGGGAAACCGAGGAAGACATGAAGAAGAGATATCCGGATTTGTTTCCTCTAGACCCGATGTTGGCTTCGAATGAAGGTAATTTGAGTTTGGGGACCAAACTCTTTTAAGGGGGGAAGACTGTAATAACCCCGACCCTGATTAACGCTAATTGGAACTTAATTGTGCCTAATAATAATTAAGAAGAAATCCGGGACTAATTTGCATGTGCATTGCATGAATTATGTGTTTCTATCTGTTTGGTGTTGAAACATTTGTTTGTGTTTTAAACTTTAAACTGCAAATTGGAAGCCTTATCGGCGCCCGATTCCGAAATTGATTAGTGTTTTGGACTAGTTAGATTTTATGTGATTTTATGGTAGGTTCAATTAAAATTCGATTTGGAATGTTTAAACCAGATTAAATAACATTTTAATAATGAACCTAGCCTATTTACAATAGTGCCATTGAAGGCCACTATCTAAGACCACCTTGGGACTCATCTTAAAACATTTTTGCTTCCATCTTCTTGTGAGACCAACGTGGGAGAGAAATAGAGAGAGGAGGAAAACTTAGCTCCAACAAGAATTTTGGCTAAAACTTGGAGAATTGAAGGGTGGTGTGCAAACTAGAACTTCTAAGCTTGACATTGAAGAGTTAAGGTAGAGAATTCATCCTCTAGAACTGGAATTTAGATTATTCTTGCATGATTCTTGGATAGTTGGGTGATTAAGGTTAGGAAGGGGGTTTAATATGTTGGATTGGGAGCTAACTCATGCATGCATGCTCATATCATGCTATTTTGAAAAGTTTTCATGTACATTCTTTACATGCAAGGCCACATTCAAGTTGTAGCCCATGAATTCAACAAAATTCTAAGTTTAATTTTGCCTTGGAGCATGTTTTGGAGCTTTGAAATGGAATTGAACTCATGCATGTGTGTTTAAACATTGTTCTTGAAGATTTATGGATGTGGTGTTCTAATTGACTCATTCTTGGCCCTTGAATTTACAAATTGGCTTTTGAAACTTGATAAACTATGAGTTTAAAGTGTTTTTCCAGAATTTGGGCCCAAGAGGTTGAGTTTTGGGTTGGAGAATTCTTGGTTCGAACTTGGAAGGCAAATCTGGAAATTCCAGAATTTGGCTTCCTCGCTCGAGCGACCATCGTTTGTTCAGAGCTCCGCTCGAGCGAAGCAATAGTGGCTCGAGCGTAAATTTCAAGCTCTCAGCATCTTGGTGCGCGCAGGCGTATGCTCGAGCGAAGGGACCTACGCTCGAGCGAAGAGCTATGTCTCACGCTCGAGCGAGCATCGAACGAGCATCGAGCGTAAAATCTAAGCTTCCAGCATTTTTACTGTAGCACGTAGTCTGTTCGAGCGACGGAATCCACGCTCAAGCGGAGATCCTTTGTCTGCACATCTGCTCGAGCGAAGAAAGCCTCGCTCGAGCGAGACCCCTATTTTCAGCAACTTTTGAAAAACATTTTCTAAGGCATTTTTACACCCTCATTCCATCCTAGGCATTCCTAGGCCATATTTAAAGCTCCCTAATAAGGATAAGAGGTTAGGTACACACTTAGAATCGTTGATATAAGTTTTGTTCAATTGGGGTGCATGTTTCAAGTGTGTATCCGTTATGTGTTATGTAGGTCGTGTGCCGCATTCTGTTTGACCATTTGACTCCACCTATCGGTTTCAGCGCCCACTGTGAGTAATAACATTGTAAAGATATGTTCAACTGTACTTATTTTCTGTGTGATGAAAATGAGATCTGTTTTCTAAAATGATATATTGTGTACAATGAATGATTGTCCGATTTTCGACATGTATTCGTGACATCCTTAGTACCAAGTGAGATTTACAGCCGTGACCTGGTAGCAGAAGGTTCCTTTGTGGAACAAAGTTAGTTGTAAGCTTATGCGTCGGTTGTGCACTATAGCCTGCATCTGAGGCCCGCCATGGGGCTTAAACGTCGATTACCGAATCCGGAGGCTCCTTCACCGGAGCTAAGGAGGTTATTCATAACCTTACGCATTGCGCGTCTAGTATTACTAATGGATGTATCACGTGAATGTAACTATGACTCATGATTTCCGCCTATATATGATCGAATCAAGTATGAATTTGAAAAAGCTGAGTTGTAATTTCAATCTGATCAAGCATGGTTTTGATACAATATGAATTGATTTCTGAAATCTGTATGGACTCATTCATTGAAACCCCTTTACTCTGTTTATTATTCACTGGGCTCTCGCTCACAGTTTATTATATATATGTAGGTGAGCCGACACGTGACCAGGGCCAGAGTTGAGGGCCTCCTGTTCCCTTTTTGTCAGCCAACTATTGTGCCTCCCGAGGAGGTTCCATCAGAGTCCAACGCTGAGGCTGTTTTGTTTCATGCTAGTCAATGTTTATGTTGTGTCTTGTAATGTTGGATCTTGGGATATACTTCATGTAAATACTTTGTACATATTTAACGTATCTGACTAGCATGTCTATGTATATAAATAAGTTTTAAATCTTCTGTCCCATGTACATCATCACAGCTCATTGGACCTTGTTTACTTTATGTATTTGCTTCCGCAGCCCCTTAATAATTGTTAATGTCTGCAGAGGCCGTAGGTAATCCACGGATTACTGGCCGGTTACAGCGCTAAACCTATAGGGGCAGGTTTGGGTCATGACAGTTTTGCTATCGGATGTGCCACGTATGATTACTATGATTTCTAAATGACTGATATGACATGAAGTATAAGCCACCGACTGCCTAACTGATCTACCGAGGCAAACGACTGTTTAAAATACTGAAAGGACATTCTTTCTTAACCTCTTTACACATTGTGTTATTCATTGGGCTTTAGCTCACTGCTCATATATATATGTAGGTGTACAGGCACCAGACCGCGGCTAGAAGCGTCAGGCAAGCTTTAGTTTCGTCAAGCCAACCACTGTGCCTCACTGCGAGGTTCCGATCCTTTCAAGCTATGGCTTAGGGGTGTTTTAATCTCTCTGTCTGTCTCTGTACTGAATGATTGTAAATATTGTGCATACTCTTCTGTACTAAATGTCTATATGTATGAAAAATCTTTTTGCATACAAACTGTCACAGGTCATTGGACATTGTTTATTTACTATTCTGGCTTCCGCCATGCCCCTGTACTCTGTACTACTGTATTACTGTCAAGTCGGCCTTCGGTAATCTCGGATTACTGGCCGGTTACGGGCTAAACCCATAGGGGCGGGTTTGGGTCGTCACAGTCAGGAAGAGTTAATGGCCGGCCAACCCATATTGGTGGCCTCCTAGGTGTGTACAACACAATGGTGTGGTGAAAAGTCAGAAAAAGTGGCCCGGGAATGGAAAAAGTCAGCTTTCTAGGGAAGAAAACGGGCGATGAAGAGCGATGAAGAAATAAAGCTGGTCTTCAGAACAATTGCTAGCCTCCCACCCTTCTACGACCTTCATAACAATGAAAATAAGGTCTCCACCAAAAATGAACCCAAACCGATGCAAAACAAAGGTTCGGGGGCCAAAACACGTAGCCCGGGGCCCCGAAAACTAACTGTTAAGCACCGGAGATAGCGTTTGACCACGAAGTTGGTCTCTTGAGCCACAGTGTCCCTCAAAAGGAAGTAAGTAAGGTGTGTGCCAAAAATCGGAGCAAACGGAGGTGGTTAAGCGGTCCCGAACCGAGGCACACGGCCGACGACTCCGAAAATCGAAAACCAGGCTCCAAACGGGAAAAATGGCCTACGACCACGAAACGTAGCCTACAGCCACTGAGAGATGATCTATGAGACCTCTCCCTCCCTTCGAGAAGAGAAAACGGAGAAAATGGGACCCGGTTTGCAAACCGAGGCAAAGCACAAAAGAGTCCGGAAGTCCGAAGGCAAGGCTCGCAGCCGAGACTCCGCAACTTCAGAACGAGCACAATATGCAACATCACCGAGCGCTCAGTTGGTGACGTCTGAGTCTTAAGGTCGGTCAAAAATGGGGTGTCTACAGTTGCCCCTCTTTGACCGAACTCGAAAGTCATACGTGACGGGAGTGAATGTCAAAGCCTAGTGACGACCCATTTTTGACAAGGCCGAAGACTTAGACAAACAGGCAAGATAACAAAGATGTGCCCGCAGGCATGCCTGCAGGCAGGGGCCAAGATGCAAAATGATATGCACAAAGCCGGACGTAACTCATAATTATGCAAAGCAGCAAGCATATACAAATCTAACTACATTTCATGCAGTAAGGATCATGTAAATAAAGTCGTAACAAAGCAAATATTCACAATAAATGCGACAGTTTTAAGCATGAAAGCAAATCAAACTACATTTCATGCAGTTATGATGTAAGAAGATTATGAAATCTTAGCGAGCATGTGTGATAGATACACAAAAGTGAAGAGAGCGTGATGGATACACTATATGAATAAAGTGTGACTGATACACTAAGTGAAGCAAAGTGTGATAGATACACAAAGCGAAACGAGTGTAATGGATACACTAAGCAGACACGTGATAGATACACTAAGCGAATATGTGTGATGGATACACAAAGTGAGGGCGTGATAGATACACAAAATGAGCATAATGTGATAGATACACAAAGTGAAGCGAGTGTGATGGATACACTTTATGAAGCAAAGTGTGATAGACACTAAAAGTGAACACAAAGTGTGATAGATGCACTATGTAAAGCAAAGTATGATGGATATACAAAAAGTAAACGCAAAGTGTGATAGATGCACTAAGTGAACAGAGTATGATTGATACACTGAAGGTGAACACAAAGTGTGATAGATGCACTATGTGAACAAAGTGTGATTGATACACTAAAAGTGAACACAAAGTGTGATAGATGCACTATGTGAACAGAGTATGATAGATACACTAAAAGCAAACACAAAGTGTGATAGATGCAGCGAACACAAAGTGTGATAGATGCACTATGTGAATAAAGTGTGATTGATACACTAAAAGCGAACACAAAGTGTGGTAGATGCACTATGTGAACAGAGTATGATAGATACACTAAAAGCGAACACAAAGTGTGATAGATGCACTATGTGAATAAAGTGTGATTGATACACTAAAAGCGAACACAAAGTGTGATAGATGCACTAAGTGAACAGAGTGTGATTGATACACTAAAAGCGAACACAAAGTGTGATAGATGCACTAAGTGAACAGAGTGTGATTGATACACTAAAAGCGAACACAAAGTGTGATAGATGTACTAAGTGAACAGAGTGTGATTGATACACTAAATAAATGAAGTGTGATTGATACACTAACTGAATGAAGTGTGATTGATAAACTAACTGAATGAAGTATGATTGATACACTAAATAAATGATCTCGAATGGAACTTCTTTGAATGAACCGTACATACAATATCGTTCATGAATGAGAAAGAAACTTGAGAGGTACAATGCAATACAATGCATGATGCAATAAACAAGCATAGCGGCGCTTTAGAAAGCACCTCATGGGGTGAGTGGCGATGAACCGCTCTACTCTGACAGGGATCTCCCCTCGTGCTCTTCGAACACTTACCTTCAACTCACAGTACAAAGGCTCTGAAATACTGACAAGGGTTCTTCACGTAGAACACTTTGGACGCTGCCTTTCTTCTTGATCATATTCACAACTTTTTCTATTCTCCAACGGGGTGACAGACTAGGTTGGTTCAGTATCCAGAATTGAGGTGCATACACGCTATCTCAACCTATGGGGCTTCCATACAGATTTCAAGCCGAGGACACGCCCTTGGGTATTTAAACCAGACTTTAGTCCCGGAAATCCCAAACCTTTACGTTCTAGGCATTAACCATTCGAACTCTAGTTTCCACCGTCGCAGTTGGTCTCCTAAGAACTCATTGCAAACACAGCCAAGATGTCCCTGGCATGAAACGGTACTTGAGGAAAGCACTTCTGATTGCCATTTTGGCTTGAAGCAAACTTGATCTTGAGCTTGAGGTAGAGGCACACTCATACTTCGGAGCATTGGCAAGACTTAAAGAGGTATACACAGAATGTAGTCTCGGAACTTACCGAAGTTGAAACAAACTCAGATACCCAACATTTTCCTCCTTTTCTTTTGCTTTGTAATCTGGAACCCATATAGCTTCAAATAGGTCCTAGTTTTACTGTTCTGACATGACTTGGGTTGAACCCTGCGGTTTTATGAAGGAACAAATACTATTTTGCACAAATGTGGAGAATGACACAGCACTCTGAGCACAAAACGATTTTATTTTGAAATCGAAATTGAAAATGAATTCTCAACTGGGTATTGAGTCTACGACTGGACACAGCGCATCACGACTCAACAAAGGAAAACAATGGTAAACTACCTAAACACATCGAGACACGCTCGGAACGACTCAAAGCAAGAATCGAGACGAACAAAACAAAAGACACGACACACAGACGTGTTACAAAGACGAGAGACCTTTCAGTGCACGAGGAGCCAGTTTCTTCGGGTATTATTTCCCACCCTTTCTAATTTGTGATTCTCACATCACTCAGCCCTCAGGTTCTATTTTTCTGAAAAAGCCATTTTTTCACTTTTTCTCTCAGCTCACATCTCTCTATTCTCCAATCTCTCATTTTTTGTCCCTCCCCTGGGTGGTTGATGGATAAACAAAAAGTTGTGGGCTCTTGCTCCTAGCATTCTACTAGACTCTTCTTCTTGTTCATAACAGTGAGTTTCTTCCACAGAGGGGCTGCGCTACAATTGGGTGTGTAGCAAATCTGCAGCTGACATCGGTTGATGATGTTCTGCTGGGGAGTTTGGACGTGATCAGATCTGTCCAAATACGGGGGTGGAATATCTTGTCCCATTCCGGTTCGTGCTTCGCACTTGGCTTGATACCTCGTTGCTTGGAGGATGAGAGAGCTTTCAGCCCTTTGTTGTTAACTTCAGTTGTGCCCATCTTCTAGCAGGTAGAGTGCCCTTCTTGGAAAGTATGTTGAAAATTAGGGGAAAGATAGGAAGCCTGACTCAACTGTGCCCCTAGTTCATCATTTTGACCATTTTTTTGGTTTTTGGTACTGAAAATTTTCCTGTTTTAGGTCCAAGAAATGGTTCAGTTTTGGAAAAATAGAATAATTTTCGAGAGAATTAGTCAACCTCAGTAAAAATCCTCAAAAACTATTTTCGCAAACAACCACTGCTCAATGAGCACGGAACCTACTCTTGAGATACACAACCTTAGATTTGAAGGAAAATTGCCCCTTGCTTGGAGGACACCGCATGGCAACGGAAAGTTGCCCCTTGTTTGGACGGCACCGCAGCGCATTGAATGGCAACGGAAAGTTGCCTCTTGTTTGAATGACACCACAGTGCATTGTAGTCAGTCATCAGAGTGACGAACACAACCAAATTCTCGGATGCAGAGAAGTCAATGATGGTCAAAACCATTACATGGACATAGTCAAATTCGAAGTGTTTTACGGCTAGACTTCAGAATGAAGTTGCCTACGTATCCCAAAGATGGGAATCAAGCCTCACGTAGTTCGGGGTAAGGTATACTCGGGTATTTAACCTTCACTTTTTTGGGCTCTAACTTTTGCCAAGGTGCCCGTTGCGGGTTTTCGACCTTGCGAGCTTTGTTCTTTCTTTTCTTTTTCAATTCTTTTTCTTTTCTTTTCTTCCTTTTTTTTTTGTATCTTTTATTTTCTTTTCTTTTTTCTCCTTTTTTGTATCTTTTTTTTTTTTTTTTCTTGCTCTAACTTTTGCCTGGGTTGCCCTTCCAGGTTTTCGGCCCAGCGAGCCTCTCAAAGGGTAAAAGTGTAACAAGTCCATGCCGAATGGTTCTGAGACTCCGAAATCATCTGAATCCAAGAGAAGAGAATAACTGTTGTTCAGATTTGCAGAAGGATCCATTTTCGGCTCTTCGAGCGCATCGGGCATTTGTGCCTCTAGTTCGAGGGATGCTTCTGTTCTAGCTTCACAAGCTTCTTCTGATGAGGTCTAATCTTCTTGATCTGACTTTGGTGCCTCTTGCTCGAGGACTGCTTCCAATCTGGCCACACAGGCCTCTCTTGATGGTTGATCGTTGAACACTCCGAATTGTGGTTCAAGATTTTAAAGCAAGGGCTCGAGTCTCGAGGCTGAGAGCGATCCGAGGCTGCACAATCTCAAGAGCGATTCCACACAAGTCTTCGCAGGACTGCGCAAAATATTTTTTTTTTTGAAATCTTTTAAGAAAACGACTAGTCGCTCGCGCTGAAGACAGTGTAGAACCAATCTGGATCAAGCCATGATCCTTCCCAGTACCTACATTAACAAGCATGATCTCGATCATTAAGGGCTTAGCATGCCTCTCTTTCTCTCAATTGATCAAATTTTTACAAATCCTGAGGAATTCCTTCCTCTTCGTTTTCATCACAATGTTTAAAAGGTTTTGAAAAACTTAGGTCAATGCAATGAGTTCGAGGCACAAAAAAGTAGGCGAAAAGCACTGCCATTTCATTCAGAACTTTTGGCACAACTGGCACACGGCCGAAGCAAATACCAGAGTGTGAAAATCACTGCTGTTTCATTGAGATCTGTTGGCACAACTGGCTCCTCAGTAGAAACAGACTCAAAGAAAGTAAAAAGACAAATACGAAACAAAACAGTGATGTCCGAGGTAACACCCCCGAGATCACTCGAATCCTATACAACAGGACTGACTTGATATGACAAGACAGACCTCAACTGACTCAGTATGAAAAGACTGACTCAAAACAAAAGGACAGACTTAAAACAAAATAACAAGACTGACTCAATACCCAAGTCAGAATGTAGCATTCGCCAAATGCTCAAAACAGTGCCTGCCATTCCCACATCTGGAGTAAATCGAGCGCCACCCGCAGCTGGTTCAACCCCTGATCACATCACATTATCCCCCCACAAGTTCACTGATCAAGTGCCAATAGACTTTGCAGGACTTGGTGCGGCAATGACCCCGTTGTCAAACAAATCTTGTACATCGTGGCGCAGACGAAAGCAACTGTTGGTGTCATGACCGGTTTGTTGATGGTAGGCACAGTATTTAGTCTGGTCATGCTTTGCAGGGATAGGATCGGGTAGGGGCCGTTGTTCCAATGGTTTCAGATGTCCTTTTCGGAGTAAGACCTCTAGAGCCTTTGACAAAGGCATATGAAGTGGAGTGAAAACCCTCTTGACTCGAGGTGGGTATTTGGTTTTTTGTGAGCTACTTCCGGACGCACCGGTGAATGGGGTAGCCATTTTTGATGCGGTGGTGGTGACCATGCCCACTTCAAAAGATCTCGCAGCTACATCACCACTAGTGGTCGCATTCGAACTGCGGGAAAACGCCCTCTTAGGCTGCTCCTTCTCCTGGTCAATGAGGCCCTACTTCATAACGTCCTCAATTTGTACTCCCATCTCATGTAAGTCTGAAAAGGTGGGGAAGGGGAGAACAATCATTTTCTGCATAAGCTTGGGCTGGAGATTGCGCACAATCATCCTAATCTGATCCTTGTCAATGGGCCTAGTGGTCATCATTGAGGCCTTGGCCCACCGGGTTACGAAGTCAGAAAAACTCTCCTTAGGCTCCTGCCTAGTTGTCTCGAGATCACGGGTTATGACCTCGATTTGTGTATTATAGGAGTACTGAGCGACAAAGGGCTTGGCTATCTCATCCCAATTCCTCTTAACATCGTCTTCCAGTTTCGCATACCAGATGGCCGCTACACTCGACAGGTCTGGCCAAACAATAAAAGCTTCTGTAGTCTGGTGAGGCCCATCGGCCTTAGTATGTCCGAAAACAAACGGAGATGCACCATGGGATCCCCAGACCCATCAAAACGGTCGATTTGTGGCATTTTGAACCGATCTGGCAGTGTCACAGCCGCGTCGATATACCCGTCCTCAATGTCTGGGATGGACTTCACACCCTGAGATTTCTTGAACAGCTTCTCCAGCTTGCTCAACTTCAACGCTGTAGGGTCCACCTCGAACTTAAAGGGAGAGTCCGGTTGATTGATAGGAGTGGGTGCCTTAGATAGCTGAGGTAGAATTGGGAGCGAAGCCGGCCCTGTCGGGATGTCTGTATCCTCCTGGATATTCTGAACAATTGGTGTCTCCCCGGGTATTGGATCTCTTGGTGGGGGAGGAGCTTGATGTGAGGCTGATACTCGACTTCTTCTGGCCAGAGGGTAATTAGCTCACACTGGGTCATGATCGCACTTGCTTGGCAAATTCACTTGGCGACATCTTCTTCGCATGAGTTTCATACTTTCCTGCATCTAACGCATCATTGCCTCCATCTCTGACGTGTTCTGCTGATCCATCTGACTGACTGGTATATCTATCCCTACAATAGAAACTGAGACCTCAGCCTGACTGTTCACTGGTGGGGTGGATAAGGGCCACCAATCTGATAACTACTGAACTTGTGATCTGTGCCTGACTAGCCCTTTTACCCTGCCTTTGGCGAAGGAATACTGATTTCCCTTGAACTGAATCTCTGACCTGATAAAGTCTATCAGCACAAATCTGATGAACCTCGGGGGATATTGGAGCCTTCTGAAGCTATGGTTCCAGGACTACCCCTAGCAAAAGAGAAAACAAAGAGCATCTCAGCCTGATTTCACGATAACCCATATGAGCAGAGCTGAATGACTGTGCCCCCCCTACAGAATTCTGCCCAAAATTCTGCCCGTAAAGTGATACCCTCAGGTGAACTGAATCCCAAAGTACTGAACTGGTGCCCACAGGCCTGATGCCCAAACTTGCAAACTGATACATGCATTCCTATAGAGACGCACTCTAAAAGCACATAACAGATAAGTGAGAGCCAAAACACCCCTATGTTGGGGTAGGGTTTCCCTGTCCTATTTTGTCAGAAACTAGGGTTTCACTATGCAGGCAGCGGTTTTAAACAACCTATGTTGGGTAAGCAACCTGTCCTAGTTTGGAATGGTCACTACGGATCCAAATATGTACTAGGTCGAATGGTTAAAAGGGTGCCCCGGTAAAACCGAGGTATGTGTTCCCATACTGGTAGAGCCCGTAACCGGTAAGCCTTATGGCACGCAGCCTCTGGCAAACAGCTCAGGAATAGCAGATGGCAAATACGGTGTCCTAGGCGCACCAATGAAAATGCAATGCAAAGAAACACATAAGTGTAGTCAAAACCAGATATCATGAGTTCGAGTCAAGCTCTCTAAATCCCCAGCAGAGTCGCCAGAAACTGTAGACGTCCCCGAACGCCCCGGGAGGATGATGTCCCGTTCTGTTCATTTTGGGCTCACTACAGTTCGAACTCAAATTGTCACGGTTCTTAATCTGAACCAAAGAGTCCAAATCCGGTAAATCGTTTTGAGAAAACAGATTTTTTGAAAGAAGTGCCAAACATGGATTGCTTTGCCAGATACAGAGTCGCCACCTAAATATTTTATTTTTGGGAAAATTTAGGAAATCCTGACTCGTGCCTAAGGCCACGTGTCCGTCATCACCAAAGCTGCCTCAGCTCGAGAACTTGGGTACGATTGAGGAAGGTCACTTCGTGAGCACCCCCGCTCGCCCGATCAAAGATCGGTCTCTACTAACCATGATATCTAGTTTTAAAAACATTATGCGTTCTTATTCTGGTTATTAGCCTAGATTTACTATGTGATGCGCACAACATACAAGTGTAGATTGGGTCGCCTGAATTGGAACAAAGCATTTCATGTTCATTTTTGGAAGATGGTTTGCTACTCGCAAGTAGGCTTAAAATGCAGATTTTGCCACCCTCGGGTGGGCTTAGAAAACGTGGTTTCGCCATTATCTAGTGGGCTTAAAACTCACAGTGAATGAATTGTTCCAATCCAAATAACCCAACCTTCACCCACAGGCATTCAGGTAGTTATATCACATAAGCAGTTAGCCTTATGGTAAGCATGCTATCATGGCAGTCACCCACACACATGCAAGGATGCTAAAGCATAAAAACTTACCGAGTACTCCAAGCCAAAACAGAAGCTGATTAGAAATCATGCATGGTCCTAATTATACAGAAATGCCTAATGCAACACATGCAAAAATGCAACTATAGCAGGCTCAGCTATTCTAAACATGGCATATGGAATGCTACAGCTAACAAGTATTCAACTTGGAATTGAAATACAATGCAGTGAGTTATGATGCGCTGAGCCCGGTGCATGGAAAGCAGATGAATGAATGCAAACATGCTATCATACTGTATGCTAATTGAAACATGCCCTAATCTAACCATTATAAGCTGGTAAATAAAAGGGAGAAAGACGTGGGGTTGGAAGACATACATCACACGCACGCACACTTATTACAATTGTGCCCTCACTCGGAGGGTCCAAATAAATAATACAGTCCCAAATGAATAATTACAGTCCGAATAAATACAAAATCCTGATTAATTAACAAATTAATCTAGGAAAGCAGTAAATTAGCAGGCAAGCTAGGGACTACCTCGACTCTGCTCCGGATGATGAATGATATATGTTCGGGTTGCCTTGCGCGGAAATCCATTGCGATGCCCCAATTAGCCTCTGTTTACAATTAAGCTCGGAATATTGTACAAAGCTCCAAAAGACTGCCGGTTTCTGATTTGCTGCAACAGAGAGCAAGAAAGGTGCATGGCAATGTATTTTTACATATGTATGCTTGACTACTCTTCAGGGAGTGTAGTCATCGATCCTCGTGCCACCAATCACGCATATCGATGCATGATGGCCGAGGAGTCGAATTGCACGACTCAATATGAAATGAATGCACATGAAAACACAACAAGACTTAGACTCTATCATGGATGATCCGGAGTGTCGGCGACCGGGAATTGAGACATGTTCCGTCACTCGGAGTACGAAACGTCCCTCGTTTCCCGTGCTTGAGCTAACTCCTATCCCAAACATAATGCAATATGCATGACATGCATGAATACAACTAATATACAACCTAGCATGCATAATGCTATGAAATGGCATACACGATGCTCGATGTAACATGACATACACAATGCTCTAACATGCAACCTAGCATACGCAATGCTATACAATGAAATGGCATACACAATGCATGATAGACTTACACCAACGTGAGTGGACCTCAGCCACACTCATATCAGTAGCCATTAGATGAAAATGAGACACTCGAAATGCGTGCACGCATGCACACCAACCGAAGACCGAACCTAAGGCATAGAATGCCACTCTACCAAAGCATGGCAAGGCATGGAATATGGCATACAAGAATATAATTTCCAGCACTAAAACATGATGCTAAATGGTCCCGAAACATGAGAATATGGTCCCCGATGCATGAGATGGTCCCGAAACACAAAACTAGGCACATGTATTGACCTATAGCTATACAAAGCATGCATTATTTGATCATTAGGCATGAAGACAGAACCAAGGCAGTCCCAAAACATGAACATTTCTAGTTCAAAGCATGACCAAAAGATACTAGCATGATGGACTAAAATAGCATGCAATTTTGACTAGCAATCATGGTTTACATGGCATGTATATGAGGCATATGGAATCTCACCAAACCAGCAAAAATCATTGAACAAAACATGTAAAAATATGCCCAAATAACCTCTGAAATGCAGCCAACACATGCACAAATGATGGGTTCCTTTAGAGGGCATACAAAGGGGTTATTAAGAACATACATCAACGACACTTAGCATGGCCAAATCAACTCTAAAAATCAAATATGGTAGCCCTAAAACTCATCAAATTGGCCCTGAAATCAATCAACAAGGCATGCAAGATAGGACCTCTTTGGAAGGCCAAAATGACCATCAAACAAAATAAGGTGAGAGGAGGTCACCCCCCTCTGATTTTGAGGCTCAAAATAGTGTGTTAGCCACTGAAAATCCACTGGATTTTAGTGGCTAGAAGGCCAAACAAAGCATGCAACAAGGGCTTAATTGTAAGGCTCAAAATAAGAGACAATCAAGCATACAAGGAAGCATATGATCTCAAACAAAAATGGGACCTCAAACAAACTTGAAGATGAGATTAAAACAAGATATTTTTCAGTTTATGACAACTCTCAAAAATGAACACAAGTAGGGCTAATCTATCATGCAAAAAATGGCCTTAAAAGAGAGATTAGAGACAAGGGACAGTAGCTGGCCCCAAATAGAAAAGAGCCCTTCAACAAAGTTGAATAGGGGCTAAAAACAAGGCACTTTACAGTTTATATCAAGTCTCGAAAATAAGCACAAGTGGGGCTAAACTATCATGCAAAAATGGGCCTACAAAGAGAGATAGGAGACAAGTGGTAGTAGATGGCCTCAAACAGAGGAGAGCCCTTCAACAAAGTTGAAGAGGGGCTCAAAAAAAGACATTTTATAGTTTCAATCGGAGCCCATAAATGCCCAAAAACAAGGCTAATATATCACGCAAAAATAGGCCTAAAAGAGGAATAGAGAGACAAGAGGTAGTAGGAGACCTCAAACAACAAGAGGTCCTTGATCAAACATGGAAGGGAGCTCAAAATATGACTATTTACAGTTCAGGTCAGAGCCCAAAAATATAAGCAACAAAAGCTAAGATAGCATGCAAAATAGGGCAAAAAAAGAGGAAAAGGAAACTCACCCTTGTAGCACAAGTCTTCAGCAACTTTTGGTCTAAGAAAGTGTGCTCCTAACCTCTGAAAATAGCCTCCAAGTTGCTGGAATGGAGTGTGGGTTGATAGGTTATGAGTTGGTGTAGAAATTGTGTAGGAGCAAGGTATTTTGAGGCTTGGAGTAGAGAGAGAGGGAGGCTTTAATACAAGAGCTCCAATGGATTTTTCTAACCCTTCAAAATGGAGTTAGAGGGGGGGCTGGCTTTATAGGGAGAGGAGTGGAGGAAAGGGGGGAAAAATCAAATTCAAATTTCCCCCCCAAAAGGGCAGATCCCCGGACAGGGGTCTGGGGAAAAACAGAGGGTACAACTGTAAGGAACCAGGAGAGAGGAACATGGCCGGCCAGGTTCAGGAGCTTCAGGTGGCCGGCCGGCCACCTCTCCTGGCCGGCCAGCCAGGGTCAAAAGGGTCAAGCTTAGTTAGTGGCCGGCCACCCCAAAAAGGTGGCCTCCCATGTGTGTACAACACAGCTATGTTGAGAAAAATCAAGAAATGTAACCCAGGAGAGAGAAAAACTAACTTTTTGGAGGGGTTCAAAAGGGTCAGGAAGAGTTAATGGCCGGCCAACCTATATTGATGGCATCCCAGGTGTGTACAACACAATGGTGTGGTGAAAAGTCAAAAAAAGTGGCCCGGGGATGGAAAAAGTCAGCTTTCTAGGGAAGAAAACGGGCGATGAAGAGCGATGAAGAAATAAAGCTGGTCTTCAGAACAATTGCTGGCCTCCCACCCTTCTACGACCTTCACAACAATGAAAATAAGGTCTCCACAAAAAATGAACCCAAACCGATGCAAAATGAAGGTTCGGGGGCCAAAACAAGCAGTCTGGGGCCCCGAAAATTGACTGTTAAGCACCGGAGGTGGCGTTCGACCACGAAGTTGGTCTCTTGAGCCACAGTGTCCCTCAAAAGGGAGTAAATAAGGTGTGTGCCAAAAATCGGAGCAAACGGAGGTGGTTAAACGGTCCCGAACCGAGGCACACGGCCGACGGCTCTGAAAATTGGGAACCGGGCTCCAAACGGGAAAAATGGCCTACGACCACGAAACTTAGCCTACGGCCACTGAGAGATGATCTACGAGACCTCTCCCTCCTTTCGGGAAGAGAAAACGGAGAAAACAGGACCCGGTTCGCAAACCGAGGCAAAGCACAAAAGAGTCCGGAAGTCCGGAGGCAAGGTTCGCAGCCAAGACTCCGCAACTTCAGAACGAGCACAATATGCAACATCACCGAACGCTCAGTTGGTGACGTCTGAGTCTTAAGGTTGGTCAAAATTTGGGTGTCTACACACAGCTCTCTGAGCATTGTATGTTTGGTATTTGCTTCCGCTAGCTTTTTATTTTGTTAATTTAATTCAGAGGTCTTTGGTAATCCTAGGATTACTAGCCGGTTACAATGCTAAACCTATAGGGACAGGTTTGGGTCGTGACAGTGGCACAAAGGGTAGACGTTGTCCTCAACCACTTGTCTACAGTGTAGGAGAGTTTGGTGATAAGTCTACGATGTAGTGTTAGCAAAAGGAAGTGGGTGATACGAGGGGTTGTAGGTAGCTCCCAAAGCCAATTCCAGTTGGTGAATGGGGGGGATGAGCGAAAAGGTTTTGAGTTGCCAAAACAAATTGACTAAAATAATTATTTTAAAGACAAAAAATGTTCAAATAATTAATAAGATAAAATGTCACATGGTACCTAGTGGCGGAGTCAAGATTTTGATTCATGGGGAACACCATTAATCCTTAGCGATATATCAATTACAAAACTTAACCAAATCTAATTTTTATTTGATGATAGAATAACCAAAGATCAGCGTGATGTCAAAATTATGTGCCTTAGATATGTTTTAATTAAATAATGCCTTATTTATTAATTATTTTAGTTACTAAATATGATGACAATTACAATTTAAAAAGTTAACATGCATAAAAAAAATGAAAAAAAGAAGATAGGTGTGAAGGAAAACAAAAGAGAAATGAGAGAGATAGAAATAATTATAAGAGAATATTTTGATAAAATTAAGCATTTATAATGGTAAATTATAAGTAATTTATTAAAAAGAAAGAGAAAAGAAAGATTATAATTTTGAAACATATTTGAACATTAAAAGGGAGTTAAATGATAATAAAAAAAAAATCTAATTAGAGGTATCAATGCAATTTTAAAAAAATGAGGGGGGCACGTGCCCCATGGACCTTATGTAGCTCCGTCCCTGATCGTACCAATTAATCAAACACTTTTTCTCTCATAATCTTCAACTATAAAAAATCCACAAATCATTTCAAACACAACTTTTTTTCATCTCATAAAATAGCCAAAAAATTAACTAAAATAGTCATGTTCCCAAACAAGACCAATATTTAAAAAGAATTTAAATCACACCTTATATTTTTATATATATTTTAATTTTGTGCAACTATTATTTTTATACTCTACTAAATGTTCGTTGTTAGGGTTCGTTTGGCATGCCCGTTGGAGCTAAAATAGTCATATAAGACAAAATAGGTTATTTTAGCTAAATGAGACAAAATGTCACATTCAATGCATAATTATTTTATTTTTTCTCTCACAAAAGTCTAAAAAAATTAAAAAGTCCATCCCAAACGAGACTTTTTAGCCCCAGACTCAGGGCTCGTTTGGCAAGTGGCTTTTTTAGTCAAAAAGTCACTAAAAAAATCAAAAAAGCCAACAACTTGTACCAAAAAGTCTAAGATTCTCTCTTCTCTCTATTTTTTACACATCTTTTCATAAAAAATTAAAAAGTCATTCCAAACATACTAGTTATTAAAAAGTTATCCCAAATATACTAACTTTTTGTACATTATATTTTAGTCAAAAAGTTAAAAAGTTATTAAAAAAATTTATTTTCAAATGAAATTTAAAATAGGTAAAAAGTCAACCCACGTCCCAAACGAGCTTTAATTATGAAAATTTGTCATTAGTTAGGGTGATGAATGTAGTATGAGAAGCGGAATGGATGCGCACAGAAAATTCATTAATTTGACATTGCCATTTTAAAAATTAATTATGAATTAAAGTGGTGATTATTTTTATTAGAGTGGAAGGACACAAAAAAATCTATATTATTTTGTATAGAAGTTTTGTACAAAAATCTGTTTATATAGCATCACTATATTTTTGTTTTAAAAAAAATGTGTAGATTGATTGCTTCTATTATAATACAGCAATATTACAGACTTTAAAAAATTATTCAAAAAAAATGAATAAATGACTTACAAATTATATTTTATTAATTTTAAATTTACATTATATATATTATTTTTAGATAGGATTCAAAATATTTTTTTTGGGTAAATTACATTTACCTGAATAATTACAATAACCTCCCTACTTTACGACAATGTCAAGATTCCCCATTCTGTCTATTTTGCACAAACGGCGTTAGTATTTTATATAAAATGACCATATTACCCTTGTTTAAAAACACTTTTCTTCAAGATGAACATCAACGCCATAAAGTAAAACGAAAAAACCCTTTGCTTTGATCAACACAACCATAAAATAAAATAATTTAAAAATATTTATATTAAAAATGACACATTTAAAATAAAAAATAATTTTTAAAAAAAATTTAATATTTAAAAAATATATTTAAAATATTAAAAAATACAACACATAAATGTATGAAATATAATGCATATTAAAATATTTAAAATATAAAATATTTACCCTAAAAAAATAAATTCGAAAAATTTCAAAACTTATAACAAAATAAATTTTTCTTTTCAAAACTTATAACTCAAAATACAACTCCACACTCAAATCATGACTCTAAAATAATTTTAAAAAATAAAATATATTTTTTAATTTTTTCTTTTAAAATAGAGTTTTGGAAAAAGTTTGATTTTGAGTTTTGAATTGAGTTTTAAATTTGTGTTTGGTTATGAGTTTTTGAAAATAATTTTGAATTGAGTTTTGAGTATAAACATGTTCGAAAAAATATTTTTTAGAAACATGTTTGGTTTTCTTTTAGAATTACAATTCCAATTAGAAATTTTCAAAAATCTTTTCAAAACTCATAGAGTCTTAACCAAATATAGAGTTTTGAAAATAGTATAGAGTTTCGAGTTATGTGTTTGGGTATAATGTTTGAAAATAATTTTTGAATTGAGTTTTATAATTTTCTTGGTCAATTCAAAAATTATTTACAAAACTCATAACCAAACACAAACTTAAAAAAAATACAAACTTATGTTAAATATATTTTTAAATATTAAAATTTTTAATTTTTTATTTTAAATATTTTATTTTATTTTATAAATATATTTTTAAATATTTTAATTTTTTATGTGTTTTGTTATGATTTGAGTATAGAGTTTTGAAAATAGTGTGGAATTTCAAGTTATGTGTTTGGGTATAATGTTTGAAAATAACTTTTGAATTGAGTTTTATGGTTGTGTTGGTCAATTCAAAAATTATTTTCAAAACTCATAACCAAACACAAACTTAAAAAATACAAACTTATGTTAAATATATTTTTAAATATTAATTTTTTAAAAAATTTATTTTTTATTCTAAATATCTTATTTTATTTTATAAATATATTTTTAAATATTTGAAAAAAATTATGTGTTTTGTTATGATTTGAGTGTAGAATTTTGAAAATAGTTTAGAGTTTGAATTATGTGTTTTGTTATGATATTTGAAAATAATTTTTGAATTGAGTTTTATGATTGTGTTGGTCAATTCAAAATTATTTATAACCAAACACAAACTTAAAAAATACAAACTTATGTTAAATATATATTTTAAATATTAACAAATTTTAAAAATTTTATTTTTATTTTAAAATTTTATTTTATAAAAATATTTTTAAATATTTTAATTTTTTTGTTATGTGTTTTGTTATGATTTGAGTGTAGAGTTTTGAAAATAGTGTGGAGTTTGAGTTATGTGTTTGGTTATGAGGTTTGAAAATAATTTTTGAATTGAGTTTTGAGTTATGTGTTTAATTACGATTTGAGTGTGAAATTGTATTTTGAGTTTAAAATCTTAAAATTAAAAAATTAAAATATTTACAAAATAAAATAAAATATTTAAATAAAAATATATATTTAAAATAAAAAAATAAAGTTAAGTGTTTACATTAGGCACTTTAGTATTTACATTATAGGCATTATAGGCACTTGAGGGCCTTTTAGGTATTTTGTGTTTTGATGACATCGGCGCGTTAGCTAGGTGCATAAGCAGCGGTCAAATTTTGGGGAATCTTGACATTGTCAAAGTAGGGAGGTTATTGTAATTATTCAGTAAATGTAATTTACCCATTTTTTTTCGGTGTATCACAATTTTTTATTATAATATTCTTGACTTTTCTGGTTCATGCTATATCATGGACAAAAGATTTTGCATCGATGACTAGTCCAGATTCATGTTTGTAAAGTACTGATATGTTTTTGAAGTTGGCAGCTTTTATAAGATATGTAGAGAGAGAGAGAGAGAAGTATGCTAAAAATCAACACAAAACAAAAGACACTCTGTGATGCCCAATGCAGACTCTAATTTGGAAATAAGTAGTTTCAATATATATGGGTGGGTGCTAGTGGTAACAGAAGTACTAGCACCAGTGCTGCATATACTAATTAGACAATTGAGATCTTTCTCACTTTTGGGCCTATAGACATAACAGAAACCAAGACAATGAGCAAGTCATAGGTTGCTAAACCCTAGTTCCTAACTATAGATACAGTAGTAATAATATATTTGCCGATAAAAAAAAAGAAGTAATATTATGTATTCAAAAAAATATTTTAAAAAATATTGAAAATTTAAATATGAGTAAGACTTGTCTCTCAACCATGCTATTTGGGTATGCAGGACATCATAGATCTTATTTTGATAATTTAATTTATTTATATTTTAAGTTATTGTGTATCAATTATTCATAAAAAAAAATAATTGAACCAATAATCATAATCACATTTGTCTTAAAAAAATGAATGATAAATATTATTTTGAAAGTAAACCGTCTTTTTTTAAGACAAGTATGATAAAATTATGTAATTATAATTTTTAGATCAATTTGATTTTTTTAATAGATGATTTACACAATGACCTAAAAATTGAACAGATCAAATTATCAAAATGAGACTTATAGTGTGTCCACATAGCTAGATAACACGGTCCAGTTACAAGTCTTACTTGTAGATTTAAATTTAATGTGATGTGAGTCACACTTACATTAAATTTGATCCACACAATTTAAATTTTGAACACTTTTTTAAATATTTTTTCTAGATATTGATAGATGACATAGAAGAAAATAAGAGAGCTGCATGCAATTAGGGTTAGTTGGTGGACGTGGAAGAAGGGATGTGGTTAGATGTGGTGCACTCGTCTTTGAGACTAGTGGCTGTGATGGGGAAGAGTTCTAGGGTTTTGAGGGGTCTATTGCAACAAGGACTTGTTGGACCCACATGATCCATCATCATCATCCAATCACGACTGTACGTTCTGGTCGTTGACTTGTCCGCTTCGCACCTTTCTGCTGGAAGATGATGATCCACGTTCCATGAGTGACTCACCATTGGCCTGGATACATCCTCAACTCCACCCTAACCCAAAACACCATTGTAGAATCAGGAAAACTACTAATAAAATGGTTTACTTGAATTGAAACAAAAATAATATATGTTTCAAAGCTTATATTTGTATTTGTATTTTTATTTTCTAGTTGAACAAATGCTTTGAGTTATTAATTTTTCATTTTTTTCAAGAAATTACTGTAGAAGAAAAAATATTGAAATCCGTATCTAAATAGGTCATTGAGATTAATCCAAGTTCTTTCTAATTTTACCATTATATTTTTGCATCAAACTCACACATTTATAAGGTGTCAAGAAAAAGAAGGAAAGAAAGAAAAGAAAAAGACTTGTATCGAAAACAAAAGGAATATAGCGAAAAGAGTAATACTAAGGATTATGAAAAAAAATATCATAAAATGCATCATGAAGATTTTTCATCCTTTGATTAGTGTGTGGTGTTTTATTGTATGTGTAATCCAAAAGTGGAGAATTTTTCATAATCATCTTCATGACATTTTTTTCATACAAGAATAATGACATACAAACTGAATTTTTGGAGACTTTATACAAAATGATGTGCATTTTAAGTCAAAACACCTATTATTATGCCTTATAATTTCCACAAAATATATATATAACACAAAATAATGTTATATAAACATATCCAGAATGTTATGGAAGCTTTGGGTTCTAACATTATGAAAATGAAATTATGTTAAAAATTGTATATTCTTTATAAAAATGCGTTCAATAAAATATATAAAATATTTTAAATTTTTTTGAACATGTGTCTTAATGGCACATATTAACAAGACATTTTCTGTGAAAGTCTATTTGAGCCGTTTTTTATTACAAAAATGTTATTGTTGTATCATTTACAAAAAGTTTCAAATACAAAATATACAAATATGGGGCAAAAATTATTCACATTACGTCAACATTTTGTGTTTGGAGCTTTTGGTGTTCTAGACTTTTTCATAAAAAAAATTCACAGTCAATCATTTTTTTAGAAGATATATAGTACAAAGGGTATTGTAATTTTGATTATTATGCTTATATGAAGTGTTTGGGATGGGTTAAAATAATTCATCCCAGCCTCCCAATTTAAAATAACTAATAAAATAAAATAATTCAACACTTTTATATGTTTTATATGTTTTTTCGTAGAAAGTTAAATAGTCAATTAAAATAAAAATTGTTACCATAAGATATAAAGAACAACAAACATGCAATTAGGATTATACAAAGTAAATTAATCAAAGAGTACCTGAGGAAGAAACCAAACAGGGGTTGTTGTACAGTTGGGAAATTGAGGAAGAAAGTGATTTTGTTGAAACTGTTGTTGTTGTTGAATCATGAGTTGCCTACTGAGCTTCCTTCTAAGCTTTTGTCTATCTCTTGCCTTGTGGTTCTGAAACCAATAAAACACATTCTTACCTTCAATCTTCCCATAGTAAGACAGGTGGGCTGTGATCTGCTGTATCTGAGTTGCATTTGGTGTCCTTAACCCTCCTCTATACATCTCCTCCAAGATCATGAGCTGTTCTGGTGTTGGACACCACCTTGATGAACCTGTTGGAGACATTTTTCACTTGTTTTAGTTTCCTAGTGTTTGTGTGAGAAAGATTTGAGAGCTTCAAAGAGGGTACAAATAGATGGATGGACGAGAGAGAGAGAGAGAGAGAGAGAGAGAGAGGAGCAGCTTTTCCAGTGTGTGAGATAGTGAGAGGAGAGAGACAAAAGAGATGGAGAGAGAGAAGCAAAAAGGAGAGGTTAAAAGAGAGAAAAGGACTTGTGCTGGTGGTTGTCATCATGCTGATGTTTCTCTTCAGGGGCATTCAGTGATGGTTTCAGTCCATGCACACACGCACAGAGAGAGAGAGAAGAGAGAATCTGTGTGAGAGAGAGAGAGAGAAGAGAGAATCTGTGTGAAAGAGAGAGTGAAGACTTTTTGGTTGGGTGGCTTTGAATGATTCTGTCATCATCACCTTATTATTATTTACTTCACCATCCCCATAATGCATTTGACACAAAGGCCATGTTTGGTGTTTTTTTTTTTTAACAGGGGTGATATATACCATTAAGATAGGAGCGTTAATGTCAGTTTTAATGAGTTGATAATGTAAGAAAAAAAATAAAAAAAAAACTCAAATTATCACATCAAGATAAAACCCACAACAATGTTACTTTATTAGTGCAACTTTAATAGTCCAAACATTATTCTTTTTTTAAAAAATTTATTATGTGTATTCTTACACGTTGAGAAGAATTTTTAAACATTATATATTTTTTTATTATACTCACATTGATGTGAAATATATGATTTTTTAAAGATTTTGACATATGCTTTATTTTTCAAACTGAAAATTAATAATTAAAAAGTATAAATTAAACTTTTATTTTCTTAATTTTTAAATAATCAACTGACTTAAATTTATATTTCATAAGTTGTAAATAAAAATTATACTAAACACTAAACATAAATTCTAATAAAAATATATAAATAAAGTTCTAAGCAATTTTAACAAGCTGCACCAAATAGTGATAAAATAAGTTAGATGATACTATTTTTAGTGTTTGGTATAATTTTTTTTTTTTTTATAACTTATGAAATATAAATTTGTTGGTTTTACTATTCATAACATAATAAACAAAAGAAATTCAAATAAAAATAAATAAATAAAGTTCTAAGCAATTTTAACAAGATGCACCAAATAGTGATAAAATAAGTTAGATGATACTATTTATTCTTTTGTTTATTATGTTATGAATAGTAAAACCAATCATAGAAATAAACACGGAATATATATATATATGAATAATCAAAATTTTACAATATGAAAAATAATATGCAAGTTCATTATTTAAATTCACTTTCTAAACTCAATAATGCGTAAGTGAGACAATTAATTAATAATTAAAAAAGATATAACAGAGAAAGTTGTCACATCATGGAATTTAAAAATAAGTCTAATTTTGAGTTTAAGTAGAATCACCCTTATAATATTTGTTAGTGGGTCTTACTTAAAAAATAAGGGAAAAAGGGAAAAAAAAGAAGGAAAAACTACACATCAAGATACTTTTTTAAAAAAAAAATAAATTCAAATCAATAGAAAATTAAATACATATTAATAATTAAATTAATAATTTTTTTTATTAATTTGTAAATATTTTATAAAAACTTTGCCTATGTATAATTTCCCCTTAAAAAAATAAAAAGTATCTATTCATATATATTTTGTATGTAGGTCTATCTATTTTTGTGATTTTTTTTTAAAAAAAAAGTTTAGGTGATGTCTCTCTCTAAGCCGTTCGCTGGGTGTGCCACCGGGGGTGGAAAGGGATTCTAGCCGCCAGCCTCCTCTCTCCTCCGTCCACTTCATTTTTATCCTTTTCTTTATCCTTTTGTTTAATAATATTAGAAACTTGTCCTTCTAACCCTTTTCCACACAACCGTCATCACACCACCATTAAATCTGTCATATTCCTGCCTCCATGAATCCACTCTCACTAGATCTGCCTTATCTCCTTCAGATCTGCCTTTGGCTACCGGTGTTGACTTGTGCCAAACTTTCATCCTCGCGTCCAAAACTCTAAGATCTAGTTTCAGATCTTCTCACAATTCGAAGATTGATACTGTTTAACGTATTCATTTTACACTAAGCGACTAGTCCAACCTCAATATTTCATCTTGACCAGAGGATATGGGGCCTTCAAATTTCAAGTTAAAGATTGCGGTGTAATGGAGCTTTGGATGCGTTTGGTGACTTTGATCTGATTGCTTTCAATTGTTTTTTATTATTATTATTTGTTGTAATAATTATTCCTATGTAAAGGTTGTGTCATTTCTTTGTGAGGATTTTTTTCACCTTCTTTATGAATGCTAGGTTTCTTCCTCCTATGAAAATTTGTTATCTCTTTATAAGATATTGCTAACGTTGTA
This sequence comes from Camellia lanceoleosa, assembly GCA_025200525.1. Taxonomy (NCBI): domain Eukaryota; kingdom Viridiplantae; phylum Streptophyta; class Magnoliopsida; order Ericales; family Theaceae; genus Camellia; species Camellia lanceoleosa. Next base: position 48,053,250 of record CM045761.1, on the reverse strand, counting down.
CGGGATTGATCCGATTTTATCAATTTTACAATAGATATTTTTTTCCTCATTAAAAAAATAATAATAAATAAATAGGGGTACCTGATACATGCAGAGATTGAATACACCTGTGCTTGAAGGTGCAGACTGGTAGGATGGACCACCGCTCTAAGCCAATAACATTAATTTGTAGATATGGCTTGTTCACGTGGAAAAAGAATAGGGTCGGACAGATGATAAGTCTCATCTCAGCTCATCTATAGAGAGTGAGAGAGTACTCTCTACATAAGTAATAAACCACTTTATTAGTACAACCAATTTAACTATAGTTATTTATTTATTTATTTTGGTAGATGGATTACAAATAGGCAGAATTATAGATTAGTAGAGATTAGAAATTTTATTTATAAAAAGTAATAAATATTATAAATATTAATAATTAAAATAATTTTTTTTACCCTTTTGTAAATAATTTTTTTACACTCCACTTATCTATAATTCTCCCTTACAAAACCTAAGGTGGGAGAGAAAATCAACACATAATATATTGAGGGCTTGTTTAAGAATTAATTATTTTAGTAACTTTTTAATTTTTAACTAAAAGGCATGTAAAAAAAAGAAAAGAATAATTTGTAATATTTTTTAGCTAAAATCCATAATTGTCAAATGAGCTTTGAATTAAAATCTTAATTTCTTAATAAATATATGTAAGAACAACTATAATCAAGTGATTACACGTTGATTAAATAACATGATGATCATAATTTTAAAGATAAATCTGACAAAATTATTTGTTTTGATTATCAGATTAATTTTATTTTTTTTATGAATGATTTACACATAGAGTTACAAAATGAACCGAATGAATCACTAAAATGGAACTTGTAGTGGGCCTAATAAGCCAAAACAATATGGTTTCTAAAATTATTCATTGTTTTAACAATTTAAGTTTTTAGATAAGTTGATGATTAACAATTTAATATAACTTATGAAAGCAAGTTAATAACTTATGTGTAGTCTCTCAAATCATGTTTTGAAGTCGTTTTCATAACATACTTCAAAAGGTTTTGCAATAAGTTAATTGAATTCATGTTTTCAAAGTACATTTTAAAATTGTGTTTTCAAAAGACAATTTATAAAATATATGTTTGAGAAATAAGTTTGAAACTCCAAGTATTACATATTAAAAATCACCTAATTTGGTTTTTTTCAAGAAATAACTAAATAACAGAAGATTTAGTGCACGAGGTTCTAAATAATAAAGTTATTTATTCTTTTCTAATAATTTGAGTTTTAAGATGATCAACAATTCATTATAGCAAGTAGATGATTGATCATGTTTTGAAATGTAAAAAAATATGTATCTCCAAGACACTTGTTAATTAGATCCTAAATAATAAAGTTATTCCTCTATTAATTTAAGTTTTGGATGAATTAAATAATAGAGTTATTCCTCTCTATTAATTTTAATTTTTGGATGAATTAGTGGCTAACAATTCAAAAAACACTTAGAATTCATTTGAATAAATAAGGAGATTTAACTTTAATCATTAAAAAACAATAACTTAAATTTAAATGTGATAGTTTAAGTAACTTTATGATAGATTTGAAATCACTATATAAAATTAGTTATTTGAAATCATTACCCTTCTAACTATAAGGATCATAATGTATATATCTTCTATGGTCACATCTTTAAAATTTACAATTATCGAAACAGACCTTTATGCTCATTTGCAATTCTTCTTCTTATAATTCTTTGTTTATTTTATTTGTCCTCAAGTTAATTTCTAGTTCCCCATGATCCCCTCGTCCATTTAAAAATTAAAATATATATATATATATATATGGTCCTGATTCAACCTTACCTTGGCACTTAGCAGTTTATCATTCTTAGTACAACCCATTCGTGAGCACTAAATTGAAGAGCATTCCTTGTTGGGAATGTCCAAAACTCTCTCTCTCTCTCTCTCTCTCTCTCTCTCTCCATAAGTTCACTGTGACCAAAAGGTAGGGTTTAGACATCCATATAATAAGTTCATCACTGTGATAAAAGATAAACATACATTCCATAAATGCATGCAGATTCACTACTGTCCACTCTTTTTGTCTAGTGAGGCCTTATCCTCTCCCTCTCTCTCTCTCTCTCTCTCCCTCTCTTATTCAAACACAATAATAAATCTCAACCGTCCAATTGATTATGTCCAAAACACTAAGCAGTAAGCAATAAGCAGTGTCCTCCACTCAAATAATCAAATTGTATGAATCACCCATCCTACTTACCAAATTTCAAGGTCTATGCTGTCTGGATCCATACAACGTAGGGGTGAGCAGGGGATATACCGATCCGCCAAAACCGACGGTGAGCAGCGGATATACCGATCCGCCAAAACCGACCGAACCGAACCGATCCGCCACATTTTGGATGGATGCGTGATGACGAGCGGACGGTTACGGATTGATTTTCTCCAATCCGCCAATTTGGCGGACGAATGGCGGATTCGAAATTCATTTGGCCGCAACCGAACCGCTAAACCACAAGCACTCTTAGTAATTTATAAGATTTTGTGTTTTCAATTTATTTAAGTATTTTGTTTGTATTTTCAATTGAAAAAGAGTTCAAATATTCTGTTGAAAAAAAGTTTTCAATTTGAATATATTTTTTGAATTGAAATAAACATATTATTTATCTATATTTTTTTTGTTTTTAAATTTAACTCTAATAGTAATAAATAGAAAATATGATATATGCTGATTGATTTTTGTTATTAAAAACATATATAAATGTAACAATACAGAGACATACAATCTCTACTATTACTCTATTCATGATTTTGATGGTTTGAATTGTTTTTATATTTTAAGAACCACAAATTGTAATACTTTATGTGGATGAGGTATTCTGTGATTGTAATATGTGGATGAGGCATGTAGTGATTGTGATATTCTAAAGTTTCAAACTTTTTTTCTTTGGATGAAACATGCAGTAATTGTAACACTTTTTTAAGTTATTGACTATAATACTTTCTTTTTTTTTTTTTTTTTTTGAGGAAGTGCACAAGTTGAACTATATTGAAAATTTATAAAATTTCAAACCGCCAAACCGATTCGCATCCATCCGCCAAACCGCCAATCCGCCCAATTCACATCCACCGAATTGGTGGACGGATGCGGATTGATTTTCTCCAATCCATCAATCTGGCGGACGGATGATGGATTGGAAGTTCAACGAGTTTTGTTTTAATGATAAAAATCGTTTATTTTATAAGATTATATATATTATTCATAAATTTTAAAAAATAAAGTGATTTAATAATTATAATATTTTTATTTTTTCACGTTTATTATGAAAAAAAATTATTTTTAAAAACACATTTATCATCTATTTTTTTTAGGCAAATGTGAAAAATCGAGTACGTTATAATTATCGGATTGACTTAAATTTTTTTTGTAATAAATAATGTAATGAATAACCTTACAAAATTAATAATTTAAATTATCAAAATATGAATAAGCCTCACAAATTCACACAACACCTTCCAATCCCCTAGATTGGAAAAAAGCCAGACTCAAATTTCAAATGCCACTACAAAAAAAATCACTTTTGGCAACTAAATTTTTAGTCGTTAAAAGTGATTTTTTAGTCGCCAAAAGTCAGGTTTTAGGTTTTCCCGACTAAATTTTTTAGTCGCCATGTTGGTCGCTGGTAAACCGTCGCGGAAGGTATTGGCGACTAACCCACTTTTAGTCACCAAAAACAAACTCTGTAGCGACCACAAATTTCGTCACCAAAGCTCATTTTTTTTTTAAATTATACATTTGGCGACTAAATTTTTAGTTGCCAATAGTAATTTTTTTTTTTAATTTATACATTTCCCGACTATTTTTTTCGTCGCCAATACTAAAGCTTTTGGCGACCACCTGTTTTAGTCGCCAAAAGCACATTTAAAAAAAAAAAAATGGTTGAACCTGTTGCTCGCAGGTTTCGAACTTGAGACATCCCACCACCACACGCCAAACTTTTTGCAACACACTCTCTCCACTATGCCACTATAATATCTCATGAATATATATGCAATATATATTATTTATATAGTATATTAACAGCTATTAATACAAAATAATATATATATAAATATAATTTTTTTAATTCAATATACTTCATGTAAAAAATAAATTATTTACTAAAAAAAAATTTAGGCCACTTTTGGCGACTAAATTAAATTTTTAGTCACCAATTCTATCATTTTCGACTACTAATTATAATTTAGTCGCAAAAAAATTAAGTTTCGCCTAAAAATAAGTAGTTTTGGCTACTAAACCTGTTTTTTGTCGCCAAAAACATCCCTTTTGGCTACTAAACTGAATTTTAGTCGGCAATACTCAGTTTTTAGCCACTAATTTTTTTTTGTAGCCAAAAACCTTCACTTTCAGCGACCAATCTGTGTTTTAGTCGCCAAAACCATCACTTTTGGCTACTAAATTATTTTAGTCGCCAAAAACCGTCACTTTTGGCTACTAAACTGACTTTAGTCGCTAAAACCCCCACATTGGGCCACTAAACTGCCTTTTAGTCGCTAAAAGCCTTATATTCGACGACTAAACCCTTTTAGTTGGCAAAAGTCACCAATTTTGGCGACTAAATCCATTTTAGTCGCCATTTGTACTACTTTCAGCGACGAAAAAATTAATTTTAGTCGCGAAATCTGTATTTTCTTGTAGTGTGCCTCCTTACCTTTCATTCTAAGTATAAAACATCTATATATATTCTCACTATAACATATAAGAGTATTAGAAACTAATACTATGTTTGATTAAGAGATTTGATGAGGGATTTGGAAAAGAAAATAGAAAATGTAGGTGAAATATAAATAAAGCATACTTATATTTCACCTAATTTTACATATATTTTTTTCTTTTTCTTTCTAAATCCCTTCCCAAATCTCTCAATCAAACATAGCGCAAATGTTTTTGTTTCTAAAAGTGAACAAAAGGCATTTAGAAACCAATTTTCATTATCATGAAAATAGTCGCTAAAAGATCGTCCCGAAAAATAAAAAATAAGGCTTTTAGCGACAATTTTGAAAATATCACTAATAAATAACTTTTAGAGACAAAATAATTTAAAATGGTTTATTTTTTTAGACAAAAAATTTGGTTCCCAAAAAGATAAGAATTCATCACTAATATCCATTTCTTCTTGTTAAAAATATAATAACGACACTTTTCGCAACAAAATTATTTAGTCCCTAAAAAATAATTTTGTTCTTAAATTTTGATCTCTGAACCCTTAATTTTTTATAGTGCCTATTATAGAGAATTCTATGGTACACACTCTAAAAAAGGTATATATATCATATGTAAATATAAATTTTTAGAAAGGTCTTCTTTATTGAGCTTTGATTAAAAAGTAAACAATTTTTTGAAAAAAAAACTACATATACAATCAAAGATATTTCTTTCGTTGCAATTTAATTTCTAAACAATGAATTATTGCATGGATATGCATATATACTAGCAAGTTTAATTTTTACTTGTGCTTTTTTAAGTACAATAAATTGTTGCATGTTTGAGCATGATAAATTATAAATCAGTCTTTATATATATAGATATATTAGCACTAGGTGTAATGTATTTGTAATTGTACATTACATTTTTGAAAAGTTTGATAAATGGAGAAGGTGAGATGAATTTGAAAACTATTTGATAATTCTCTATCATTATAAGAATGTAGCAGTTATTTTGTGGCCATTATTAAAAAAATTGTCAAAGTTTGTGAAATTATACGCTCTATATAATAGAAGGGTAACATTATAATACACACTCTCAAAAAGAGTATATACCATATACAAAATGTTATAATTAAATCCTCTTTAATTATAATTAAAAAATAATAATAATTAACTATCATATGAGACATAACTAAAGATTTTATAGATCATAATTAAAATAATATCATAACTAATATCACAATAAATCATAAGAGAGCTTTTGAATCTTAACAAAGATAATGTCATAACAACATCACAATAAATCATTACTAACATTGAGTCATGACTAACTACACAATATATCATAACTAAGACTATTAAAATAATAAATAAAAGGATAAAGTATAAATATATTTTCTGAGATTTGCTTAAAATACAGATTGCCTTATGTAGTTCAAAAAATTACAAATGCCCCTTTATTAGAATTTTTTATTTAACAGAATTAACTAAAAAAATGAAATTCATAATTACTCTCCTATACAATAATAAAATTACTTAAATTATTAATTGAAATATATTTTTAATATCATTGAAAACTATTAATTGACTTGATAATTTATTAATAAAAGTGGTAATTTGTTATGAAATTAAAAACTTCAGAAGGTGAAATGTAATTTTCAAAACCACATGAGGTGATTTGTATTTTAATCAAATCTCAAAGAGTGAATTTGTAATTTACCCTAAATAAAACAAATGATACATACTAATTTTGTGTGTGTCTCGTAAAATTCTCCGATCATGTTTGTTTAGCTGGCTAAGGGATGAGATTAGAGTATTAATGAGGTGAGTATCACACTGGCTTGTTTACTCCACCTGAATTATTACTCTCACACCTAGGGGTGTAATTTTGGCCCGCGGTTCGTGGGCGGTCCGAAGTCCGCCCACGGCTTGAGCCCAAGCCCAGCCCGAGGCCTTGGGCCTAGGCCTAGGCCATCGTTTTGAAGCCCGGCCCATCGGCCCACTCAAGCACCACCCAAAAGCCCGGGCCGAGACCTAGTGTTATTTTTAATAAAAAATAATAAAATTTTGGTGGAAAAAATAAAAGAAAATTAAAAAAATTATTTAGGCCCGCCCAAAGCCCGAGCTCAGGCCCAAACCCAGGGAACTGGCCCCAATGGCCTGCTCAAAACCCGAATACCCCTGGGTCTGGGTCTAATTTTCTAGTCTATGGATCGGTCCGACCTGACCCAAATTTTTGACAAAAATCCGTAAGGCCCAACACGAACCAGATCGGACCAAAATTACACCCCTACTCACACCCAGCCGAATTACTTTTCCCTAAGGTGAGATTGAAAAGTCAATCTGTGGACTCTACAATATTGGAGGACAACCCGTCGCCACACCAAATTCAAATACATATATATATATATTGCGCGGAATATGACACTTCTTTGGCCATTGCAGCAAAATTAGCAACTTCACCTAGAAATTGCTTTGGCTATTCTAACCATACAAAATGAATATTTTATAAAATTAAATTATATATTTTTAGAACAAAAAAAATACTAAAAATTTAAAATATATAATATTATCAATAGTATTACTAATTTAGTGGTGTATAAATAAACACTTTTTATTTTACATCTTCAATTAATACTATTATATTAATAATCTCTTTATTCAATCTTGCTATACTCTTAGGCATATTTTGAGAAGTGGTTTTTTTTTTATTTTTTATTATTGACTTATTGGCTCTTTTTGAAAAAAAAAAAAAGTACAAAAAAATAAACAAATAATATGACTCAAATAAGTTAATAAATAAATTTTTTTTTTCTAATTACCAAAATAAACCTTAATCTCCTCCATCCTAATTTACTAAACAAACATCGCTAATACATTATATCTTACGATAAATTATAAATACATCCCTTGAGATTTGATTATAATACAAATCATCCTTGTAGTTTTGGAAATTACATTCACCTACTGAGATTTTTAATTTTATAACAAATCGTCCTTTTATTAATAAATCATTAAGTCAATTAACAGTTTTTAATAATATTAGAAATATGTTTCAATTAATAATTTAGGTAATTTTATTATTGTATAGGAGAACAATTATGAATTTTATTTTTTTAATTAATTTTGTTAAATAAAAATTCTAATAAAAAAAATATTTACAATTTTCTAAATCATATAAAATAATCTATACTTTAACTAAATCTCAAAAGTGTATTTATAATTTACCCTATATACACTAGAAAAAATTAAGGTTTTAAAAACTAAAATTTAGGGACAAAATTATTTTTTAGGGGCCAAATAATTTTTGTTACGAAAAATATCGTTATTATATTTTTTGCAACAAAAATTGGACATTAGTGATGAATTATTATCCTTTTGAGACCAAATTTTTTGTCTAAAAAAATAAACCAATTTGAGACCAAATTATTTTGTCCTAAAACTCTATTTATTAGTGACATTTTCAAAATTTCGTCACTAAATGCCTTGTTTTTTATTTTTCGGGATGACTTTAGTAACTATTTTCATGACGATAGAAATTGATGACTAAATGTCTTTTATAACAAAATTTTTATTTTTAAAAATTAAAATATTTAGGGCTTGTTTGGTTTATTTTTGAAAGAGTTGTTTTTGAAAAAAAAATTCAAAATTTTATTTGGTTTGTGGTTTTTCTCAAAAAAATTCTAAAATCACTTTCTCTCTCTTACTAGGGGTGGGCACGGGTCAGTTGTGGCCACGGAACCTCCAATTCTCCATTCGTCCACCAAATTGGTGGATTTGAGAATATCAATCCGCATCCGTCCGCCAATCCGGCACATGTGGATTGAACGGATTGGCGGTCTAGCGGATGGATGCAAATCGGTTTTGCGGTTTAAAATTTTATAAATTTTTAACATAATTCAACTTGTACACTTCTTCAAAAAAAAGAAGAAGTATTACAGTTAATGGCTTAAAAAAATATTACAATCACTGCATGCTTCATCCAAAGCAAAAAAATTTGAAACTTTAGAATATCACAATCACTGCATGCCTTATTCACATACTACAATCACAACATGCCTCATCCACATAAAATATTACAATCTGTGATTCTTAAAATATAAAAATAATTCAAACCACCAAAATTATGAAAAAAGTAATACGTTTATTTTTTTCAATTCAAAAAAAATATTCAAGTTGAAAACTTTTTTTTCAACAGAATATTTAAACTCTTTTTTAATTGAAAACACAAACAAAAAATTTAAACAAACTGAAAACATAAAGTCTTAAAAATTATTAGGGATGTTTACGGTTTGGCGGTTCGGTTGCGGCCAAAGGAATCTCAAATCCGCCATCCGTTTGCCAGATTGGCGAATTGGAGAAAATTAATCCGCAACCGTTCGCTCGTCATCACACATCCATCCAAAATGCGGCGGATCGGATCGGTACAATTCAGTCGATTTTGGCGGATTGGTATATATGTTGCTCACCCCTATCTCTTACACATCAATCAATCACTTTTTCTCTCTCCTCTCTCATTCTCAATTACTTTTTTTTTTACACACATCTACTTAATTATAACAAAATATCAAATCATCTCAAACTCCCAAACTACTTTCAAAATATACAACCAAACAAACTAAACAAATTTCTAAACTCTCTTCCTAATTTTTTTTTTTAAAAATCACTCTTTCAAAAAGCACACCAAACATACATCTCTAACATCTCGTTTGTTTTCAGAAGTAGAATGGAGGGAATTGATAGTGAGGGGATTAATAATGAGAGAATTGTTAGTGAGGGGATTGATAGTGAGGAGATTAAGTAAAATTGTGTTTGTTTTGATGATAGTTGTTAATGTAGGGATTGTTAAATTATTTTTATATAAAAAAATATATAAAATAATAAAAAAAAAATACAAAAATACAAAAACATTAAACATTAATGTTTTTTAAAAAAATTCCCAACATGTAAAAAATTTTCAGAAAAAAATAAAACAAATAAAATAATGATTTTTCCTTAACAAAAATACAAAAAAATAAAAAATTAATGTTAAAAAAAAATGTCCGACATGTAAAAAATAAAATAAAATAAAAAATAAATAAAAATAAAAAATTTCTAATCTGCCAGATTATTTTTTTAATACCAAGTCCTGGAGGTCTATCCGAATTTTCTTGGGAAGGCATATCCTAATCCGGAACTCACTATCAATCCCCTCTCTATCTCTCAAAATAAACATAATATTAATAAATTCTACTTCATTATTAATCTCAATTTCCCTTCCAACTTTCCAAACAAACGGGGCCTGAAATCCTTATATATTCTAATCATATTAGAGGGAGGAATTTGAAGGACTGTTGGGGGGTGGGGGCATGTAGAGGATCGAGAAAAACTCATTAAATGGAGGCCCAGTGAAAGCTCAAGGACTGCATAACGTAGACTCTACTGTACACAATTGTATAGATTCCACCGCATACCTGCAAACTTAACTGTCTAGTCACTTTTCAGTACTACCCTTCAAAAAAAAAAATTAAAATTAAAGATTTAAAAGACAGTGAAAGTGAGATATCATGTTGAATGGCGATTGGACCCCTCACACTGACCGACCAACACCCCCCCCTCTTCCTCTCTGCATTTTTGTAAAAATAAATTATAATTATATCTCCTAAATTTATTTAAATTATCTCTTATAATTTAAAAAATTATAAAATATTTTTTTATTAAAATTTTTATTAAACAGAATTAATTAAAAAATAAAATTCTTAATTGTACTCATATACAAAATAAAATTATTTAAATTTTAATTAAGATAAAATTTTAAAATCATTAAAAATTATTAATTGATTTAATAATTTATTAATAAAAAGAACTATTTACTATAAAATTAAAAATTTCAAGAGACGTGATGTAATTTTTAGAATTGTAAGATACAATTCTTATTTCAAATCAATCTCGGGAGGTGTATTTATAATTCTTTTATAAATAAGAAATGTTGAAAACAATCTTATGTGTTTTGTGTTAAAAAAATATTTATAGAATACATAAAAATGTATTAAAATATAAAAAATATTTTGAGAGAGGTAAAGATTATACTAAAATTATAAATTTTTTATATTTAATATTTCTTATTAACAGTCCTAAAACTTAATGTTAGCAGAACTTCTTTTTAAATTAGTGTTTATTATTATTATTAGTACAAAAATATTTAAGAGCATTAAAAGTAGAGTTTTAATGAGAGCTCCACTATGGATCCCATTCATGAATGATTTGATATATATATATATTTTTTTAACTCTATGTCACATCATTAGCGCCATTATTAGAGTTCTAAATTTAAAGTTATGAATCATTACTCTAGTATTAGTATTATTATTGGCACGTGTATTTTATCAAGGAAATGAATTCTCGAATTTGAATTTTTTGAAAAAGTTTTGCATATCAATTACAAATATATATGTTTCTAATATTCTCCAAATACTTAATAATATAATTTATATTCCACTATTTTCCATCAATAATAATAATAAAAAGTCTCACATGAATATACCATATTCACATATAAAAATCACTCCAATTTTCTTGGCTTTGCATTTTCCGTTGCTTCGTTCATATGGATATTTTTTGCCCAAAAAGGTGGGATACAGATGAGTTTTGCTCACCTATTTTGTTTTATCCTCTTTTAATTCAAATTTTATACAGAGTCTTACTAATAAGTGTCCTAAGACACAAGTAAAAGATAAAAAATTAAATAACACAATATAGTTTTTATTAAATTCAATATACTTTTATTGAAATTAATATTTTTTTTAACATTTTTACATATTTCAAGATATTTTTTACACACTTTATAATATTAAACAATATTTAAAGGACGCTTGTTAGCATTTTTATTTTATATAATATATTTTTTTATTAAATTCGATATACTTTTACTTTTTTAATATTTTTACATATTTTAAGATATTTTTTACATACTTTATAATATTAGATAATATTTAAAAGACACTTGTTAGCATTTTTGTTTTATATAATATATTTTTTAATATTAAAATATGACGCGTAGAATTTGTTTTCACACATTTATTAAAACGCTGGTTCGAAAATTGCCAGGAAAAATGTCAATTGAGAGGAAAGCAATGCATAGGAGCAATTTTGTTTGATACATAGTTATTATTTTTATGTCTAGCAGTCAACACTAGGTATTGGAAGAAGACAAAATGATGTTTGTTTCTCGTTTGTCTTCAATTGAACTTAACCCTATTCACATTAAATAATTAAATCACTATTAAAAAAATATTTTTTTTGTGACCATTACAAATCGGCACAAATAATCAAAATACAGTCGTAAAATACATTTTACGATAAATCATGTAATGGTAAATAGGGGACATGAATGTGGGGGTTGCAAATATTTTTTGCGACTACAAAATAACAGTCACAAATTATTTGCGACTGCTATTTTACTTATGGCGACTAATGTTTTGCCGTCACAAAAAAAAAAAAATGCCTACAATGTATTAGCGACCATCTTGTTACCGTCGTAAAAAAATAAAAATAAAAATGCCTACAATGTTTTAGCAGCCTATATTCTCATATATATATATATATATATTCAAATATTATATAGAATAAATGTAAAGTGATATTTGTAAAAACTCTAATATTCATGTATTATTTTTCATCTATTCCCTCAACAAAATTATCTTTCTTTAAAAATAAAAAATAAAAAATGTGCATACAAAATATATATTTCTATACATGCAAAACAAATATCTATCAACCATCTGTAAAAGTATTTATACAAAATACTAATAGATTCAAGTACTAAAAAAATTTTAGTTTAGCTTTCAATATCACCCACTCAATCATATCAACTACTCCCTTAATACTACCTGCAAAAATATACATCAATATATTAGTTGACTAACTTGGATGCCAAAACAAAAATGGATACAAAGAGCACATTAGTTAACTAACTTGGATGCCAAAACCTTTTCCAACAGGGGTACAATGAGGTTCAGAATTGTTTTTAGAATCAATACTAGTTTGAAAAGAGTTAAACATTTAATCATCTCACAGAAATATCACAGAAAAAATCAGGAATCTTAAGGCAAAATCAAAACAAAAATTATACAAAACAAACTCATTAAAATTAAAATTGTGTGTGCTGTGTTTTGATCACACTACCAAACAGGTACTCAGCTGGAGAACACCGGCAGAATAGATTACGCCCGAACGACTTGTCACAAAAAGATAAGACTCCGGCGGTGGTTCGTCCACCTGGGAGTACTCCGACGATCAAGTCAGTACTTAATTATCTCTCAAAGATAGCAAATAGTGCTTTAAATCACTAGTTAGGAAACAAAAAACGTACCTTAGACCCATGAGGGTACCTTACATTTATAGTCAGTACTGACCTGATCCTTGTAGAAGCCTAGCTTCCCTTGGACTTTGGCCTAATGCTCATCCTAGACTCTTTAATAGATAAAGATAAACTCCCTAAGAGCTTTATCCTTATCCAGGCTGAAGTCCTTCTCAATTCTAGGACTCTTATCCCTTATTCGTTTATCTCGGATTCCAGTATCTTCGTAGGTAACCTCGGCCTAGCCGAGGTAACCTCAGCGTAGTCGAGATTATCTCGGCGTCATGACTAAGACACGTGGCACCTCGACTGGCACTTCGGTGCCACCTTGGCCACATGTTGTTATTCAAAAAATATGCCCCCATAACTGCCCCCTAGGTTCTATTACCTCGGCATACTAAGGTGATGGAACCTATATCATTCGTTCATATAGCATGTCGACTAAAGCTTACTCTATTCTTCATTACCGAGGTTATCACACATCGGCTCCATATGACCAAGACTTCAGTGTGTTTTGTCAATGCTTTAGAACCAAGAGCCAAGTTCTCCAAGTTCCTTAACCGAGATCGTTCCCCTAGCCGAGGTCTTTGCTTCATTAAATCAAGAACTCTAAGAGTTTTTACCCGCGTATGAGCTGTCACGCACAGCAACTCAACCGTTTTCGCCACGCGTCTCTTCGCTATTGAACCGTACCTGACACGTGCCATCAGGTCGCGTCGCTTCTGCGCGCGCTACCTGACAAACACATCGTTCTAGGCACACTAATTGCGATTTTGCCGCTTTTTCGTGTTTTGATAAAAAAAACTTCTCTTTCTGCGCCTTTTCACTTCTGCATCTTCGTCTTCTCCCAATCTTTCTCTCTCTAACACCTATCTCCCAAACCCTCCATTATTGCCTTCTTCAAGCTTCCTGCAACCACTCCGTTCACCTCCTCCGGCGAAGCATTTGCTGCTCTTCTCCGTTCACTGCCACCATCTGACTCTGGTGTACTTCATACTGGCCTCATTTTCTTCGATAAGTCACTGTTCCCCCCATTTTTTCAATTTTTGACTTGCTTTGAAGTTTGTTATGCTTTATATACTGCTACTGTGATTCCATCCATTTGAATGATTGCTCATGTTTCAAATTTCGTCATTCATGTATCAAACATGTCAATTCTATCATTTCTAGTTGCTCAATCTTTTTCTGGGTAGATATTTTGTTCATACACTTGCTATCTTGCCACTATCGTCGACTTGTGCACATCTATATTTTATTCAATGTTCTTTGAATTCTTATTTGCCTTCTTGAGTCTAAATCATTGTTATTTGCCCTATTTTCTTGTTGTCTTTTCCAGATTCTTGCCTTTAATCCTCCATTTCCATATAGATTAAGTTTGGGTTTTGGTAGAGAAATCTCAATTGTTTAGAAAAACTGAAACAAATTTCCCTAGATCTTGAAAACCCTTGCCCTAGTTTCTGTTTTGAGTTAAGTCAAGGTCCACTCAAACCTAGACAAAACACTTCCTTCTGAAATCCAACACCTTGTCCCTCTTAGCCAACATCATTGGTATGTTTAGGTGGAGGGTAGACACCCCTGCTAAGCTAGAGTACTTTAGGTAAGAGTTCTCCATCTCTGCCGACGTTCATCTTAGGTTGGCTGGGGAGGAGGACTCTATCATGCCCAAAGACGGCTCCATGCCCTTCCCAGTAGTAGCCTTCATTGAGTACGAGCTTAGGTTCCCCCTTGACATTCTCTTCCGCCAAGTCCTTCACTACTATAAGTTTAACCCGATGCAATTAGCCATTAACTCTTACAGAGTCATCAACAGTATCGTTGCCTTAGCTAGCTGAGAAAACGCTAGGATAACCCTAGCCGATGTCCAATACTGTTATATAATGTGTGACCAGAAGTCAGAAAAGGCCTACATCTATTACCTTAAGCCAAGATCCACAGAATACAAACTCATTGCTGACCTCCTAGACTCCAACAAGGGTGCTGGAGACGATTATTTTATCGTCTCGAACAATTGGGAGTTCCCACAAGATGATGACCTTCACCTCTACACCTTAAGCCGAATAGTGTTTAGAGCGGAAAATTGTAAGAGCCAAGTGTCACTTTACTTGCTTTCAAGTCCTTATATCTTGATATTTTTGTATGTTCTAATATCTGTTTCTTACTTATAGTCATTCCTCAGCCTCCCAAAGACTTTCGCAAGACATTCTTCCCTAGCAAAGACTTCAAGAGGCTATAGGACTTGCCTGTTAATCAGCGCAAGGCTTCTTTTCTTCTGAACTACATCCCAACTTATAAATCCATCCTTCCCAATGTCCTCAAGAAGAGCAAGTCTCCACTGTCAGCAATAACTCTCCTAACTACCTCATCACCAAGGCCTGACCAAGCCTCAATATCCGACCCAGCAGAACAGCCATCAACTTCTGCCCCACAACTGATTCCACCCTCTCAGCGTCAACGCTGACGTCGAGCTCCACTGCTCGCCCCCGCAGGCAGAACTCATAGCCGAAAACACCGAAGTTCTGAGGCATCGGCTTACGATCCAGCCAACCCATCGACTGCACTTCCAGCAATCCACTTTAGAACTAAGGTTACAGTCGCCGCTACCGCCGACAATATGGAACGCAAGAAGGCCGTAGCCGAAGACCTTTTGGCCAACATCCAGGGCATTGTGACAGTTCGATCTTCTCCATCACAGTCCCAACCAAAGCCAAAGCCAAAGCCAAAAAGGCTGAAGAAAGCCCAAGTAAAGGCAATGGTGACTCAAATCGATTTTGAGGACACCTTGCCGATTTCAAAAATGACCGAGGCAAAAAAAAGTGCCTCTGCCGCCGAGAAGAGGCCCGCTAAAGCTGACTCCTTCGAATCGACTAAGTCAAAGAAGCCGAGGTCGGACTCAACAGCCACTATAGGTTCTCTCAAATTCGATGACCCTTGGGCCCCCTCCATCACAATTGAGGACAAGCCAGTTAGAGCCGGTGATAGCTACTAACATCGAGGTCGACGTTGCCCTCTCTACGGCCTTGCTTCTTCCCAACGACCTCAATTGCAACACCTCGATTAGCGAATACGAGAATTTCGCTCTAATGCTGCAGCACTTTATACTGGTAAATCCTTAACACTTGTTTCTCTGTATTCTCTGTTTTCACACTTAATGAAAATACCAACTTTGTTCTCTGCACTTCTTCTAGGCGATCCATCATGCCCACTCCTTTGCGATGCAAGCAGAGGAAATGAAAAAGAAGCTGGTCCAAAAGACCAAGGAGGCTGCTGGTTTGCGCAAGTCCATAAATAAAGCCGAGGCCAATATGAAATCATTGATGGATCAGGCCAAGGCAGCCAAACAAGCCTAAGACGAGGCCAAGGAAAGGGTGGGGGCTGCAGAGGCTATCACTAAGGTCCTCAAGGCCGAGAAGAAAAAGGCCGAGGCAAAAATGATCGAAGCCTAAGCCGAACTCCAAGATACCCTAGCCACAAAAGCTGTCGAGATCAAAGCGGCAGATGAGAAGGCCTATGCCGAGGGGGCAACCGACGTCCGCCAGGACTACAAAAAACAAGTCAGAGAAGCATGCAACAAGGGTTACACTCTTGGTTGGATGGCTACTCTGAAGGAGTTGGCTGTCCCTGAGGACTCTCCTCTCAGAGATATAAGCCAACTTGTGCTGCCGTTTCTTCTCACTTCAAGCCAATCCGAGGCTAAAACTAGGGAGGAAGAATAAGAAGAAGGAGACGAAGCCGAAGACGAAGAG
The DNA here is from genome assembly GCA_025200525.1 of Camellia lanceoleosa. NCBI lineage: Eukaryota > Viridiplantae > Streptophyta > Magnoliopsida > Ericales > Theaceae > Camellia > Camellia lanceoleosa. The sequence goes on along the minus strand of CM045761.1, from coordinate 48,036,460 downwards.
GCCAAGGTGGCTGATGCTCAAGTTCCTACTGGGGCCGAGTCCCCAACTCTAAATGAGCAAGTCCTGGACTTGACTTAGGATGAGGAGGATGAGATTTCAAAAGGTGCCTCCCCCCAAAAGACAACATCCAAGGCGCCAATCACCGAGAAGAGCATCGATCAGACTCTACAAGAGATCGATGTCGAGCTCGAGGCTGAGAAGGCTTACGAGAAGATTCCCCAGTTGTCTTTTAGGGTCGGGACACAGCCCGCCACCGACGCCCGAGTAGTCTAATTACAAGTTTTTCTTTATACTTAGTACTTTTTTGAACAATGTTTTTTAGTTTTCATATTTGGCCGATGTGCCACTTTTATAATCTGAAAAAGTAATCCCTTTGTAGGCCGAAGTGCCCTTTTTCTTCTTTGAATGCAAATACAACTTTTTCTTTCAAGTGTTTGTATGTTTGTCTTATTTACTGTCTTGCATGATTCCATACTTAGAATAATTTGCACGTCTTCAGAGTACCTCTTAACTGTGTAATCTCCTCGGGGTAAAATACCTCGGATATACTCGCTGACTGTTTATCTCGGCCTTGTCTTAACTCTTGAAAACATTTTGTAAAAAATATTTTCACAAGTGTTTATTTAAAACTTGCCACCTTCTCATTGTCTTCTATCAAGACTTCAGTCTTCCATACTTCAAGTTTTGGCAACCTGGTAATCTCGGCAAGTACGCCAATACTTCTTGCAATATAACCTCTGCTTAACTTCAACTTATAAATTTTTCTGAAAATTTCAACAAGTGTTAAGCCAACTTTTAGCTTGTAAATTCTAACTCCCAAGCATCATTCTCTAGCTTTCTGCCCCCTATTGTGAACTTAAGTTTCACTTAGGTTCTCATTAAGTATGTGGCTATGACCTTGTTGCCGAAGTTATACTCAAACAGAGACTAGCCGAGGTTCTCAACCTTGATTCATCTATTAATCTTACTCAAATGCTCTTAATTTCAATCTATGTTTGACTCTGCCGATATGACAAATCTAGGTTAATCTTGCTTAGTTAAACTCCATCATATGCAAGTATAATTTCTTCTCTGCCATATAATGAGTCTAAGTTATTTGTCATGTTTCAATCAAAAATATCGCCAACTTAGTTCAACTCTATTACATACAAGTATAATTTAACTCTGCCATATAATAAGTCTAAGTTACTCGTCATGTTTCAATCAGAAACATCGCCAACTTAGTGTAGACACCCCATTTTAAGACTGGGAGCGTCACCGATTTGGCGCTTGGTGATGTAAGAGGTCTCAGACCATCTCTTAATGGCTACATTTCGTGGTCGAGGCCATTTTGCCCATTCATCTTATTTACTCCTTTTAAGGGACGACCAGTCCCGACAGACGACGGACAATGGTCAATACCACCCGGTTTATTTGAGGCCTCGCTCTGCGCTGCTTCTGTCACGAACCTTCATTTGTTCATTTTTGGTGGGGACCTCTGTTTCATCACCAGAAGGTCGAGAAGGTTGGAAGGCCAATAATTGTTTTATATTCCTTCATCGCCCTCTCACTTTAAAGCCAATGTTGACCACCCTTGGGCCATTTTCTTGCACCCTAACCCCCATATTTGTGATGTACATTCTGGGAGGCCACCAATATTTGGTGGGCGAATTGCTTTTGAACCTTTAAACCCCTTTGAAAAGTGGGTTGTTCTCTTTCCAATTTTTTGTGTTGAGAACACGGGAGGCCACACTTGGCCTTTTGACCCTCTGGCCTGGCCATGGGTACATTACAAAAATACACTTTTTCCCCCCCAATGATTTCTGGGGCCAACTTTTTGAGAAACTTGGATTGTTTTCCTCCTTTTTTCTTTTCTCCCTTTTTGCCTACATATTTGTAAAGGGTTAGAAAAATTCCCTTTGAGCCATATATTGCACCCCCCCTCTCTCCCTCACTTCAAGCACTCAAACATCCAAGTCCTACACCCCATTTCTACACCACCACCTAGCACCACACCACCACCTCCATTCCAGAAGCTTGGAGGGTCTTCTCAGAGGCTAGGAGGCAGCATTTCTTGATCCAAAGGCAGCCAAAGACTTGGTTTACAAGGGTGAGCAACATTTCCCTCTTTTCTAGCTCATTTTTGCAAGTTTTCTTAACTCTTCTTTCTTGTATATTTGAGCTCCGACCATAATTGAAAGTAGCATTTTTTTGAGCTCTATTTCATCTTTCATTAAGGGCCTCTTACTGTTTGAGGCCCCCATTTTGCACTTGCTTCATTATCTCCCTAATATGCCATTGTCTTGCATGTTGTTTTTGGCCTATATGTAAACTATTTTGAGGCATGTTTTAAACTGTGAAGTAGCTTATTTTGAGCCCTTATTCAACATTGTTGAAGAGCTCATCACTGTTTGGGGCCTCCTTTTGTCACTTGCCATTATATTCCCCTTTTGGTCCCATTTTTGCATGATTTATTAGCCTATTGTGCTTCTGTTTTTGGACTTTGGTCCAAACTGAAAATGGCTATATTTTGACCCCCTCTTCATATTTCATTAAGGGTCTTTTCCTGTTTGAGGCATCTTTTGTATACTTTGTGTTGTAGCTCTCTTTTTCGCCTCATTTTTTCATGGTATTTTGAGCATACTTGTATACTTTTTTGGGTCTGGTACTAAACTGTAAAAGGTCATATTTTGGGCCCCTCTTCAACATTGTTGAAGGGCCCTCACCTGTTTGGGACCAGCATGCATCAGTTGCTTCTTTGTCTCCATTTTGGCCCCTTTCTTGCATGAGAATTTTGCCATACTTTTGTTTGTTTTTGTGATTTGTCATAAACTGTAAAAAATCATATTTTGGGCCCCTATTCAACATTGTAGAAGGGTCATTCTCTGTTTGGGGCCAGAATCTATTAGTTGCTTCATTATCTCTCTTTCGGGGCCATTTTTGCATGCTAATTTAGCCCCATTTGTGCCCACTATTTGGCCTTGCTTTAAACTGTAAACATGCTTGTTTTGAGACTTCCTTGCTTCTGTCTTCACACTTCATGTACAAATAATGCATGCATTGCATAGCCATAGGCCATTCCGTATGCCTAATTTCATGTTTCGGGACCTATTCCATGTATCGGGTGTCATTTTGTCATCTTTCGGGGCTGTTTTGCATCACTTATTGCTTCTGAAATTTGCATGATAATATGCCATATTCCATACTCTGCCATGTCATGTTAGAGTGGCATTTGTCTCATTTTCATCTAATGGCCTCTTATGTGAGTGTGGCTGAGGTCCACTTGTGTTAGTGTAAGTCCATATCGCATTGTGTATACCATTTCATTCCATAGCGTTGTGTATGCTAGGATTATATGTTAGTGCATTGTGTATGCCATGTTACCTCGTGCATCGTGTATGCCATTTCATAGCATGTTGCATGTTAGGATGTATCTTAGTTGCATTTCATGCATATTGCATTGTGTTCGGGATAGGAGTTAGTCCAAGCACGAAAGAACGCCAGCACGAGTCCGAGTAATCTAACGTGTCTCAATTCCCATCATCCATGATAGAGTTAGGTTTTAGTTAAGTTTTCATATGCATTCATTCCATATTGAATTGTGCAATCCGACTCCTCGGCCATCATGCATCGATATGCATGATTGGTGGCACGAGGATCGAGGCATGCATACATTTGTGAAAAAACATTGCCATGCCCCTTCTCCTTCTGTTGTAGCAAATCAAGAATCGGCTTGGCGCTTTCCAAAACCATTGCAAAACAGAGGCTAATTGGGGCATCGTTGTAGATTTCACACAAGGCAACCCGGACATGCATCATTCATCATCTGAAGAAGAGTCAAGCGACTTGCATGCGCTTTATTCTTTTCTTAGTTAATTTGTTAATTAATTAGGAATTTGTATATATTTTATTATTTATTTGATATTATTTATTTGGACCCTCTGTGCGAGGGCATAATTATAATAAGTGTGGGTGAGTGTGATGTATGTCTTCCAACCCCACGTCTTTCTTCCCTTTTATTTATCTGCTTATGATGGTTAGATTACGGCATGTTTCAATTAGCATATAGTATGATAGCATGTTTGCATTCATTCATCTGTTTTGCATGCACCGGGCTCGGCGCATCATACTAACTGCATTTGTATTTCAATTCTAAGTTGAATACATGTTAGCTGTAGCATTTCATATGTCATGTTTAGAATAGTCGAGCCTGCTATAGTTGCGTTTTTGCATGTGTTGCATTAGGCATTTCTGTATACTTAGGATCATGCATAGATTTCTAATCGGTTTCTGTTTTGGCTTGGAGTACTCGGTGAGTTTTATGCTTTAGCATCCTTGCATGCAGTCGCCATGAATAGCATGCTTACCATGAGGCTAATCGCTTATGTGATATACCTTGGATGCTGGGTGGAGGTTGGGTTATTTGGATTGGAATAATTCATCAAATGTTTGTTTTAAGCCCACTAGGCGGTGACAAAATCATGTTTTCTAAGCCCACCCGAGGGTGGCAAAATATTTTAAACCTACTTGAAAGTAGCAAACCATTTTCACAAACAAACATGAAGTGTTTTGTTCCAATATCACATAGTAACCTAAGCTAATAACCGGATTAAGAACACACAATGTTTTCAAAAATAGATATCATGGTTAGAAAGCCTGGCATGTGTCTTTTCCCCGAAGTGACCTTAAGCTCCCGAGGCAACTTTGGTGATGACGGACACGTGGCCTTAGGCAACGAGTCAGGATTTCCTAAATTTCCCAAAATAAAATATTTAGGTGGCGACTCTGTATCTGGCAAAGCAGTCTATGTTTGGCACTTCTTTTCTAAAAATCTGTTTTCTCAAAACGATTTGCCGGATTTGGACTCTTTGGTTCAAGATTAAGAACTGTGACAACAATCGAGTCCGAGCTGTAGCGAGGTCCCCCCGCACGCCTGTCTACACTTAGTTCAACTCTATTATATGCAAGTATAATTCGACTCTACCATATAATAAGTCTAAGTTATTCATTATGTTTCAATCAGAAACGTCGCCAACTTAGTTCAACTCTATTATGTGCAAGTATAATTCAACTCTGTCATATAATAAGTCTAAGTTATTCGTCATGTTTCAATCAGAAACATCGCCAAAAGAATGGTCAATCTTTTTTCACAAGTTTGAAATTAAAAATCGAGCTAAAATTTTATTATTACTTCGGCTAATAACAAAAAACTTAAAAAACAAAAAGAAATCTAATGATAAAAAAACTTCAGGTTGCAAGTATTCCAGGGTCTTGGCAACTCTTTACCTTCACTGTCTTCAAGCCGATATACCCCATTGCCCAAGACCGAGATGATTCTGTAAGGACCCTCCCAATTTGGGCCAAGCTTGCCCTCTCTGGGATCCTTCTTGTTGCCGATGACCTTTCTCAGGACGAGGTCACCAACTTGAAACTCTCGTGGCTTGACCTTCTTATTGTAAGGCCTAGCAAGCTGCAGCTGGTATGCCCCTAGCTGAATTGATACTTTCTCCCTTTTTGCTTCTAGTAGGTCCAGATCTCGGGCTAAAAATACATCATTAATCCCATTCTCCACCCCCTGGGTTCTGATCCCTGGGATGCCGACCTCCAGTGGAATAACTGCTTCTGTGTCATAAACTATGGCGAATGGGGACTCCCTAATTGATCTTCTCGGCGTAGTTTGATATGCCCAGAGTACATTGCGCAACTCATCTACCTACTTTCCCTTTACTGCTTCCAGCCTCTTCTTGATCCCATCCAAGATAACCTTATTGGATGCTTCTGCTTAATCATTACTCTGAGGGAAGCTTGGAGTAGAGTAATAATTCTTAATTTTGTACTTTCCACAAAATTTTTTCATCAGCTTGCTGTCAAACTGTGTTCCATTGTCTGCTATTATTGCCTTTAGGATCCCAAACCTATATGAAGCTTTTCATATCAATATCTCGAATCTTTGCAAGGGGTTCAGCTTCCACCTACTTGGTGAAGTAATCTGTTGCCACTAGCAGGAACTTTCTTTGTCCAGTTGCTTGAGGCAGTTCTCCAACAAGATCCATGCCCCATTGGGCAAATGGACAAGGGCTGGACACTGGGTTCAAATCTGCTGCTGGTTGGTATATCAAATTTGCAAACCTCTAACACTTCTCACACTTTCTAACATAAGCTTCAGCATCTTTCTGCATGTAAGGCCACCAGTACGCCTGAGTAATGGCCCTATGAGCAAGTGACTTGCCCCTAGTGTGGCTTTCACATACTCCTTTATGTATTTCATACATGAAGTTTTCAACTTGTGAATGATACACACACCTCAAAAGGGGTCCAGTAAAAGATCTTCTGTAGAGATGTCCTTGTGCTGTTAGACTGAACCTTGCCGACTTCAATCTGATCTTGTGTACTTCTTTATGATCATCTAGCAGTTTTGCATCTATAAGGAATACTATTATCTCATCCATCCAACTTGGTCCCATCTCCACACATATTACTTCATACTCTGTGTTCAGTGGTTCTACACTTAGACCTGACAAATAGTCAACTATTATTGTCCTTGCCTCTCTAGGTTTTATTGCACTAGTTAGGTTGGCCAAGGCATCAACAGCATGGCTGTTGTCATTTCAGCTAACTTGCTATAGTCGACAATTCTGGAATAAGGCTACCAGTCTGCCTACCTCCTTTACATAGGCCATCATCCATTTATCTCGGGCTGCGTATTTGCCTGTTGCCTAGTTGACGATAAGCTGGAAGTCACAGAAGACCATCACCTCGTCGGTTTCCATTGCTACTGCCAACTTCAATCCTGTGATCAGTGTTTCATATTCTACTTCGTTGTTTGAGGCCTTAAACCCCAACTGAATAGATTGTTCTAGCATCCGCCCATTTGACGATACTAGCACTACTTCTGCCCCCGCTCCTTGTTGGTTTGAACTCCCATTAACAAATAGGTGAAAGGAGTCGCCGACATAAATACCGCAGGGTCTGAGTTTCTCTTTTTTCTTCTGTTTTGCTATCCCCCGCTGGGTTTCTTCTTGTTCATCTAGATATCCTAAACCGCGACTCAACAGAGCCCAATGTACCTTGGCATCTGGTGTGAACTCAGCCACGAAGTCGGCCAAAACTTAACCTTTGATTGATGTTCTAGGTCTGAATTCTAGGTCATATTGGCCCAACACCACTGCCCATCTAGCTATCATGCCTGTGAGATCGCCTTGTTGCAACAGGGACTTCAAAGGATGCTCAGTTAATACCACAATCTTGTGGCCTTGAAAGTAATAACTCAGCTTCTTGGAGGTCATTACTAAAACTAGAGTTAGTTTCTCCAAGGGTAAGTATCTGGTCTCTGCATTTGCTAGGGTTTTGCTCACATAGTAAACTAGGGGTGAACAACGGATATACCAATCCGCCAAAACTAACCGAACCGAACCAATCTGTCGCATTTTGGACGGATGTATGATGACGAGCGGACGGTTGCAGATTATTTTCTCCAATCCGCCAATTTAGCGGACGAATGACGAATTTAAGGTTCCTTTGGCCGCAACCGAACTGCCAAACCACAAGTACTCTTAGTAATTTATAAGATTTTGTATTTTCAATTTGTTTAAATATTTTGTTTGTGTTTTCAATTGAAAAAGAGTTCAAATATTCTGTTGAAAAAAAGTTTTTAACTTGAATATATTTTTTGAATTGAAAAAAATAAACGTATTATTTATCTATATTTTTTGGTTTTTAAATCTAACTCTAAAAGTAATAAATAGAAAATATGATATATGCTGGTTGGTTTTAGTTTTCAAAACATATATAAATATAACAATACAGAGACATACAATCTCTACTATTGCTCTATTCATGATTTTTGTGGTTTGAATTGTTTTTATATTTGAAGAACTATAGATTGTAATACTTTATGTGGATGAGGCATGCTGTGATTGTAATATGTGGATGAGGCATGCAGTGATTGTGATATTCTAAAGTTTCAAACTTTCTTTCTTTGGATGAGGCATGCAGTAATTATAATATTTTTTTAAGTCATTGACTGTAATATATATATATATATATTTTTTTTTTTTTTTTTGAGGAAGTGCACTAGTTGAACTATGTTGAAAATTTATAAAATTTCAAACCGCTAAACCGATTCGCATCCATCCGTCAAATCGTCAATCCGCTCAATCCGCATCCGCCGGATTGGTGGATGAATGCGGATTGATTTTCTCCAATCCGCCAATCTGCCGGACGGATGGCGGATTGGAGGTTCCATGGCCGCAACCAACCCACGCCCACCCCTATAGTAAACTGCCCTCTGTTCTCCCTTTTCTTCTTTGATTACCACTACACTCACCGCGTGCTCTGAAACCGCTAAGTATAAGAACAGCTCCTCTCCTGGTACTGGATTCGAGAAAACTGGAGCGGTGGTCAAGTATTTCTTCAAGTTGGCCAAGGCGACTTCGCACTCCTCTGTCCATAAGAAGTCTATGGCTTTCTTTACTAAACTAAAGAAAGGTTTGCATTTGTTAGAACTTCTACTTATGAATCTATTTAGGGCTACAGCCCTTTCAATCAACATCTGCACTTGTTTTGCCGATGTTGGGCTCTTCAACTACAAGATGGCCTTGATCTGATCTGGGCTTGCCTCAATGCCCTTTCTAGTGACCAAGTATCCCAGGAACTTTCCTGACCCAACTCCAAATGCACACTTCGACGCATTGAGTCGAAGCCGAAATGTCCTCAGGATATCGAAGACTGCTTCCAGGTTGGCCAGATGATCCTCAGGTTCCTTGGTCTTCACGACCATGTCATCAATGTATACCTCCACTGTTTTGCCTATGAGATGTCTAAACATCTTAGTCACCAATCTCTGGTAAGTTGCTCCTGCATTTTTTAACCCGAAAGGCATCACTCTGTAGCAATACAACCCTTTTGGGGTGATAAATGCAGTCTTCTCCTCATCTAAGGGGTACATTGTTATCTGATGGTACCCCCTGTAAGCGTCCGGGAATCTTATCCTTCCATGTCCTGAGGTGGCATCCACCAATCGATCAATTTTGGGGAGTAGGAAACTGTCTTTGGGACAAGCTTTGTTCAGGCTGGTGAAGTCCATACAGACCCTCCACTTCCCATTCTTTTTCTTCACAACAACCGTGTTCGATAGCCATGTTGGGTAGTTTACCTCTCAAATGGCTCTGGTCTCTAGAAGTTTATCCACTTCCTCTTCGACTGCCTCAACATGCATCAACATAGGCCTCCTTGCTCGCTGGATGACAGGTTTGGCCGACCTGTCCATATTCAGTTTATGACAAGTGACCTCGGGGTCAATGTCAGGCATCTCATATGGTGTCCAGGAAAACACTTCAAGGTTTGCTCTCAAGAATGCCTCTAATTCCTTTTCCTCTTCCTCGGCCATGCCTGAGCCGAGAAAAAAGAAGCACTCTTCATCTCCTTGTTGGACTAAGATCTTCTTCAAGGCTTCCTCACTTTTCTTGGCTGGTTCTTTGCCGATGTCCTCAAGGACTTCCATGTCCTCATTCTCAATCTCTACTGTTTCTGCTTCTCGTATGCTGCAGGTGGATTTCATTGTTGCCATGGAGTAATTCTTTGCCTGCACCTGATCCCCTTTGACCTCCTCAATTCCATGTTCTGTTGGGAACTGCAATAGCTGGTGTAATGTTAAGGGAATAGCCCCTATTGCATGTAACCATGGCCTTCTCAGGATAGCATTGTAAGGGAAAGGGGTGTCAATTATTGTGAACTCCATTTTTACCTTTTTGGTGCCAGCCTGCACTTTCAAACTTATTGCTCCTAGGGGCCACGTCGGCACTCCATTGAACCCAACTATTGGACCATTGGATTGTTCCAAATCATCTTGGTGAAGGCCAAGCTCCTTGTAACACCTGACATACATGATATCACAAGAGCTGCCTTGGTCGACTAGAATTCGCTTTACCTGGCACTCTCCAATTTAGAGGGATATTACCAAAGATATCGTTGTGTGGATGCTGCACCATCTCTAGGTCGTCTTCAGTAAAGGACACCATTGGTCCCTGACACTCGTTTGCCCTAGGTCTTTTCTGCCGGACCTAATACACATATTGCAAGTGTTTTACCTTGTGAGTTTAACCATGTATCTCGTTCTCATTTACCTTCGAGTGAATCACATTGATCACTCGAGGTCTGCCTGCCTGCGGTTGTGGTGCTGGCGGGGGTGGTGCTGCTGGAGCCTGAGGCAGTCTCGCTTGTTCCTCCCTCGTCCTGGCCTCATCTACTAGGTCCCTTAAATGACCTTGTCTTACCAGGTCTTCCAGATGTGTTTTTAGGGCTTTGAACCCCTGAGTTAGATGTCCATCCTCATTATGGTAGGCGCAGTGCTTCCCCAGACTTCTTTCCATAAATTCGCCAGGAATTTTCTCTGGTGCTCTATAATAGGGCTGATTCCAGATTCTTTCCAAGACTTTGTAAACCAGAATTCAGAATACGGTTGTGACTGCCTGTGTAGCCCTCAGTCCTGTCTCTTGCTTGTTGTATCCAGTGTTACCTAAGCCTTGTTTCGGTGAGCCATTTCTCTTCTCTTGTTTTGACGCTTTTGTCCCCGGCATGTCTTCCTCAGCTCTCGCATACTTCTCCATCATGGCCATAAGTTCCTCCATACTTTTTGGCAATGTCTTTACCAGTGATTTTCGAAATGGACAATCATCGTTCAGGCCGTTCTTAAAAGACACGACCGCCACTTCTTGGTTGCATCCTGGTATTCCGTTGAATACCTTATAATACCTCTTGGAATAAGCTCTGAGGCTTTCATCCTCGCCAATTCTCAGAGCCATCAGGGAGTCGACCCTCAATGGCTGTAGTTTGTTTGTCACAAATCTGTCCATGAACATCTCGACCAGGCCTTCCCAGCTTTTTACAGTTCCTTTCGGTAACTTGTGAAACCAGTTTGATACGATTTCCCCAAAGAATGAGGGGAGCACTTTGCAGAGCAACGGCTCGTTTCCGGTGTATAGTGCCATTGAGTTTAGGTACAAGCCAATGTGAAAGTTAGGGTCAGACTTACCGTCATATATCTAGAATCTCGGCATGTGAAACCTCTTTGGGGCCTCAAATTTGTCCAATTCTACTGAGAACGGCATTTTCGGCTTGACCAGAGAGGTTACCTGGGCATCTTGTCGCTTCTTCTGGAGATAATCTCTCAAATCCTCTTTGGTCCGTCTAAGAGCTCGGCTATCAACAGATTTTAGCCTGTTTGGTGCGCTATTCCCGGTGTCGTTATGGGTCCTCTTGGACCTCCCTCCATTAGTCGTGTCGAAACAAAGCTCCTTCCCTTGAACATGTCGATGTTCTTTGGTATAGGCTTCTTTGGTACGATGTGTTTTCCGAGACTCTTCCTTCATTGACTCTCCTCGTCCGACCACCCGTGAAGGCCGGTGAGAGTGTTCCTTGGTCCTGTCGCATCGAGGACCGGAGGAACTGTCTGCCTCCCTTCGGCATCTTTTGGTCATTTGGAATCGGCGTATCTTGTAATGGAAATGGTGGCTGTATGACGTTGTTCTGCATCATGAAATTGACGACCGATTACAGGTCTACCAATTTGTTCGTCATTCCCTTCATCTCGTCGTCCCTCCGCAGGCATCTATCTTTCCATGCCTAAAAGTCCTCCTCGTTATAATACCCGCCTCGGTCTGCCTTCTTTGGTACGTCTCCCTCTTGGCCGACGTCTTTCTCTTAGGGATTCTGATCCCTAGTTTCTTCGTTGCAGTTATCCTCCTCTACGTTAGGATCAAAGTGTTTACCACTTCCAGTAAAGATGTTGTCCCCAATCTTCTCTTTCTGTCCGTCGTTGGCCATCTATTCTCCTTTCTTTTCCACAGACGGCGCCAAATTGTGTGTGCTATTTTCTGACCACACTACCAAACAGGTACTCAACTGGAGAACACCGGCTATAGATTGTACCCGAATGACTTGTCACAGAAAGATAAGACTCTGGCAGTCGTTCGTCCACTTGAAGGTACTCCGACGATCAAGTCAAGACTCAATTATCTCTCAAAGACAGCAAATAGTGCTTTAACTAAAACGTACCTTAGACCCATGAGGGTGCCTTACTTTTATAATCAGCACTGACCTGATCTCTGTAGAAGCCTAGCTTCCCTTGGACTCTGGCCCAATGCTCATCTTGGACTCTTTAATAGATAAAGGTAAACTCCCTAAGAGCTTTATCCTTATCCAAGCTGAAGTCCTCCCCCACTCTAGGACTCTTATCCCTTATTCGTTCATCTTGGATTCTGGTATCTTCGCAGGTAACCTTGGCCTAGCCGAGATCATCTCGACGTCATGACCAGGACACGTGGCACCTCGACTGGCACTTCGATGCCACCTTGGCCACGTGTTGTTATTCAAAAAATATGCCCCCACAAAAACAATAAACTTCAAGCAAATCTGTGATGGTAAAACTCAACCTAATACTCCCAAAACATACCAGCCCACATATACCTAAATCAACCTACAACAACCAGCCCAAATATCAACTTATCCTTCAAGTAGAGTTAGTCCAGTCAAAGTTCGTAACAGATTTGATCTAATCCCAAATTCAATACAAGATAGATTACAAAAACTTTCTACAATTCAACAAGAAATCACTCTTTAAAGTAGTCCAAAGAGTAAGAAATTCATAACCATAACACAAAAATCAAGTTCATTGTAGCTTTTGAATGGCATGCAAGTTATATATGAGGTTGAACAGGAATGTCATATGTTATCCCAGTTAGGCAACCCAAGAGGGGTGTGAATTGAGTTAAAAAAATAATTTACTATATTAAAAAAAAAATAAACACAATATTCAGAATAAAAAATAAAACAATAATTATCAATATAAAAGTAAGAGAGATAGGGAAAGAAAATCAAACACTAAGATTTATAGTGGTTCAACACGCCAGGCCTACGTCCACTCTGCAAGGAACCTCCGTAAGAATTTCTTTACTATCAAAATGAATCAATACACCACTAAGAATTCACCAAGCTTATGGATTTTACACAGGTCTTACTTTTATGTATTGAGCCTCACTCAACAATAAATGTCTTGCCCTTACAAAATCTCTCACAAAATAATGAATAAAAATAGAGGTACTTTAACCTTCTTTTACAATAATTTTCTCACAAATAGTAGATATGAAAGTGTAAGAACAAAGACTACACTTAGATCTGAAAGTGAAAGAGTAAAATACAATACAATCAAAATTTTGGAGCACACAGATTTTTTCTCTTCAAGTTCTTAATTTTTCTCCACACACATCACTTCTATTTATACCTAAAAATCAACTCGCTGGAGAGACAGACGCTCCTTCGGAACATGAGAAGTCAACACAAAGCTCTATCATTATGGTGTTTCTTGAAGTCAAGAGCCATATGAAAATTGTGCCAACTTACACCTTTTTCTTTTTCTTTTTGCAGGCAAATTCAAACCAACTTCAAGGATAAAAATAAATAAATAAATCTTCTTCTGCGATCACTACATTATATTATATTAATTTCAAAACTTTGACTAAATATAATATTTGATGCACCGCACCGCCACCGACTATTTATTAATCTTCAATATATTCAAAAGATGTTCCATATAAATCAATCTGTTTATAAAAGACACATTCAATATGATTGTAAAGTAAATTTGAATTTGGTGGAATATGTATCAAAATGATATAATACATATTTACTCAAAAGAGACAATCACATCAAATTTGTCAAAAGATGAATAGTGATTAAAATATGAATAGTAAAATTTTCAAAATATTTTATTTAAATAATATTTATAACAAATGTATCATTAAATATATATTTTAAACAGATAATATTTTGTATCAAATAATATAAAATATGTATATTATTTACCTTTTCTCAATCAATATATTAGACATTATCAAAATTAAACAACATAATTAACATCATCAATGGTCACCCTTAAAGTGCTGATATGAGATATATTTTGATAAAATGTTGTAAAAAGAAATGAGCTAATAAAGTTAGAGAAACACCTCATCTTCTTTTGAAGCTTGTTGCCCACTAGATTCATCTGGCACCTACAATATGTTAGTATAATGTGTTAATAATTTTCATATGTATATATATAAATTTGATAAAACGTAAAATTCATCAATTTGTAAGTATTGCACCTTTCTCAAGCTCGTACTCCCAACCACACCCTGTGACTCTAAGAACAAAACACGTGCCATCAAGTTTTCGATCGTTGTAGTGAACCTAGACTCAACATCTTGTGTCACACGTTGTGTGATCTCATCAATAAAAAAATGGGTTGTTTTCAATGACATAAACAATTTCTACAACCTTGGCTTCATTTGTTTTGCAGCAAATACCTCATTTGTTTTGCTACTACCCGTTTACCAGATTCCCTTTTATTATTTCCAATAGCACCGTTTTGTTTCCATCTAGAACTACTACATATAACACATTTATGAAGCTTTGCATCCTCTTTTCTGAACAACATACAACTATTGGGGCAAACATCAAAAGTCTCATACATGAAACCCAAATCTATAGTAACCTTCTAAACTTGATAAAATGAACTTGGAAGTTTTGTGCCCGTAGGAAAAGCCTCATTCAAAAGCTCAAGTAACATGTCAACGGACTTATCGGTCCATTGATTGAGCACCTTCATATGCAAAATTCGAATAATGAATGATAGTGAAGTAAATTTGTGACACCTAGGGTACAGATCAGTTTGTGCATCTTCCAAAAGTTTAAAATATTTTAAAGTTTCGTCATTTGCCCCTATCCGAACCGAATCATCTTCTTCTACATGGCTTGGATCACTTGCCCCTGCTTGGGCTGGATCACTTGCAGTTGGTTCATCATTCTCAACACCCATATGTGGAATTCCCAAGGCCTCTTGTACCATCCCAACCACATTATGTCTAGCCGCTGAATCCACCATTAATGTTTGGTTTTCTTGGTTACCATGTAATTGAACATAGGGTTCCCTATGATGAATCCAATTTTTGTACTTTTTTACAAACCCATTGGAAATAAAATGCTCCCTTACAACCTCTCATGAAAAATTGTATCGATTATTACAAAGTTGACATGAATAACTAATCGATGAACTTTCATCTCTATTGTTGTATGCAAATCTCAAGAAGTTATCAATCTCATTCATGTAATCAACTAACATCCGATTTGGCAAATCAATCCAATTCTTGTTCATCTTTCTATTTCTTTAACTATTTTTCTACACATCAATAAAAAGAATGAGTTTGCAAAGTATCACAATGACAAGTGTATAACTCATTTATTTACATAATAACAGACTGACTAATAGTAGACAATTATTAAAAAACTACTTTAAGCCATATGACCGGCCTATCTTGTATATTGAAAATTTGTTATTCAAAGGGCAAATATCAGTTGCATCAAAAAGCATCTCTGTTCTACAAAACATATACCACCTTATACAACAGCAATGTGATTACAACAAGAGATGTAC
The DNA here is from genome assembly GCA_025200525.1 of Camellia lanceoleosa. Lineage (NCBI taxonomy): Eukaryota > Viridiplantae > Streptophyta > Magnoliopsida > Ericales > Theaceae > Camellia > Camellia lanceoleosa. The sequence goes on along the minus strand of CM045761.1, from coordinate 48,021,012 downwards.
ACATGTTATAATGTGCATATTCCTGGCAGTGACAAATTTATTTTCTATGCATTCAGTTGTTTTCTCTACATTGCCTTTTCAGTAATCTTCATATATATATATATATATTCCTTAACGACACGGTTTTTTACTAATGTTCATGGAAAATTATAATTCAATAGTTATCAATTGACAATCATAGAATCTGGTAAAACACTAGAAATAAGCTAACAAATTAGCAAAAACAAGATCAATCACCGAAATCATGTCTTTATCTATCTGTATAACTTTAAATATCCCTGTAAGAGCAAAAACAAGATCAAGTTGTTTCTATATTCATAGAATTCAAAGCCATCATCCATGGGTATTTTTCAAAGGCTTGTAACTTTGAAGTAAATATTTAGCAACAATTCAACTATCAATAGCAAAGCCTGTTCATCATAAATTTCTACCATTTAATTAAACTGAGCTTTCAAAATCCAATTACTTATGGAACAGCCCATCAGTTTGACTAAATTCATAAATACTTAGTGCACAGGATGATTAAAAAGACCGAGCCATCCATCTCTAAAGCTATAGAAAGGGCTTATGGTAGTTTTTATTTTTATTTTTTATTCTTCTAGTAGCTATTTACCTATATATAAGTGTATTTGCATTAAACTAAGGGAACAAGGTCTGGCCTTAGATTAACAGCAAGCTTTAAGTTCTCAATTAATAGAATGGATTTAAAATGCTAATTCCATAACAATAACTCTCAAAGAAATAGGTAACCTAATTCATAATAAGTTGATAAATTCATAAAAAGCAGAGAAATTCATAAGCATTGTAATCATAGCTAAGAAAAGCTTGCTCAATACTGATTGTACAGTGGATAATACTGTACTTGTCGTCTCAAAGTACATCAAATTTTTCTTATTCATTTAACAAACATAGAAATGGAATGTATGTGTGTATATTGTTATTCATTCATGTATATATATATAGAGAGAGAGTATCGAAGAGCAGAGAGGAAAGCGGATAGACATGAAACAAACACGCTAGATTACAAAGAGAGACAGAGAGGTAGGTATTCAGGAATTCTGCCGAATAAATAAACAACAAAGATTAAAGAACGATCGAAATCAACACAGAAATTCAAAATAAATCAATACATAAATTCAGCAATTAGGTATGAAACAAACACGCTAGATTATAGAGAGAGATAGAGAGCTGGATTCATACATAGAAAGTAGGTTTACGGATTATGAATCTCGATTATGAATCAATTAAAATTTTCATCAACAGCAGATTGAAATCTTCATCAGCAATCGATCAAAATCTTCAAATCTTCATCACGTGAGAGTCGAGCGAGAGAGAGTGGAAAGTGGACAATGAGATTCAAGCGAGAGAGAGTGGAGAGTCAAAAGAGAGAGTCGAGTGAGAGAGAGATTTTGAGAGAGAGAGAGAGAGTTCATACACCACCATTGGAGACAGATTTGGGAAATAAGAGTGAAAGGAGAGATAGGTCAAGTTTTACATGATTTGGGTTTATTTTTATTTTTATTATATATATATAGTTGAGAACACGATTGGGTTAAATGATTTTTTTGATGTAAAAAGTGATTTTTTGTGACGGCTAAACAATCAATCGCAAAAAAATAGACACAAAAAATCATATTTCTAGTAGTGAATAAAAAAAAATAATGAGCTTCTGTTTATTAATTTCACATAAAACATAGCGCAAAATTTTGTTTTACCCTAGTGCTTTGAAACACTTTACTCTTTATGATTTTACTCTTAATGGTTCGAATATAACTAAAAAAATTCCAGGTGATTTTTTGATCAAAATGTAGATTTTAAACTAATTCAATTTTAATTTAATTATATTTTATATTAATTATTTTATATCTAAATCAAATTATATTTTAAATCAATTCTTAATTATATATTTATTTTATTTATTTTAAATTTAACATCTTAATCTAATTTTAGGTTTAGAGAAAATGAATGTAAAATTATTTTCTTGCTGTCTTAATTTCATTTTATTTTTTTTAGAAAACTAGATCTACTCTAAAAAAATATTATATTTGACACACCTTCCGTTCATTTAGATTCAAAAATTAATAGTGACAATTTAGTCCAAAATTATATGGGGTTTTTTGGCCATATTGGAACCATAAAGGGTAAGTTAACTGACCCCAAATCACAAGAAGCTAAAATGAATTTTGCCCTATTATATAATATTAATATGTAAAATATCAAATAAATTTAAATTGCATAAATTAATCTTAATTTTAAGATAAATTCAATGATTACTGAAAAAAAAAAAAAAAAAACTAGACATGTCAGCACTGAATTAAGAAATTTGAGAAATTTTTTATTTGTTACTACTACATAGAAGTATACAGGTTAAAGAACAATTTAATTATGTAATCCGCTCAACATGCTATCAATGGGTTAAGGATTTTCTTCCTAAATCCTCTGTTCTAATATTGTCAATTATTAGATCACATGAAAATCTCAAATTATATAAATCTCGAAATATAACTTAATGCTTATAAGTTATTGAAACAAAAGACAAAAATAAAATAAATAAATAAATAAATAAATAAAATTAAAGAAAGATAATCCCACTCTATCAATACTATCCACCCATTCTATAGTTTTCAAAATCTCATTTGTATTAATTATATATTATATTTGATCTTTACTATAATGATTGTAATAAAAAATTTTGTAATATTATATATGAATTTTAAAATAAAAATAAAAATAAAAATAAAAATAAAAAATCTCATTAGACCATACCCTTAAATTGGAAGAACAAATGTGTATGCAGTACCTCCTCCCTCTATTTTTTTTTTATTTTTTTATTTAACAGATGGATATATAGAAAAATTACTCTACATATTTGCCAGAGAGTATAAACTTAACATCACACGGCAATTTATGGGAGACTCTACCATACCACATACTCTCGACATTGAAGAGTACGTTTAATTCTACCAAACAACTATGAAGACTTAAATCCACGTATTAAGTGAAAAAATCATAGAATTTACCTACTGAACCAAACCACTCATAAGTGTCTATCAAGTGCTTTCTACTTTTTTGTCATGTTTGTTTGACTCCATAAGATGGAAGTAATTAAGATTATGCAAAATTGAGTGAAGAGATTATTAGTATGGTGGTATTAAGTTAGAGATATAAGATAAAGAGTATTGTTTTTGTATATCTCTGGATTAGTAATACTATAAATAGTATTAATATATATAATTAATATTTTTTAATTTTTAATATTATAATTATTTTTTTGTTCTAAAAAATATATTTTTCACTTAAAAATTATTCAAAAATCCATTAATCTCCTCACTCAATTTCTAATCCTAACCTTTTTATAGCTTTGTTAGTCCTACCATATAGGGGGTTACTAATCGAAGGGGATAGTTAAACCCCTCACTCATATCACCAACTAAACACTAATTAGACAAATTCCACAAACTATTAATTCAATCCCTCTTTTCAAAAAGCCGAACAAACATGGTTTTTACCAAACAAGCCCATCATCTTTCAAATCTCAAACTAATTGTGATGGAAGGTCAACAAGATGTTCATTTGGTAGAGAAAATGATGTATCATAAGATTTTCAAGTTTCAGGCAAAACAAATAAATAAATAGACCATTTAATTGGAAATCAATGCCTCAGTTTTCTGTCCTCCAGACTTATATACAATTCTCGAAAAATTATATAACAGTTTTGGAGTACCACATAACTATATTCTCGTATCAATTATCATTCATTATATCTTTTCATTTTTCTTAATCACTGAATACAAATAATCAATACTTCATATTTGATCATATTCTCAGACTATTGATGTAGTTTAAAGTGACCAATCCATACCGGACAATGCAGGGCAAACACAGGTCTTAGAATTTCAAAGATTTTCACTCTTCACGGTATAAGTAGTGTTAGAGAGTGGGTCAGAATTGCTTTCTTTCTTTGAAACTTTACAGTGCAATCACTCATTTTTCAATTTCAAAAATTCTGTTTCATTTTTTATGTTTTTATTTTCAAAAAAAGAAAGAAAACAGCAAACAGTTGTTTTTAAATTTTTGAAAAGTTTTTTGCAAAAATGGAGAGAACCAATGGCGATTAGTTTAATTGGTCAGAATTTGTGTACCTCACTACGAGATCAGTAGTTCGAATCTCTCCACCAACTTGTGGGTCTTATTTCACGTGTATTAATTGAAACTTTCTCTCTTACTTTGAGGGTTTCTTTGTAAAAACAAATTTGTATTGTATTTAATTACTATAATTTATTAATGGAGGCTTTCTCTCCCACTTTGGGAGTTTTTTTGTAAAAAAATTTTTATTGTTTAATTATTATAATTGCAATTCATTAGATTTCATTGTAATATCCTATATGAATCAAATTTTTTTAAAAAAAATGAAAATGATGAGTGTTTTTATTAATATTTTGAATGATTGTATTCAAACAAAAAACAATGAATAAATTCAAGAATTAATTACACTAAAACCCCTCAACTATTAATAAATATTACTTTATCTCATCATTTATAAATCCGTACATTTTAACTTTTTTAACTATAAAAATCGCACAAATACACTCCTTTTGAAAATAGTCTGCAAGAGGTGAAAGTGATATATTTTTATTATTTATGGGGTCAAAATGTACAAGTTCATAGATGAAAGAAGTAAAGTAATATTCACTAATAGTTGAATGAGTCTTAATGTAGATAACCCTAAATTCAATATGTGAAGTTGAAAGCAAGAAAGAGAATAGGGATGCAGTGTCATGGCACCTATAGCTTTGTTTGGTTACAATTCTCATAACTTATTTTTGAACGGATTTTTGTTTGTTCTTATCGAACTTTTCTCATATTTTTTTACATACAATAAATGAAAACCGAAACAAAAATGCACACAATGTTTGTTTTATTTTTTGTCTATTCTTAGTACTTTTTAAAAATATTTTAGCCAAGTTGTTTTACTTTTAAAATATATTTTGATTAAGTGCATCTAAAAAATAAAAATAATTGATTAAAATATAAAATTATTCGCTAAAAATAAACAAAAACTCATCTAATTTTTTTTTAAAAATAAACCTAACCAAAAAAGAAATTCATATTACAAGTCATTTCCTCCTCAATTTTCCCCACTCACTTTCAAGATAAGGATAATCGGCCCGAGTCCAACTGTGGGCTGGACCAGTGCAGTTTGAGCCCTTATATATCATGAGCCTATTTAAATCATGTAAGGACAAATTATTAAGAAGTCTTCTTTGAAAAATATGTAGTCTATTTAGTTTTATAGCTTTTAGTTTATATTCAAAAGTCATATAATGTTATTCTTTTTTTCTGTCTTTTTTCTTCTCTGCCTCTTTTGCTTTTTGTGATTTCCGGTGATCGTCGACGGGTAACCACATATTACTTCTTCTCTTTCTTCTTCTGATATGCAATCACCGACGATTACCATCAATTGAGATTCACCGGCAACCACCGACCGCCGACTCATTACTTCATCCTCACCGACAGTGAAGAAGATATGTTTCTGACGAAGAAAATGAATAGATCTACTTATATCTGAAGTAGATCTACATCAGATCCAACTAGATCTAAACAAAAAATAATTGCCGAAGTACAATCCTCTCTCTATATCTTCCTCTTTCCTTCGATCTCTTAATTTTTCTACATTTTCTCTGTTGTACACTTCTCTTTTTCTGTTTTAATGGAGAAAATTTTCAAATTCTGAATAAGTTGTTTTCGAGTTTTAGTTACAGACAGTAAAAACTGTAAAATTTTGCAGTTTCAAATTTTTTTTTTTTTTTGTGCTGGAATGAATCATGGTTTAAAATTTCAAAATTTTACAAATTCATAACATTCTTTAAAATTATAAAATTTTGCAATTTCATAATATATTTTTCAGTTTGATTAATAAGGATAAATGTTTAATAAATTTTTGCTTTGAAATTGTAACATTTTACAGTTTCAAGGCTTGCTTTTTAATTTGATCAATATTTAAGATTATTTGCTTAAACCCTACAAAAATTGAAAAATAACATATATTTTTTTTCTCATTGTTGCTATTTTTTGTCGTTACATTTTTTTTTTCTTTTAATTTATCAATATTTAGCACATTTTGCTATGTTTTTTCGCTCTAATTTCTCCATTTATTTTTTTTTCTAACAATATTTTGAACATTCTGGTGAGTCTCCAATGATATTCTTAATATTCAGTGAATGTTTTGGACATTCTGGCGACTTCCATTATCGTTTATAACACTCCTGTGAACTTCCGACAATACTCCGGCAACTTCCTGGTGACGTAGAACATTCTGATGAGTCTCCGGTGACCGTCTAACAAAAGTCCGACAATAGTGAGATATAACAGCGTTTGTAAATTATTTATTTATTTTTTTAAAAAAGGAATTTTTTGGTTACAATTAAATATATATAAGACTAATTGGTACAAATATTTTGTTTCGAAATTAGATAAATTTTGAACTTTGTATATAGAACTTATTGATAACTTCCCCATGTTCTAATTAGATCATTTTATAAATCGATATGATTTCAAAATGAGACACTTTTTCATAAATCTTTTTTCATTTACTTATGTTGCATTTAGTCTATATTATTTTTTTATGTTCTCATAAATCTTATGAGTGACAAGTTATCAAAATACTCCTAATAATATTCACATTTATAGTGTGAATATTTTGTAATGTGAATGTTAACACGTCAATGTGAACATTCACACGTCAATGTGATTTACATTGTAAGACATGAATATTCACATCACCAAATTGCTAACCGTTTAAAAAATATTTGTAAGAATAAAAATATTCATAAAATACCTAAAATATGAAAATTAAGATGTAGTAGATCAAATGTCCAAATAATAAGATTTATTAAAATATAAAAATATCTTACAAACTAATTAAAATACAAACACGTAAAAAAGAATTTTCTAAAAAATTACCCTTTTAAAAATATATCTATTTTTTTTAACACAAGTTGAAATCATGTGACTTCAATTATTGAATCAATTATTATTATTATTATTTTTATTTATTTTTTTATTTTTGTATGAATGATCTACCCACAAAAAACTAAAAGATGAACAGATCAAATGGGAACCGTAACACAGGCCGAGACTGAACCAAAGGAATTTTAGGGTGGCACTCCATGCATAGAAATCAATATATCCTGTGCCTCAAAAATATTCACCCTATTGTTTTCAATGTATTCTGAGCCACACCATGGTCGAAATCCCAAAATACAATAATTTCGAGACACGATCATCCAACTGGAAGTGTATGTGGCCAGACCGACATTGATTTAAGAAATGAAGAATCCTGTTCCAAATACAATATTCCTGCATAAAACAAAAAAAAATGAAGCTTCGGTTTACTCACCATAAATTAAAAGTACATTCTTGAGCCGGCCAACCAGACTGAGCCTCCAATATAGAAATGATAAAAGACATAATGGCTTTGTTTGGTTTTCAGAAAAATTTTTGAGAAAAATTCTCTACAAGTAAATTTTTAAGAGTAATCAAACCAAACAAATTTTTTTTTTAAAAATTTAAAATTTTGTTTGGTTACCTATTTTTCAAAATTAATCTCTTTCTCATACACATCAAATCAATCACTTTTTTAAAACTCTCTCTCCAAAATAATTTTTCAAAACCATTTCTAAAAAAAAACAAACCAAACAAGTTTTCGTACTTTTTATCTCAAAAACTACTCTACAAACACAAACCAAACACACCCAATAGATATGTCTATCAATTCGATAATAGAGGATATTTTGAAAAGTGAGTTAAAAGCCACTTCTCACCTTTTAACCCACTTCCTCTCACAAAAAAGAGCCAAAAAGTTAAAAAATAAAAACAAAAAAACTAACTTTTAACCATCTTTCCAAAACACCCTAGATTTACCTTCCCACTTCATGCCATTTGCCGTAACCAAAACACAAGACGGAAGACAGTTTTAGCGTTGTTGAAAGGGTCATAGGTAAAGAGAAGAAACCTGCAAAAACTAAATAAAAAATTTTAAAAAGCCCTCATAAGCATATAATAATTGAAAGATAAAAAATTTATAGTATGATAATGCCTGCATATAGAAATGGAACGAAAACTTTATCCTTTGAATAATTTAAATAAATGCACTTGAATAAATGCACCTCAGTAAACAGAAACTCTCTGCAAATCCCATCAAAGCATGGCTTCATCAAAACTCCTTGTCTCTTTGTTCATTTTTCAAGTCCTCTTCGTCACCCCAGCATACTCAAAGCTCTTCAGAGAATACATAGGAGCTGATGACAAAAATGTCAGTTTCTCAGATGTACCCATTAATCCCAACGTTGATTTCCACTTCATCCTTTCCTTCGCCATTGACTACACAAACACGTCCTCTCCTTCTCCCACTAATGGTGAATTCATTGCCTACTGGGACAAACAAAACCTTAACCCATCTCGGATTTCTTCCATCAAGGCCGACCATCCAAATGTCAAGGTAGCTATGAGTCTTGCTGGTGATTCTGTAAATCATCACTATGTCTACTTCAGCCCTGCATCAATAAATTCTTGGGTTAGTAATGCTATTAGTTCAATCACTCAGATAGTCAGAGAATACAATTTGGATGGAATCGACATCGACTATGAACACTTCAATGCTGATCCTGATACATTCGCCGAGTGCATTGGACACCTACTATTCTACCTCAAAGAAGAAAAGATTGTGTCGTTCACATCAATAGCACCATTTGAGGATGATTCTGTCCAACAACATTACTTGGCTCTATGGAGGAAGTATGGGCATCTCATAGACTATGTGAACTTCCAATTTTATGCCTATGATAAACGGACAACTGTTGCGCAGTTTTTGCAATATTTTGAGACCCAAAGCTCTAACTACAAAGGAGGTAAAATTTTAGTGAGCTTTGGCACTGATGAAAGTGGTGGTTTGAAGCCCAAAGATGGGTTCTTTGACGCCTGCAGTGTGCTTAAAAGTCAGGATAAACTTCATGGTATCTTTATCTGGTCTGCTGATGACTCCAAGAAGGCTGGTTTTCTTTATGAGAAGCAATCACAAGATGTTTTGGCCTGCAAAAAATGATCTCTTACTCATATTGTTTTGTAATGGTTTTTTATTTATTTATTTATGTTCATTGAAAAGAAAATATAAGCTTGACTTGTGACATCTGCAAATCCTGCAAGGGCTTTTTCAAAAGAAGAAATTTATTGAGAATCCCTGGGATCAATAACAATAATATTGATTCAAGTTTCTTGACACAGGTGGACCTAGAATTTTAATGGCAACTGTTACACCAGGCGACACAGAGAGAGAGAGAGAGAGAGAGAGAGAGATTTATACATCACTGGAATTACATATTTTTACACATTCATATGTTGCCTTTTCACCCAAAGTAATCATTCACTGACAGTGTCTAACATTTCAACATAATTTCCAAATATAGAAGCACAGCTAGGTGTTCAACATTAGACGAGCACCCACTCCTTTCTGACATTTGAGTTAGCTGGGCAGTGTGTGTATAGAGATCTATTCGTATGCGTGCATTACACAAACATGCATTAGTTGAAGTGGGATTAGAGAAGTCTTCTTACAGAAAATTTCATGAATTGCCTGACTTCTTTTACATCAAAATGCAAATATTAACCTTGAGAAGATACCTTATAACTCTTGCCTTGCGGTGGCCTGGTAGAACTTTTGCAAGGTATCAACAAGCAAGAAGATAAGAGTTGGTTCTCTGCAAACTACAGCACGATTAGCCAAACAAAATCACAGATGGAGAACAGCCCTTAGCATAATCATGAGGGGCTAACAAAGTTTCAATTTTTCTTTCAAATTACAAGTCATTTCCTCCTCAATTTTCCTCAAACTCTTTCAAGATAAAGATAATTGGTCCTCAGTCTAAATTTGGACTGAACCAGTGTAGTTTGGGCTCTTATATCCACTATAGGTCCCATTTCAATGATGATCCGTTCATTTTATAAACTCATGTGCTTAGATCATTCATGAAACAAAACAACAATCACATTATGTCATCATATTTGTCTTAAAAATTGACAATAAGTACGATTTTAAAAATACAGTCTACTTTTTTTAACACAAGTCGAAATCATATGGCTTCAACTATTAAATCAATCTAATTTTTTCACGAAAAACTAAAAGATGAACAGATCATATGAGAACTGTAGAGAGCCCACAAGCCCAGACTGAACCAATTCAGTCCATTGTGTACTCAGGTAGTAACTTGTTAATATATGTTTTATTTCCAAATACGTGCAAAGTTTTCACAGAAAAAAATTTAATACACCCGGGACTGACAGAGGACTTTAAATTCCTCTTTCTCTCAGTCAAAATATGCTCCAAACTATAAACTTATGTAAAAAATTTAATACACATAAATTTCAAAGCATAATCTAATAATTAAGAGTACAATGAAATCGAAGAACAAAAAAAATCCACGGAGAGAGAATCACATGGCTCATGACCCTTCTTTGGGATTGTAGATTTGAGTGTTGTCCCTTTGAGCCATGTTTGTTTGGGCGAACTGAACTAAATACGATTAGCATTCCTAAAACTGTTAGCCCTAGAATTATCAATCCCATTGGATTGTGTATCATATTCTATGTTTGGATTGACCGAAGATTATGGGGGAGATTGAAAAAATCTTAGTAATTTTATAACTTAACAGATTAGTTTGAACCTCTTGTTGATCCGTCATTTTGTATCCTACTTCCCGTATGAATACTAAGCCAGGGTGAACTATTAGTTTGGGCATTAATTTTCTTAACATTGTATTCCAGGAATATGACCCTAAGCAAACATGACCTTAGTCACTCGTCCTATCCCTTGGGGGCTCACAAGTTCCCTTCTTGTCTTCACAGGGGAATGAAAAAGATAAAGGCACACCAAAGGAATTGTTAGGGTGACACTCATGCATAGAAATCAATATATCATTTGTCTCCAAAATTCTTATCCACTTGTTTTCAATGTACTGTGAGCCACACTATGATTGAAATCTCCGAATACAATAATCTTGAGATGCGATAGTATAAATAAAAGTGTATTGAGCCTGACAAAAATTGATTTGAGAAACGAAGAATCCCCTGCCAAACACAATATTAGAACATAATCCCACGCATGTGGATTATGCTTGTTAATTTCATGGTGAATACAATTCCTACAAATGTGAAAAAGTAAAATAAATAAAATAATCAAACTGCCTGCATTAAACAAAAATTGAAGATTCGGTTTACTCACCACAACCTAAAAGTGCAATTTCTCAGCCGGCCAGCCCAATATACAAATGACTATAGAAAAAATACATCTATTTATCAATTAGATAATAGACTCACCTTCCCACTTCATGCCATTTGCTGTTATCAAAACATAAAACAAAAGGCAGTCAGTTTGATTGCTGTCAACGGGGTCGCAAGTAAAACAAGAAACCTGCACAAAAACAATTCCCTTGTAAGCATATAATAACTTGAAGACATAAAATGCATGGTACGATCTGGCCTGCATATTGAAATAAAATAAAGATTATACTTTGAATAATTTAAATCAATTCACTCACATAAATCCACCTCAGTAACCAGAAGCTCTCTGCAAATCCCATCAACCATGGCTTCATCAAACCTCCTCGTCTCTTTGTTCATCCTTCAAGTCCTCTTTGTCACCCCAACAAACTCAAAGCTCTTCCGAGAATACATTGGAGCTGGGGGCAAGAATGTCAGTTTTCCAGATGTACCCATTAATCCCAATGTTGATTTCCACTTCATTCTTTCCTTTGCCATTGACTACACAAACACATCCTCTCCTTCTCCCACTAACGGTAACTTCAGTGCCTACTGGGACAAAGAAAACCTCAACCCATCTCAGATTTCTTCCATCAAGGCTGACCATCCAAATGTCAAGGTAGCAATGAGTGTTGCTGGTGATTCTGTTAACGGTCAATTTGTCTACTTCAGCCCTGCATCAACAAGTTCTTGGGTTAGCAATGCTATTAGTTCAATCACTCAGATAGTCACAGAATACAATTTGGATGGAATTGACATTGATTATGAACATTACAATGCCGATCCTGACACATTTGCTGAGTGCATTGGACAACTACTGTCCTACCTCAAAGAAAATAAGATTGTGTCATTCACATCAATAGCACCATTTGAGGATGATTCTGTCCAGCCACATTACTTGGCTCTATGGAAGAAGTATGGGTATCTAATAGACTATGTGAACTTCCAATTTTATGCCTATGATAATGGGACAACTGTTCAGCAGTTTATTCAATATTTTGAGACTCAAAGCTCTAACTACGAAGGAGGTAAAATTTTAGTGAGCTTTGGAACTGACGGCAGTGGTGGATTGAAGCCTGAAGATGGGTTCTTTGAGGCCTGCCGTATGCTTAGAAGTCAGAATAAACTTCATGGTATCTTTATTTGGTCTGCTGATGACTCCCAGGAGGCTGGTTTTCTTTATGAGAAGCAATCACAAGATGTTTTGTCATGCGGAAAAATGATCTCTCACTCATATTGTTTTGTAATGGTTATATTTTATTATATTTTTTTATATAATATTTTACTAGGAACCTTGTAATATCTTGGAATTATTAAGCTTCTTAATTTGCATTGATTTTCTTTTCCTGATTTTAAGTTATTTATTTTTCAAGAATTAAACTAGTTGGCTGTTTCCTAATTTTTAGATTTTTTGGTGTCCAAGATTATTTGGTCTCCAAGATTTGGTTTATAATAAATATCTATGTTAGCCTAAGGACAAAATAACTTTTCATCTCCCTCTTGGGATTGAGTGCATAGAAATAACAATAATGTTGATTCAAGTTTATTGACACAAGAAATGACACTGTAAATGTTTAGAGATCTAAGCAAATAAATCATCCTATACAGAAAAACAAAAGCTTCAAGGTAATTCAAAAATGATAAATTGATAGTTCTCTTTCAATTGCGAGCACCTTTAAAGCCATTTAATGAAAATGCATTCCGAATTAGGCAATAACTTGGTGCCTACTAAAACACCTACACTATGCAACTGACTGCCCATCATATATCAACACCGCAAAAATAAGGGGCCAACATAAATGGAACAGACTCTACATTGAAGCTCCGGCTGATCCTTCCTTTTATCTTTCTAGTTTCTCCTCTTAGTTCATAGAGTCCATACAGCAGAATATGCACCTCCAAGAATTTCAAAAACAAAATTTCCTTTAAATCAATAGCATCTTTAAAGCCATTAAATCATAATGACTAAGCAGTTAACTTGGTGCCTAACAAAGTACCTAACACACAACTGATTGCCCATCATACTTCAACACTTCAAACGAGATGGCCTAGCATCTACATGAATATTGTAGATTCAGGCTCCTGGTCATCCTTTATTTGTTCTTTTCCTTATCTTCTCTATAAGAGTCTCTTTTGTCATCCAAAAAATAAATAAAGGCTGTTTAAAAAAGAGATTCCATACACCATTACAGACCACCACAAATCAAAATTCTTAACAAGCTTACTACAATAAAAAAAATGCTTCACCATGTAACATCTCGGGAGCAGAAATGTGAATTCAAATCACTGTATCTTGCATAGTTGTGATGCTTGCTACCCCGTGCCATGAAATAGATCTACAATACCAAGTTTGAACTTGCCTATGGAATAAACCAAAAGCATATATACCTTACATGCATATTGTGTGTGGGTGTGTACAATTTCAAATTCTGGATATATGAGTGCACAATTCACAAGGGAAAAGAGTTTGGATTCATAATTAACAAGTCCATCCTTATAAGTCTCTTGAAAACATTATGGATTAAACATTCGGTTTTCTTATCCTCTCCCAACTGGGTTCACTCATGAGAAAAACAAAGAAAGGATTGTTTAAGAAGACTGCATTCCCATTTGCGGAAAATTAAGAAATCCAGCCTCCAGTTACATGTTCAAAAAAGAAAATAAATAATTTGAAAGAAGACTTCTTTGTTGACATTTCTATGGGGATAATTTGGTCTTTGTGTGTGGATTTGACATTTTGAGTTGTGTCTAGTTCTTCTGACAAGGGACAATAAGGGTTCATTTGAGAAGTGGTTTTTTTAGTGGCTCTTTGGCTAGAATATTAATATGAAAAAAACCAAGTGTTTGGGAGTGGCTTTTTAGCTCTTTACGGAAAAACATGCAAAAAAAAGTAGAGAGAATGGAAAGGAATACGACTTTTGTAGCTATTTTACCCACTTGCCAAACCGAGCCTAATATAACAGATCTTATTATATTCAGGACAGGATAACCATTGCAGTTAAAACTTTTCCACTTAAGTCTTAATGCAATAAAACAGAGAAACAACTGAGAACATCTAGCAAAAAACAATCTAGCAATCAAGAATATAGTACCAGAGATACCTGTAGATGTAATACAAAGTTGGTGTCATGAAACAGAATCTGTAAACAGTCACAAGTACCACCTCATCCTGGACCATCGCAAGGAAAACTATAGCCGAAAACTCCCCCTTTAACCTAGCCAGTTATTCCCTTCTGCTTTAGATATGCATATGAACATCAAATAGCATAAATATCAAACCAGCAGTAAAAACAACTAGTTAAAAAGTATCCAAACAAAAACAAGATTAACTGCCAGTGCAATGCTTTCTCATGACACTCATTGCACGTCTGAAATCAAGATCAATTTCAACTATCCTGATTGTCACATAGTCATCCATTACAAAATTGCAGTTTATCTAGAGATTGCCATTCAAAATCCACCAAACAATTTGCATTAATGACTATCTAGAAGAAAACACATATCATAAATCATCAAGAAGAAATTCCATTTCAACAAACAGCTATCGAGATAATCAACCAGGAAAAAAAAGTTCCCCTGCTATTACATCAAAAATTTACCATAACAAACATACCCAAACAATCCCTTAGCCATTGCCTGCTCTCCAAAACAAAACCCTTTTCAAATTACCAACAAAGAATTCAAACCCATTGCTATCTCGGCCTCAAATTAATCTCCTCTTTTTCCTATTCTTTTTTGAACCACCGTGCTCCGCCGAATCAAACACCTCTCCGACCTCCTCAATCACAAAACTATCATTCTTTTTCCTGGTCTGTTTATGCCTCTTTCTCGCACTATGACTTCCCACACTGTCTTCAACGGTCAAACCCACTTCGTTTTCTTCAGATTTATGCTCATACTTCACTGGGTTTTCATTGTTTGGACTGTCTATGTGATCGAACTTGGAGTTCTTGAGCTCTTTGTGGAACTGAACCAAAGCGTTGAACGAAGCCGAAGCGCGAGTCAGGTATGAGGACACTGCTTGGGAACCTCCGGTCTCGGCGGAGACGAAGTTGGAGAGAACTTTGGCTGATTTGGGGAGAGAGATTGTCTTCGTAGATATGACTTTTCCTGAAACAGTCTTCATAGTACTATACACACACACACACACACACACACATATTAGCTATGAATAGCTGATTCTAGGGCTTTTGAGATAGTTGGGATTTGGGGAAATTTGATGTGATTTGGGGGTTTGTTTTGTTAACAGGTGCAGAGTTTCTACAAGTTCTTCTGTTCGCAATGGTGAGTTCTAGGGTTTTAAGAGGTTTATGCAGCCGAGCGGCTCTTCTAATTTCATGGATAGAAGTTTTTATTGATAAATAACACCACATTCATGAAATTTGAAAAAATAATATTAAAATTTTGATATAATTATATTTACTCTATTTGATTTCAATTTTTTTAATTTAATTTTTTAAAAATTAAGTTTTTTTTATTTTTTTTATGCTTTTGTTTTTAGTGAATATTTTTAAAATTTTAAGTAATTTTTTATATTTTTTTATTTTTTTAAATACATCTTGCTTAGATGTATTTAAAAAGTAAAATATTTATAAAAAAATATTTTAAAAAATCAATAACTATACAAGAATATGAAAAATGAACTAAATTCTCATATTTTTTTTATATTTTTGATATTTAGTGAATTTTTTAAAGATTTTTTTAACAAATATTGTACTTTTTAAATGTATTTATGTTAAGTGTATCTAAAAATTAAAAAAAAAAATTACTTAGAATACTAAAAAAATTTAGTGAAGACTGTAGACACAAATTCTGAAACATAATGTGTTTCAATACATTTCAAAATTTTATGTTACAAATATCTACTGTTTAGTTTTTGGACTAAACAGTATTGGTTATTTGAATAGCAGGTTTTTATTTTCGATCTGTATTCCAGATTGTTAATTACACTGTCACGACCCAAACCCGATATCCAGAGGTTCGGCATCACAACAAGATAATAACTGAAATCATAACAAATTAATAATGCAGCGGAGTAAAATAAAATGGTACCCAAAACTTCATTTATTCATAACAAAAATATATATACATTGGAGTTTCTATTTAATTACGTTGTCAGAGCTGAACTACGTTTATAAAGTGCTTTGTGCCTACCCATGCGATGATCCTAACCAGTCACCTGAAAGTAGTTAACAATTATAAGTACATAACAGAGTAAGAAATATTATACTGAAAGCATGAGGGCATAAAAATCATGATGGATAATTATTGGGCTAAACAGATAATAGTTTGGTATTAAAATACAGAATATATAATACATAAATCATTTGACGTATAATACAGAAATTATATAAACAAATAATCATAACCACTATACAGAACAGAACAAAACAGATATATGGACTTAAGAGGTGGCTCATATGGATTCTAGAAGTAGCTCTTACCATATTGAAATACTTAGGTCCACACAGCACTTTGCTCCACACCCAAAATAAGAGGTCAGTGGATCCATGACAGAAAGAGGATCACAAAGTGACTAATCAGATGGCCAATAGTTATTTAAGTCCCCCAAGGTATGGGACCTCCATGGTAGTACTTAAAAAATAATTGCTCAAAAATATATTTAATAAATAGCTATATCATGGGTTTCTCTTTATTATACAAAATAAGGTCCATAAAATAAATAATATAATTAAAAATGTTAATATAATTTATCAGCATAATTTACACAAAATATTTTATGATAACTAACTCAAGATATAATACCACTCACTTTAATGTTGATTTCTATTTCCTCCGATCTCTCCGAGGCTCCTCTATACTTTACTACTATTTCTATTGATTTACCTTTTGTTGCCTTAGCTTGCTGTTTCAATTCCCTTATAAGCTTCACACAGTGACTCACCCCTAAATTATCATCCTCATGGATGATTCACTCCCCCTACATACTAGGCTTAACAGGTGGCTTTTCTCTTAGTTTACCAGCGAATTGTCCACCTTTCTCATATTTCTTTGTGTGGCCCTACTTTTATCATGATTCTATAATTGTGTTATTTTGGCCCCAAACAATATATTAATCATACTTTTTATAACCCAATACCAAATTAAATTACATCTTTAGCACGTATAGTTATATAATTAGATATTTATTTATGTATTTATATTATTATTATTATTAATGATCCATAATTATAAATTAAATTACATTTTAACACATATAATTATAAAATTAAATATTCTTTTTCAAGTATTAATTTACTATTTTATATTAATTTAGCTTAACGTATTCAAAAGTAGACTATCGTATAATTTTCGTAAAAGATATTATTCAGGTTGTTACATACATGTTTTATTTAAATGAAACCTCCGATTAATGAAGAACAAAATAAATAACATAAGACAATTTAAGAAAAATAAATATTTTATTGAAATTGTTATGGGTTTTGAACCCTTGAATACAAAGTACAATTCTTGGACTTGAAATCCTTTACCTAGTCATTGTCATTCTGTGTTTGTAGCGTATGCTCTTGAGTTCTCTGGGTTTCTTTTCTTCTTTCATTTCTTTCTCTCTCTTCGATCTTCTTACTTCTAATTTTTCTCATCCTCTCTTGTGTGATGGTCCTCGTATTTATAGAGGGGCATCCAAGTGATAAGAGTGCCCCATCCTCAATTTGAATTTCAAATTGAATAATAGCGCCATTTGAATTTTGAATGATAGCGCTATATAATTAATCATATATATGATTAACTGAATTGATCTTTGGGGTTTCATTCTATGTGGTGTCCTTGTTGTAGGCTTTACAGATGTCATCTTTCATAGGCTCCATGTGTCATTTGAGCATCTTGAATAACGTCGTTGAGGTACAACATCGTTTTATTTATACACTTCCACAGATCATATTGATCTTTTTAGGAAGTAAAAACCTACAACATTTCTATCATAGGCTCTATGCGTGTCATTGACTAATTGACCGTATTTGAAATTTTAACATAAATTTGGTTAAAATTTATGTGCCAACAAATGCCCCATCAGGATTTATGCAAGTAAATTTTTTAACTGTGCAAATCACAACAACTTGGCGCTTTTATTTAGGCCTTCTTTAGATCATAGATTGGATTATTTCTTGGCTTTCATCACTTTCAGCCCCTTTGAATTTGTATGCCCTTTTCTTCTTTTTTTTATGTCATACATAGACCCCCAAAGAATTTAATTGATCCTCTCTATTTTTTTATGGGTTAATTGCTCTTTATAGTCCATAGGCCTTTTATTTTTATTTTTTTGACATGGACCCTTTTTGTGGATTTGAACCCTTCTTTTTTCTTTTCTTTTTTTTCCATAAGGGTCATGGGTAAGGTCCAAGATTTAATTGGACCTTTCCTTTTGTGGGCCTCCAACTTGCCACCAATATATATATATATATATTTATAGCAGATTTTTTCTAGGCCATCATGGATATTGATGGGTAAGGTCCAAGATTTAATTGGGTATTTTCTTTTGTAGACCTCTTTTTTCATTCTATGTGGGCTTTTTACCAACCTGCCACTTTACCTTTTTTTTTGGTTAGGATCAGATTTTTTTTTTTTACAGCAGATATATATATATATATATATATATTAGGAGTATATCTAAATGAAATAGGATGGATTGGCATTGGTAGGATTTCTAATCCTACACAAACTCTTGCTTCTTTGTAGTGTTTCAAATCCTACATAAACTCTTGCTTCTTTGAAGTATTTTAGGAGACAACTATCTCTTTTCTTAAGCAAGACTTTTTTGCTTTATGTGACACCTATCCGTGCATGTAGACAACAGATATTTTTTTTTTCCTGCAACCTTTTTTCTCCCAACAAAATTTTTTTTTGTTTCTAACAAATCTTTATTTCCATCAGAAGTTGTCTGGCCATTGTCTTTCTTCTCTTCCCAACAGAAGATGTTCTTCTTACACTTTAAAGAAGGCACAAAAGAATTCCTTCAAGTTCCTTTTAATCAGGTATGCTTCCCTTATATCTTCATCGTAATATTTGTTGCTTTCATTTCACCTTTTTTTTTTTTTCTGCTGCTGCCAGTTTTTATTTTTTATTTTTATAACACCTATACCAACTTTATGGATGTCTCGTTCATAAATTATGCATACAATAGCATCTCTTGGCCTAACAAGACTCCTATCTTTGCATTTTTTTTAAGACATAAGATTTCTTTTCTTCAAGAAAGAACAAGTTCTTTTATCAAGTATGCAATATGCCTGTTATCCATATCACCATTTTTTTCCTCTGCTATTACTACCATTTTTTAAAAAAAAAGAAGTTGAGCCCAAATAAAGACTTTTCTTGTTTTTTATGATAGCAGGAAAAAAACCCAATATACCTTTTTTGTAACAGCATGTATTTACTTATTTAGCAGATTTTTGCTAAACCCAAATATGAACAAAGACAATCCTTCTTTTTTCTTTTCTTTTTTTATTTACAGCAACAACCTATTTGTTGCTGTGTTGTTTAACAGATTTTTTTTTTTCAACAGCCTATATACAAAATCTTTGCTTGTGGATATGACCAAAGAACCTGCTGCTTGTATCCTTGAACAAATGACGAACAATGGACATTAAATTAGCGACCAGCAAGATCCCAGTTTATAAAAATCTGCTTTTCTTTTGACTTCTTTGGCTGAACCCTCACAAATTTTTAACCCTTTTTGTAGAAATTTGTCTCCATTTAAAAAAAAAAACTAATCAAGGTTTGCTCCCTCGTGATTCGTGCAAGTGAATTTTAACTGTACGAATTACGACAACAAAGTTTTTTTTTTTTCTCTCTCTACAATTATTTTATGTCTTTGTACCTCTTTTGTAGGCAACATGCAAGAATTCAAAGCTATTTTAGGTATCATTGCCCCTTCCACCCCAATGACAATGATTGACTGAAATCCTCGACAGTGAATGTGTTCATTTCACCCCAATGGCTTGAATCCTTGGTAGTGAATGAGCTCATTCCACCTCAATGGCTTGAAACCTTGGCAGTGAATAGGCTTCTTTCACCCCAACGGCTTAAATCCTTGATAGTGAATAGGCTCTTTCACCCTAACGGCTTGGATCATTGGCAATGAATGGGTCCTTTCACCCCAATGGGTTAGATCATTGGCAGTGGATGGGCTCCTTTCACCCCAATGGCCTAAATCCTTGGGAGTGAATGGGCTCCTTTCACCCCAATAGCCTAGATCCTTGGCAGTGGATGGGCTCCTTTCTCCCCAATAGCTTAAATCCTTGGCAGTGGTTGGGCTTCTTTTGCCCCAATGGCTTCAATCCTTAGCAGTGGTTGGGCTTCTTTCGCCCTAATGGCTTGGATCCTTGACAGTGAATGAGCTCCTTTCACCCTAATGGCTTGGATCCTTCAAAAAGGGCTTTCGTCAATTTCTTTGTCTTATGACGTTATTATTGTATATTTTCCTTAGCTGACCCTTCGAATTTATTTTTTTTCAAATATCTTTCATTTTCTTAAGTACTGCACCTCGAACTTTCCCAGCTGCCTCGCATATGCCATTGGCTACCTTTAAAGGTATTCTTATTAATTCATTGTACCTCATTTTATTTCATTATGTATACGTACTCAAGGAACTCTTTTCTCTTTAGATCATGCCACATTGCAGAATCCGTGGTCCACTTGTGGGAATCACAACTTGTCTCCTTCCACACTTAAGTCTCTTCAAGCCGTACACCAAGGTATACTTCATTCACACACACACACACACACACACACACACACACACACACACACACACATATTCTTTTTACTTTCTATGTTTTCATTGAGTGTCTCCCTTTATTTTCACAGAAATTACTTCTGATACATTGGAAGAGGCAAACAAAATTACTTCTGATGCCTCGAAAAAGGCCCAAATTCTTGCAGACTTAATTAAAGCAAATGGAGTTAACAAATTATTTGATCGATTTGAAGCACCCCTTGCTCTATCTAGCCTTTTTTTGGGAACTTCTTCTAACGAAGCAGCCACTCATATTCAGAAAGGTCTTACTATTTCTCTCCAATCAATGATGGATGTTAATGGCATGATTGTTGTAGCAAACAACGTTTTCATGGTTTTGAAGAGTTTGGGTGTAGACTTCACCTCCTTTTACGAGAAGGTGAAGATATTCTTTAGGTGCTTTGCTTTGAAAACCCAGCTTGCAGATTCTTCAAACTTGTCTACTGCAGAACTTGAGGCCCAATACTATGAGAAAAAGCTTTATTTCGACCAAGTTTCTGGCGAACATGAAGAGTTGTCTACTTCAATTATCAAGTCGAATGAGCACATTGTGAGTCTTAATCAAAGGATTATTCAAACCAAAGAATTACTCAAGCAACTTAAAGAGGAATTGTCATCCAACCAAGCGAAGCATGTATCCTTTATGTGTGATTTTGCACAAGCTTCCGAGGGTGTTTCTAAATTAGAAGAAGACGTTCAAACTCTTCTGAATGTTTTGAGCGAGCACAAGAAGAAGAATAGACAACACAGTGTTGTGAAACATGTTTTTGAAAGGGCTAAGGCTTCTCTTAATGAATGAATGTATTTTATTTTGTTATTCATTCATTTATTATTTTCAAACGAACATAATGTATTTATGAAATTTTGCTCAGTAATAGATTTATTTGTTATATGAAATTTCTCAATACAAAACATTTATTTGTCTTATTTTAGCCATTCACAGTTTATACTCTTGCGGTCATGAGTATCCAATGTTTTACCACCTTAGATTTCGGGGGATGTTTTAGCAGTTTAACCACATACAATACCATTGGTAGTCTTCAACTTATGTTTGGCTGTATGCAGTTTATACTCTTGCGAGTCAGGAGTATCCAATATTTTACCACCTTAGATTTTGGTGGGATATTTTAGTCGTTTAACCACATGCAATACTGTTGGTGGTCTCAACTTATGTTTGGCCGCACACAGTTTATACTCTTGCGGGCCAGGAGTATCCGATGTTTTACTACCTTATATTTCGGTGGAGTATTTTAGCAGTTTAACCACATAGAATACCGTTGGTGGTCTTCGACATAATTAATCCCCCCCTTTTTTTTTTCTTTTTTTAAATAAAGGGTTAATTGCCCTTTATGGTCCATGAGCCTTTTACTTTTGTTGCATGGGTCCTTTTTGTGGACTTGATCCTTTTTCTTCTTCTTTTTTTTTTTTTTTTGTAAGGGTCATGGGTAAGGTCCAAGATTTAATTGGACCTTTCATTTTGTGGGCCTCCAACTTGTCATCATTTTTTTTTATAGCTGATTTTTTTGTCTAGGCCATCATGGATATTGATGGGTAAGATCCAAGATTTAATTAGGCCTTTTCTTTTGTAGGCCTCCAACTTGCCACTTTTTTTTTTTTTTTTACAACATATATATATATATATATATATTAGGGGTTTGTTTAAATAAAATAGGGTGGATTGGCATTGGTAGATTTCTAATCTTACACAAACTCTTGCTTCTTTGGAGTGTTTCAAATCCTACATAAACTCTTGCTTCTTTGAAGTATTTTAGGAGACCACTACCTCTTTTCTTAAGCATGACTTTTTGCTTTATATGACACCTATCCATGCATGTAGACAATAGATATATATATTTTTTCTCCTGTAGCAATCTTTCTCCCAGCAGATTTTTTTTGTTTCTAGTAAATCTTTATCCTTCCATTAGATTTTTTGTTTCTAGCAAATCTGAAAAAGGAGTGCTTTGTTTTGAAAGATAAAATTCAGGAACGTTTATTGAGCTCCTTCCTCAAGAGAAAGCATCTGCTAACCCAATCACTATCGACAATAATAACAAAGGTGAATGGGTCATTTATCAGTCAAAAAGCATGAAGAAAAAATAAAATGCCACAGTGAAAACTAGAAATGTGGTTGCTTCAACAACACAAGGGCCAAAAGTTTCCAAAAAGAAAAAACCAAAAATTTCCAAGAAACAAAAAAAACCTAAAGTAAGTAAGAGGAAAGGAAAAAAGAACCCAAAGAAGGAAAAATGGGAGAAATTGGTCCCTAGTGAACAATTAGAGCAATGTCCCCTTGTCCCAGTCACATTAGAGGAATTTTTGTCTTCAAAATTTCAATTTGTGGAGTTGTAGACATACTTTGATAAAGGGAGAGAGGAAAAGTTTACTTTGGCCCCTTGCCTAACCATCATTTCTTTTGAATGATGACGAAGAAAATAAGGATGAAGTTGGTTCAAAAGTTAGGGAAGGAGCTTGCATCACATCTCCTATTTGGAGAGTCAGGAAGGAGCTTGCATCACATCTCCTATCTGTATACCTGACTCTCCAGAGTATACATCAGCTTGTCCAGAGTACACACTAGATGCCTTTTCTCCAGAATATTCGCTAGTACCACCAACGGTATTGTATGTGGTTAAACTGCTAAAATACCCCCACCAAAATCTAAGGTAGTAAAACATTGGATACTCCTGGCTCGCAAGAGTATAAACGGTGTACGGCTAAAATAAGACAAATCAATGTATTGTGTTGAGAAATTTCATATAACAAATAAATCTATCACTGAGCGAAATTTCATAAATATATTGTTTTCTTAAAAAAAAAATGATCGTTGGAAAATAATAAATGAATGAATAACAAGATAAAAATGCATTCATTCATTAAGAGAAGCCTTAGCCTTTTCAAAAGCACGTTCCACAACACTATGTTGCCCATTATTCTTCTTGTGCTGGCTCAAAACATTCAGAGTAGTTTGAACGTTTTCTTCTAATTTAGAAACACCACGCATAAAGGATGCAAGCCATTGGGATGAAAGGAGCCCATTCACTACCAAGGATCTAAAGGAGCCCACTCACTGCCAAAGATGCAAGCCATTAGGGTGAAAGGAGCCCATTCACTGCCAAGGATCTAAGACATTAGGGTGAAAGGAGCCCATCCACTGCTAAGGATCTAAGCTATTGGCATGAAATCCACTACCAAGGATCTAAGCCATTGGGCCATTAGGGTGAAAGAAGCCCATCCATTGCCAATGATCTAAGCCATTAGGGTGAAAGGAGCACATCCACTGCCAAGGATTTAAGCCACTGGGGTGAAAGGAGCCCATTCACTGCCAAGGATTCAAGCCATTAGAGTGAAAGAAGCTCATCCACGGCTAAGGATCTAAACCATTAAGGGTGAAATGAGCCCATTCACTGCTAAGGATTCAAGCCATTAGGGTGAAAGGAGCCCATTCACTGCTAACGATCTAAGCCATTAGGGTGAAAGAAGCCCATTCACTACCAATAATTCAAGCCATTGGGGTAAAAGGAACACATTCACTGCCAAGGATATAAGCCAATCATTGCCATTGGGGTGGAAGAGCCAATGATACCTAAAGTAGCTTTGAGGTCTTGCATGTTGCTTGAAAAAGAGGTAAAAAGACATGAAATAATTGTTAAGAAAAAGAAAAAAAAAGAAAAAAAAGAAATTAGTTATCATGATTTGTACAATTAAAATTCACTTGCCCGAATCATGAGGGGGTAGGACTTGATTACATTTTCACAAAGAGTCTTGTTTTTCCAATTGTACATACAAGGTACGCTACTGCATGTAGAATTTAAGAACATGACACTCATGAACTAAGTATGGGTGTTGACAAAAAAAATCTATAGCTTCTAAAACAAGGTCTGAGACTTTATTTGTATCAGGTTTCTTTTGGGGGGGAAAAAAGTAAAATTAAAAATTTTTTTAAAAAAAAGGTCTTTGTTCATGTTTACAAGCAAGGACTTTGAGGTTTAAAAAAAAAAAATATGCTGGAAGGCAGCCATGTCAACAATTCTTGTGCAAAAGAAGAAGAAGAAGAAGAAGAAGAAGAAGAAAAAAAGAAAAGGGCTCTTTGTTTGTATCAACAAGGATGTTACTTGGGCTATTTAAACTCATGATCTAGCAACAAAAATGCTTGCATGACTTTCAATATATATATATATATATAAGGCAGTAGACAGATCTTTACTGTGATAGGCAGACTAAAAAAAAGGCAGCAGCTAAAATGAGGCTGCAGTTTTTTTACATGGTTGTCTTGACTTCAAAAAGGGTCTTTGTTTGACTATTTGGGTTTGTTGTCTAGCAAAATGGGCCGTCTTTATTCATATCTAGGCCATATCTACTAAACAAACATGAAAATAGGTTATACACATGAAAAAAAGAAAAAAGAAAAAAAAGAAGGGGCTGCTGTTGTAAAAAAATGATGAAGATATTATATGCACAAATTATTCATATTATATGAATATTTTATTCAAAATGTTGACAGAGGGCCTAGCAGTCATTCTTTTCCAGAGCCAGATGGCTTAAACCTTACATAATCAACTTTGAGGCCTGAGTTTCAAAGCTAACAGCCAAATTTGAATGGCCATAAGCATGGACACCAAATATTGCAGACAAGATAGAATGAAGCAAACTTTTTGGGAGTGGAGACTGAAACTGATCACCATAATATGATATCAAAAGGCTTATCTACCTATGAATCACAACATATGAATGTTACTAAAAATCATACATCTTCAGTTAGGTTGGGATCATCCGAATCTCCTGGGAGTGGCTAAAAATCTGCTTACCTTATTCTATTGTGAAAAAAAAAAGGTTGCTGCTGTAAAAACAAAAAATGCCTATCTGTGTGTTCATATTTGGGTTTAGCAAAAATCTACTAAATAAACAAATACATGCTGTTAAAAAATAAATATAGCAGGTTTTTTTTCTTTGCTATCATAAAACAAGAAAAGTCTTTGTTTGGACTTATAGTTAGCAGGAAAAATAAATAAATAAATAAGAAGAAGAAGAAAAAAAAAAAAAAAAAACAACAACAACAACAAATAGGTTCATATTATGATGAAGGTATGAGGGAAGCATACCTGATTAAAAGGAATTTAAAGGAGTTCTTCTCTTTTTTTTTTAAAGTGTAAGAAGAACAGCTTCTACTGGGAAGAGAAAAAAGACAAAGGCCAGACAACTTCTGATGGAAATAAACTAGAAGGATGAAGACCTAATATGCATTACAAAATTTGCAAGAAAAAAAAAAAAGAAAAAAAGAAGAAGAAAGAGGTTGCTGGAAAATTGCTAAAAGGATAAAGATTTACTGGAAACAAAAAATCTGCTGGTAGGATAAAGATTTGCTGGAAACAAAACAAAAAAAATCTGCTAGGAAAAAGATTGTTACAGGAGAAAAATATATATATCTATTGTCTACATGCATGGATAGGTGTCATATAAAGTAAAAAGTCTTACTTAAGAAAAGAGGCAGTGGTTTCCTAAAATACTTCAAAGAAGCAAGAGTTTATGTAGGATTTGAAATACTCCAAAGAAGCAAGAGTTTGTGTAGGATCAGAAATCCTACCAATGCCAATCCACCCTATTTCATTTAGACAAACTCCTAATATATATATGCTGTAAAAAAATCTGATCCTTAAAAAAAAAAAAAAAAAGTGGCAAGTTGGAAGCCCGCAAAAGAAAAGGCCTAATTAAATCTTGGACCTTACCCATTAATATCCATGATGGCCTAGAAAAACAATCTACTGTAAAAAAAATGGTGACAAGTTGGAGGCCCACAAAAGGAAAAGTCAATTAAATCTTGGACCTTACCCATGACCCTTAGGAAAAAAAAAAAGAAAAAGAAAAAAAGATCAAGTCCACAAAAAGGACCCATGCAACAAAAGTAAAAGGCCCATGGATTATAAAGGGCAATTAACCCTTTATTTAAATTTTTTTTTTTTAAAAAAAATGGATTAATTAGATTCTTTGGCGCGTCCATGTATGACATAAAAAAAAGGGAGGGGGGGCATACAAAGTCAAAGGGGCCGAAAGTGATGAATGCCAAAAAATAATCCAATCTATGATCTAAAGAAGGCCTAAATAAAAAGCGCCAAGTTGTCGTGATTTGCACAGTTAGAAAATTCACTTGTACAAATCACGAGAGGGCATTTGTTGGCACATAAATTAATTTATGTTTCAAATACGGTCAATCAATCAATGACATGTATAAAGCCTATGATAGGAATATTATAGGTAATCACTTCCTAAAAAGGATCAATATAATCCATTGAAGTGCATAAATAAAACAACGTCGTATCTCAAGACGTTATTCAAAATACTCAAATGACACGTGGAGCTTACAAAAGATGACACCTATAAAGCCTACAGCAAGGACACCACATAGGATGAAGCCCCAAAGATCAATTCGGTTAATCAAATATACGATTAATCATATAACGCTATCATTCAAAATTCAAATGGCGCTATCATTCAATTTGAAATTCCAATTGAGAATGAGACACTCTGATCACTTGGATGTCCTTTTATAAATATGAGGACCATCATACAAGAGATGATGAGAAAAATAAAAAATGAGAAGATCGAAGAGAGAGAAAGAAATCAAGAGCTAAAGAAGTTGTTACAAGAAAGTAGAAAAGAAACCTAGAGAACTCAAGAGCTTACGCTGCAAACATAGAATGACGATGAATAGGAAAAGGGTTTTAAGCCCAAGAATTATACTTTGTATTCAAGGGTTCAAAACCCATAACAATTTCAATAACATATTTATTTTTCTTAAATTGTCTTCTGTTATTTATTTTGTTCTTCATTAATCGAATGTCTCATTTAAATAAAACGTGTAATTAACAATCTGGAATACAGATCAGAAATAGGAACTTGCTATTCAAACAGTCAACACAGTTTAGTCTAAAAACTAAATAATGGATATCTGTAACATAAAATTTTGAAATGTGTTGAAACATATCATGTTTCAAAATTTGTGTCTACAAATTCTAGTGATAAACAAAGGCCGATTATGGTCTGCCATTTCAACACACATGTCATTGTCACCAAAGGTTACCATAGCCATGCATGTAGTTGTCTTCTCTTGATTTCTACCCTCGATTTCTTTGTGGAAATCCTTTGGCTTGGACAGGGCATATATTAAAGACTTCCGAAGCTCTTGAGACATTTTCAATGCATCATATATGCTCAACAATGGTGGAATTTTCTTTAGATAAGCTAGTACATTATACTTCACTTGCTTTTCCTCTGGCAAAACCTGTGGAACTTCTAACGCTCAAGGGTCCTGAGGATTTCGTAATTTCCTCTGGTAGGTCAAGTAAGTCTGGCATACTTCAGCAACCGCCTTTTCGTTGACCTCAACTTCTTTTGTTCCATCACTTATTTGGACCATGTTAACTTGTCCAGCTGCAGGGTGATCATCATCATCAGTCACTTCTCCATTTTCCTAGAGCTACATTCTTTTTCCATTTCTTAGATACTAGGAGTCATGCTTATAAAAGCAGTGGGATTCTACAAAACCATTTTTCATGGCCTCCAAACTAGGTAACCACGATTCTTCGAGAGAGCAATACCAGTCAAAGGCGATCCCCTCCAAAGGAATGGGAAATTTCTTTAGACAAAGTGCTTGATTCTGAGCTGTTTCCCTACACTGTTTCAAAAAATGCCTAATATGTTTTTATGGATCTCCATACCCCTCATATAGGATTAAATTCAGAAGTTCATATCCTTCGGGAAATGGTGTTTACTCTACCTATAAAGGAAACAAATCCCTTGGGCGATAAGTGTCTATCTCTTGAAGATCAAGGGCAGTTTCAATATTCTCCTTAATTGTGCCTTCTATAAAATCATATGTTTGAAAAGATGTACCCTCGTCCTCCAAAGGTTCTGACACCTCGATTTCTATTGGCCATGGTTTATAAAATGTCCTATAGAATCGATCAACCATGGTGTCCCAATCTGCTATTGAACTAGGTGGCAGGCTGAAGTACCAATCTGTTACCCACCCTTCCAAAGAAAGAACGAACTGGCGTAGAAGTAACGCCTGGCTTTTTACTATGTTTCCACATTGTGCAAGGAAACGAACCAAATGGCACCTTCGACAACCTATCCCATTATATAAAGGAAAACGAGGTACTATATATCCTCATGAGAACTGAACCCATTCAACCCAATTAGGGAAAGGGTGTCTAGAAATTTGATTTCTTTCAATAATCAAATTTTGATGGGCTTCAAAACCCTTATATTAGACTTATTTATTTTTATGATTTATTTAATTATGTTTTAATTTATTTGGAAGAGAAAAATAGAATCAAAATTTATTTTGATGATTTATTTAATTATGTTTTAATTTATTTGGAAGAGAAAAATATAATCAAAATTTATTTTACTATTTCTTACTAAACTTTTATCCTAAATAATGTTAGAATGTATATAATATCCTAAATGTTGTTAGAATGTATTTAATATTTGCTTAAATCAGGAGTTCATTTCAAACAAAAAACAGAGGTTCAAACAGTCCAGCACAGTAGGAGTTCAAAAAGTTCAAATTAGTAATGATCTTGTCTCCCACAAATTCAAATTAGTAATGATGGAGTGGAAGATATTCAAATGAATACAACGGCTATAAGTTTCATTATATATACCAAAGTCTCTAATGTGAACAAGATACAGCAATTACAAACAAGTTACAGAAATCAGAAAATATTTTTTGATCTAAAATCACTCTCATCAATTGTCTGAAAAATTTTCTGAGAAGTGTTCTCCAATTTTTGTTTACATCCTCTCTCAGAAATTATACATTGAGTTGTATAGCTTTAAGCCCATCTTTCCTATGTGAGGGTTACAGAAAAATTAGAGTTTCATTTTTATATTTATCTTTGAGAGATAATTCTTGTAGCTTTCTGTGAAAGTAAAAACACCTTCTTTTCAACCCTATAAGAGTGTAGTACACTCAGTGTTTTTGGACTTAGAAAGTATGTGTAAAATCCGTGGAGTATTGCTCCATCTGTGAAAAGGTTGCTAGCACCCTATGAACCTAGAAAATAGTAGAAAATCTCAAGTGAAGCTTGAGGAGTGGACATAGGCCGAGTTGAAGCCGAACCAATATAAATTTATTTGTCTCTCTCTCCCTTATCTCTTTATTTTATTTGAATTGCCATATTTCATATTTTTATTATATTAAAATTAGTAATTGACATAGTTGTTAGAACACTTATTTTAATTATTTGTATTTCATTAACTATATTTATCTATTGTGCTAGTCATAATTTTTATTAGAGTATTATTACTTTTATTTGTAAAAACCTAATTCACTCCCCTCATAGGTTGTCTTTTAGGTAACAATTGGTATCAGAGCCTAGACTCTTGTTTTAGATTTAACCATCTGGGAGTTTCGATCCATGGCAACCTTAGTTGAATGACAAGCCACAAATAGGCCACCATTGTTAGACGAAAACAACTATAGTCATTGGAAGGATAAGATGACCCTATACCTACAAGCCACTGATTATGCCATGTGGATTATTGTCACCAAAGGTCTAAAAATTCCTACCAAATTAGTAGACAATATTAGTGTACCTAAAACAGAAGATGAATGTGAAGAGAGGGATCACAAATTATTTCAAGCCAATGCTAAAGCCAAACTCACCCTTGTTTGTGGATTAAACTCTAAGGAGTATAATAGAATTTCAAGTTGTGATTCGGCAAAAGAAATTTGGAACAAACTTGAGGTAATATATGAAGGTACAAACCAAGTGAAGGAATCTCGTATTGATATGCTTATTCATAGTTATAAATTATTTAAAATGAACTATGATGAATCTATTTCAAATATGTTTACTAGATTTACTGAAATTGTAAATTCTTTGAAATCTGTTGGCAAAACTTATACTAACAATGAGTTAGTAAGAAAAATTCTTAGGTGTTTACCAAAGAATTGGGAAGCAAAGGTCACTGCCATTATAGAAGCCAAAAATATCTCCACACTTGGATTGGATGAGCTTATGGGTTCTCTTATGACTCATGAGATCGCCATGAAAGGACATGAGGATGTTGAAAACAAAAAGAAAAGTGGAATTGCATTCAAAGCCTCATCAAATGAAGAAGAACATGAAAACTCTAGTGAGGATGAAAGCTATGCCATGTTTAGTAGAAACCTCAAAAAGCACTTCAAGAAAAACAATTATGGAGGAAGAAGACCTTTCAAGAAAGAGTACAACAAAGATAACAAGAAAGAACCAATTATTTGCTATGAGTGCAAAAATCCTGGACATATGAAGATGGATTGTCCAAAATTAAAAAATCATGAAAAAGACTACAAAGGAACAAGAAGGCCATGGTAACAGCATGGGGAGAAAGTGAAGATGAAAGTTCAAGTGATGAAGTTGAAAATGAAGTAGCCAACTTGTGTCTCAAGGCTCTTGAAGATAAAGACTCTACTCAAGATGAAGACTCTACTCAATATGAGATAACTACTCTTTATGAAGAACTTGAAAGTGCATTCCAAGAACTACAAGATGAATTTAGAAAAGTTTGTGCCAAAAATAATGTGTTAAAAAAATCTGTTGCATCTTTATCCAGTAATGTAGAAGAATTAAAGAAAGAAAAAATTGTTTTAAAAAATGATTTTGATACCATCTCTAATGAGAAAACTACTTTAAAAAACAATATTGATGATTTAACAAAATCACTTAAAAATTTTGTAAAAGGTATAAATAATCTCAACATGCTTCTTGGAGAAATCAAAGATGTGTTTCCGATAAAGCGGGTATTGGATATGACCCTATTAAGAAACAAAAGAATCTCAATACAATTTTTGAAAAGGTACCTCTCATGACACATCCTTATATTACTTGTCATTATTGTAGAAAGAAAGGCCACTATATATCTTATTGTCCATTAAAAAAGAATATGAACATGGGAATTAAAAAGATTTGGATTATTAAGGGATCTAACAAAACTAACCAAGAAGGACCCAAGAAACTATGAGTATCAAAAACCAACACTTGATTGTCATCTTGTAAGTTTGCTTTAAGTTCAAAGCTAAAGAAGGGAAGTGGTACCTTGATAGTGGATGTTCCAGACACATGATTGGAGATAAATCCTTCTTTACTAAACTATCATCAAAAGATGAAAGATTTGTTACTTTTGGAGACAATAAGAAAAGAAAAATCATTAGTATTGGTAGCATCGGTATTTCTTCTAACCCTTCTATTGAAAATGTTTTACTTGTTGATAGACTTAAACATAACCTAGTAAGTATTAGTCAATTATGTGATAAAGGTAATCGAGTTATTTTGATAAATCACATTGCACAATTGAAAGCATAAATGATCATAAAGCTTTATTCGTTGGTAATTGTCATGATAATATTTATGTTTTTCATCTCAATGATTTCTATGCTAGTGATGTTAAATGTTTATATGTTAATAATGAAAATAGTTGGTTATGGCATAGAAGACTCGGTTATGCTCATATGGATTTAATTGCTAAACTTTTGAGAAAGGATTTGATCATTGGACTTCCAAAAATTAAATTTGAAAAAGATCATCTTTGTAATGCTTGTCAACAAGGAAAACAAACTAAAACATCATTTAAATCAAAATCTCATATTTCCACTACTAGATCTTTACAACTATTGCATATGGATTTATTTGGTCCCTCAAGGACATCTAGTCTAGATGGTAAATATTATTGTCTTGTTATAGTTGATGATTATTCAAGATTTACATGGGTTATGTTTTTAGCACACAAAGATGAAACATTTTCTTCTTTCACAAAACTTTGTTGTAGAATTCAAAATGAAAAAAACTTTTTTATTACTAATATTCGAACTGACCATGGTAGAGAACTTGAAAATGAGAAATTTGAATTGTTTTGTGATGAGCATAGTATTGGACATAATTTTTCAGCACCTAGAACCCCTCAACAAAATAGTGTAGTAGAAAGGAAGAATAGAACTTTAGAAGAGATGAGTAGAACAATACTTTGCGAAAATAATCTTCCTAAATATTTTTGGCCCGAAGCTGTTCACACCACATGCTATATTTTAAATCGTGCATTGATTAGACCTATTCTCAAAAAGACTCCTTATGAACTTTGGTATGATAGAAAGCTCAACATTAGTCATTTGCATGTTTTTTGTTGTAAATGTTTTGTGCATAATAATGGTAAGGATAACTTAGGTAAATTTGATTCAAAATCTGATGAAGCAGTTTTTCTTGGCTATTCCTTAACTAGCAAAGTTTGTCGTGTTTTTAATAAAAGAACTCTTGTTATGGAAGAATCTATACATGTGGCATTTGATGAAACTAACATCTCTGCTCAAAAACAAATTGTTGGTGATGATGTAGATTTGGAACTAAATGTGGAAGATTCAAGTATCTACAAAGAAGAGAACCAACCATGTAAGTTGAACAAAGAGATTGAACAACCTATTCTCCCACCTCAAGAAAAATGAGGAAAAAATGATGATTTGCCAAGATAATGGAAGTTTGTTCATAATCACCCTAAGGATTTAATCCTAAGTGTCCCTACAAAAGGTATTGAAACTCGCTCTTCACTTAGAAACATTTATAGTAACTTGGCTTTTCTCTCACAGATTGAGCCTAAAAACTTTCAAGAAGCCGAATTCGATGAACATTGGATGATAGCTACGCATGAAGAGCTTAACTAATTTGAGAGAAATAAAGTGTGGGAACTTGTGCTAAAACTTAAAGATCACACCATTATCGGTACCAAATGGATCTTTCGAAACAAGCTTGATGAATCCGACACAATTATAAGAAACAAGGCTAGACTTGTTGCACAAGGATACAATCAAGAAGAAGGTATTGATTTCAATGAAACCTTTGCTCCGGTTACTAGATTAGAAGCCATTCGCATGTTACTTGCATTTATATGTTTTAGAGATTTCAAATTTTATCAAATGTATGTAAAAAGTGCTTTTTTAAATGGTTTTATAAATGAGGAAGTTTATGTTAAACAATCCCCAGGTTTTGAAGATCGTTCTTTTCCAAATCATGTTTTTAAACCATCAAAAGCTTTATATGGTTTGAAACAAGCACCTCGTGCATGGTATGAACGATTAAGTAAATTTTTGATTAAAAATATTTTTTTCTAGAGGAACAATTGTGTAAGGAATTTGCTAAGTGTATGCAAGATGAGTTTGAGATGAGCATGATGGGGGAGCTAAATTATTTCCTTGGGCTTCAAATTAAACAATGTAAGAAAGGAATTTTTATTAACCAAGCTAAGTACACAAAAGAACTACTCAAAAAGTTTGGTATGTATGACTCAAAAATAGCTGAAACACCTATGAGCACATTCATTAAGCTAGACGTGATGAAAAAGGCAAGTCCATTGATCAAACAAAATATTGAGGTATGATCGGCTCATTTCTTTATTTAACTGCAAGTAGACCCGATATTATGCTTGGTGTTTGTATGTGTGCTAGATATCAATCAAATCCTAAGGAATCACATCTTAGTGCTGTTAAACGAATTTTTAGATATCTTGTTGGGACTCAAAATTTGGGACTGTACGTTTTATCCTAGAGGTGTTGCATTTGATTTAATTAGTTACTCGGATGCTGACTTTGCCGAATGCAAACTTGATAGAAAAAGCACAAATGGCACTTGTCACTTTCTTGGTAACTCATTAGTATCTTGGTTTAGTAAAAAGCAAAATTCTGTTACTTTATCAACAGCCGAAGCTGAATATATAGCTTCTGGAAGTTATTGTCCCCAAATACTTTAGATGAAACAACAATTAGAGGACTTTAATTTGCATTATGATCATATCCCTATTTGTGATAATACTAGTGCCATCAATTTAAGCAAAAATCCGATTCAACACTCACGAACAAAACATAGTGAAATTCGACATCATTTTTTAAGAGATCATGTTCAAAAAGGGCATATTGTACTTGAATTTGTAAACACCGACAAGCAATTGGTAGATATTTTCACAAAACCCCTAAGCGGGGATCGCTTCAATCTTATTCGTGGCGAACTTGGAATGTCGATTTCTACTTAAAAAGTTTTGTTATGACTGTGAAACTTAAATTTTTGTTAAAATGATTTATGTGTATTGCTACATTGATATGGAAACATTTATATTAGTTGAATGCTCTTCAGTCATTCATACATTTATTCTCTTTAATAGTTTGTTATTCTCAATTATGTAATTTTTTTTTTGGGTTTACATCTTGAGGTAAAATTAACTTTGCATACATTGATTTTCCTTAAAACCCTCATGATATTTTTTTTATTACCCTTCCAACAACACCGACGTCCCATTAAGTATAATTTCTGCTGGTATTATTTTATTAATTTTTTTTTTATTTTTTTAGTTTTGCTAATAGGCTTCATATCCTTTATTATTATTTTTTTCTTTTCATTATTTTTTATTATTAATTTTTTTGTTTTGCCCTTAGGCTTAATTTTTATTTATTATTTTCTGCACTTTAATTTCATCTTCAAGTGCTTACATTAAAAATAAAAACAAACACAAATTAAAATATACATATTTACACAAAATAAAATAAAAAATCCCTTCATTTTTTCGGCCATTGGCCGATCTCACTTACTCGCCTCTTCTGCTGCTCTCTTCTTCTTTTTATTACCTTGGGCAAACCTTGAAGGCCCTGCCCCCATGTTTTCGCCGAGAGCAACGACTCCCTGCTAACTATCAAAGGCCAAGTACGACGTTGCTCCAAATCGGGCCATGGAGGTGGTTTTCCTT
Source organism: Camellia lanceoleosa (assembly GCA_025200525.1). Lineage (NCBI taxonomy): Eukaryota > Viridiplantae > Streptophyta > Magnoliopsida > Ericales > Theaceae > Camellia > Camellia lanceoleosa. Next base: position 47,985,185 of record CM045761.1, on the reverse strand, counting down.
TTAAGCTCTTTATTTTCGGCCTTCAGTGCGCAAATCTCTGCTCGCGCATCCTTGTACATGCGCTGGAATAGAGAGAGTTGGGCGTTGACCTGGTGGAGCTCACTCATTCTATTTTGCAGTCGATGAGCCAATTTTGTGACTGCAGTCACCGTCTCCATACAGGACGTCAATGTGAAATGATTGGCTTCAATATCTGATTGCGTTGTCATTATTTGCTCAATCGACATCATAGGAATGTTGGAAATAGTAGGAGCCGGGGCACTCAGCCTCGCAACGCTTGAGGGATCATTCAGGTCTGGAAAAAGAGTGAGGGGGCGGGACGCGGCCATGTGGTAGCTGAGAGAGATGTACTCGAAAGGAGGGTAGTTTTTGGCAAGTCTTTCTGCTTTGCTCGGTCTCTCTATTCTATCTCTCTCCAGAAGACAAAGAAAGGGATAGAAGCGAATGAGGAAGAAGAAGGAGAAGAGAGTGATTAAGAAGAAGAAGAAGACGGAAGAGAAGAAGACAAGAGGAAGAGAGAGCCGAGGCAGTTGATTGACCCGTCTCGCTTTTGTTGATCAGCTGACGCAAAAGCGAGGCTGCGTATCCGACGCGATTTTCGACGGAAAAGAGAGCGGTGCGCGAATCGTATATATATGTATATATATGTTTTGATTATATATTTTTGATGCCATTTGTCATTATCATTTTCCTCCTCCTCCTCCTTCTTCTCCTCCAGATTCTAAGCCATGATTTCCTTTTGATAATGTCACAGGGGAGAAAATTAATGATGTTATATATTATGTATTATATTATGATATTATGTATTATGTATTATATTCTGATGTAATGATGTTATATATTATGTATTATGTATTATGTATTATATTTTGATGTTATGATATTATGTATTATGGTACTATTTTCAAACTAATATGATGTTATGTATTGTGGTATCATGGTAGTATATTTTTTTTCAAACTAATATGATGTTATGTGTTATGGTATCATGGTAATATTTTTTTAAACTGATATAGACGAACTAATATTTATAATTTTTTTTCTTTTATAGCTGGTTAATCTTAAGTCTCATATCATGTCTCTGATTAAAGCTTATTTATTATACATGTGCTAACCTATGTATTTGGAAATGAATTCAGGGAGCATGACTTGAGAGGGAGCTTTTCTTACTCCCAATCAAATCAATACATCATTGTGTGCCATCATTAATTTATTTGGAAGAGAAAAATAGAATTAAAATTTATTTTGATGATTTATTTAATTATATTTTAATTTATTTGGAAGAGAAAAATAGAATCAAAATTTATTTTACTATTTCTTACTAAACTTTTATCCTAAATAATGTTAAAGTGTATTTAATATCCTAAATGTTGTTAGAATGTATTTAATATTTGCTTAAATCAGGAGTTCATTTCAAACCAAAATAGAGGTTCAAACAGCCCAAAATAGAGGTTCAAACAGCCTAGCACAGCAGGAGTTCAAAAAGTTCAAATTAGTAATGATCTTGTCTCCCACAAGTTCAAATTAGTAATGATGGAGTGGAAGATATTCAAATGAATACAACGGCTATAAGTTTCATTATGTATACTAAAGCCTCTGATGCGAACAAGGTACAGCAATTACAAACAAGTTACAGAAACCAGAAAATATTTTTTGATCTAAAATCACTCTCATCTATTGTCTGAAAAATTTCTGAGAAGTATTCTCTAATTTTTGTTTACATCCTCTCTCAGAAATTATACATTGAGTTGTATAGCTTTAAGCCCATCTTTCCTGTGTGAAGGTTACAGAAAAATCAGAGTTTCATTTTTATATCTATCTTTGAGAGATAATTCTTGTAGTTTTCTGTGAAAGAAAAAAACACATTCTTTTTAACCCTGTAAGAGTGTAGTACACTCAGTGTTTTTGGACTTAGAAAGTCTGTGTAAAATCCGTGGAGTATTGCTCAATTTGTGAAAAGGTTGCTAGCATCCTGTGAAGTTAGAGAATAGTGAAAAATCTCAAGTGAAGCTTGAGGAGTGAACGTAGGCCGAGTTGAAACGGAACAACTATAAATTTGTTTGCCTCTCTCTCCCTTATCTCTTTATTTTATTTAAATTGCCATTGCTATATTTTATATTTTTATTGTGCTAAAATCATTAATTGACATAGTTGTTAGAACACTTGTTTTAATTATTTTTATTTCATTAACTATATTTATCTACTGTGCTAGTCATAATTTTTGTTAGGGTATTATTACTTTTATTTGTAAAAGTCTAATTCACCCCCCTTTTAGGTTGGCTTTTGGATAACACCTTATATTTTAAAGAGACTACTACTTTTGCCTGATGTTCCACTTCCCTTCTAGCTTCAATTCTTGCTTTCTCATCATCACCTAGATTGTGAATGATATGTATTTCTCACTCTTCAAAATTTACATCTATAGTGATGACATTACAAGGAAAGTCAAAGTGGTCACTTGATACAGTTTCTCCATCGTATGTCCTGGCGGGAGATGTGTATGGTGAACTATCAGGAGAAAAGTTAAGTTCCCAATCTTCATTAGGATCCTCAATTTGAGATGACTTTGTTTGTTTATTTGAATGCTTCCATACTTCATCATCTGACCTACACTTGCCATTCACCTCATCATCCTTGAAGTGTAGTCATTTTTTCGCCTTTTTCACAAGCTCAGAGTCGGACCTACACCTAGTATCTCCTTGTTCTGTTCCCTTAGATATTCTGGAGTGTTTTAATAGTACATTGGTGGTATTGGCAAATATTCTGGAGAAAATGCTTCTGGTGTATACTCTGGAGAAGCTGGTGTATACTCTAGAGAGTCAAGTATACAGATAAGAGATGTGATGCAATCTCCTTCCCTAACTTTTGAACCATCACTCAAAATAATGATGGTCAAGCAAGGGACCTTTTCCTCCCTCCTTTTATCAAAGTATGTCTGCAACTCCACAAATTGACATTTTGAAGGTAGGAATTCCTCCAATGTCACTGGGACAAGGAAACATTGCTCTAACTGTTCATCAGGGACCAATTTCTCCCATTTTTCCTTCTTTGGGTTCTTCTTTCCTTTTCTCTTACTTACTTTAGTCTTTTTTGTATCCTACAACTTTTGGTTTTTGGTTTTTGATTTTTGCTTTTTAGAAACTTTTGGCCGTTGTTTTGTTGAAGCAACCACATTTCTAGCTTTCATTATGGCATTTTGTTTTTTCTTCATGCTTTTTGATTGATAAATGACCCATTCACCTTCATTACCATTGTCGATAGTGATTAGGTTAACAGATGCTTTCTCTTGAAGAGGGAGCTCGATAATCTTAGAGTCTAAAAGTTCCTGAATTTTATCTTTCAGAACAAAGCACTCATTCATCAGATGGCTAATCAAACAATAGTAGGGGCAATACCTTGGACCATTGGTTTTTCCTACCTTATGTGGTCTTTTTACCTCAGGGAGAGCAATCAACTTTTGCTCTAACAGATCTTCAAACAAATCTTCGACGAGATCATCTGTAAAAGAATATTTCTTCTCTAACCTTTCTTTCATAGTCACCTTTTTAAATTCATTGGGTTTTCTAGCCCCAACTACAACATGACCCTTATTTCTGGTTTCAACTATGGCTGCAATCAAGGACTCAACCCTTTCAACCGCCCTAGACCTCATTCACTTAGCTAGATGCAATTCCACATCATGAGCTTTAGTGCATAGATCGTTGAATCCTTTAAAAGTTTGAGCCATAAGAGCCGTAGAGAGCTTATGTCGGAAGTTGTTAAGGCACATCTGAATTAACTCTAATTGCGTAAACTTTTGAGGACAGACAAATGTTAAAGCTCGCCGTCTTGTAATGAAATTTGTAACAGGCTCATTGTCACGTTGCTTGGTCTCAATCAGTTCTGGTACTTCGACTCGCCTTTGCGTGTTATAGAACTGTTTAAGGAACTCCTTTACCATGGAATCCTAATTTTGGATTGATCTGTCAAGAAGGTTAGCATACCATGTAAATGCAGAACTTTTAAGTGATTGGACAAATGGTTGTAGGCAAAGGGACTCATTATGGGCTATTGACCCGCATCTTGAAAGAAAATGAGCCACATGTTATCTTGGATCTCCTGTTCCATCAAACATTTTGAAATCTGGTTAGAAAAAACTAGAAGGAAATGGAACAACATCTACCCATGCTGGGTAAGATTTTGTAATTATTCGAAAGTTCTCATCATTTTTTTTCTTGACTTTCTTTACTTGTCTCATCACCATATCATCAATCATAGCCATGAGCATTGGATTCATACCACCACTAGTTAGATCAGAGTAACACGAACCATTGCCCCTTGGGGCTAGTGTGCTTTGTATGCCTACGGATGTTCCTGCTACAAGTTGCGCCATTTGTTTAGGTGCACTTCTTGTTCCTGTCATTTGGGCTTGCAACTGTTGCATTTGCTCTAACATAACAACCATTTCTCATTCTCTTCTCTCAAGTTGTTCTTGTAGGGCTACCACTTTTTCCATGAGACCTTGTTGGTCATGTTGGACCTGCGAATTTTCACCTTTTTTGTCAACCTCAATCATCATAACTAGAACAAATTTGTTGATATCTCTCAATTCATTGTTTTCAATATTAGTTAAAACATACGAACTAGATGAGACAAAATCATCTTGTTTGTATAAAGAATTATCAATCCCTACAACATTACTCAGATTTGAAGCATCTAACTGTGATGCTTTGTTTGAGCCTCACGGGGTCATAGACCTTGTTACAGGCCCTTTTCTTATTCCCTCCATAGATAGTTCGATCAAGGCAGAAATATTTTCCAAGGGTTGTTTACCCTCGCCGTTGAGAGGTTTGACTTTCCAACAAAGACATGACTTTCAATTTATTTTTGGCATTCATCTTTCGACAGAGCCTTTTCAACAACTTTTATAACATTTGTCGCCACTATTCTTTGTTCCAATTTCTTTAAGGCCTTGTTTCTTCTTCGCCTTTGTCTTTTTGAAACTGGACCATCTGATGACATGTCAAGTCTAGCCCCTAGAGGCATAAGAGGATCCTTTTGCATTTTTGCAAATTCCTCCAGTTGATGTTGATTCAAATCCCGTTGGGCCAACGGGTGCTTCTTTTTTTTTATTTGGACCCTCAGAAATGATTAGGTTCTAAATAGGCAAACTTTGTGCTTTGAACAGAATTATCGATTTGTAAGTCTCAGTTGTTTTTTTTATCAACAGAGGCGGTTGTTTTTCTATCAATAGGAGTATGGGTCATTACCCTCCTCCCAATGGCCCTGATGATGGCTTTGTTTTTAGTAGAGGCCCTTTTTTGGGTAGACTCTACCATTTTGATGCAGTTTTCTACCTTTGTGAGTAGCTGGGCTACAATATTTTGTGTTGCTCCTGCTGAAGCTGCAACAAAAGTTGTAGTTGCAACTTGATTAGTCTCCATTGGTTGGATTAGGAAACTGTTCGTTCGGGTTGTGGCCTTGATTGTTACGTACTGTTTTGATGCCTTCTCATAATTTTCAGCAATCTTTTTCAAGTGTTTAGCTTTCTGAATAAGTGTGACCTTTTTCGTGACACCAGTTGTCCTTGGTATAGCTAAGAGCATTCACTCCGAAGCCCCTTGGGCGACAAATGCTAGGGAAAGAAGTGCATCTTTCCAAGATTTCACTGCCTCTACCTTTGGGACAGCCGAGAGCATTCGCATCGGAGCCCCTCGGATGATGGGTGCTATCTCTACCCTTTGCGATTTCAGAACCACCGGAGTGTAGGTTAGCCTCTTGACAGTTCAGTAGATTTCAAATATGTATGTATATATATATATATATATTTTTTGTTTTTCAAAAGATGGGAGAAGAAATAGGTCCCACTGGGCGTGCCAAAATTTGTAGACACAAATTTCGAAACATGATGTGTTTCAACACATTTCAAAATTTTATGTTACAAATATCCACTGTTTAGTTAACTAAACAGTGTTGATTATTTGAATAGCAAGTTCCTATTTCCGATTTATATTCCAAATCATTAATTACACCTTTTATTTAAATGAAACCTTCGAGTAATGAAGAACAAAATAAATAACAGAAGACAATTTAAGAAAAATAAATATTTTATTGAAATTGTTATGGGTTTTGAACCCTTGAATACAAAATACAATTCTTGGGCTTGGAATTTTTTTGAAATGTTACGTTGTTACGTTTACATTAAGAAGTTTCTTAGTGTGCTACATTGGAGTGTTACGTTTTTTGAATATTACATTGGAGTGTTACGTTTTAAAAAAGTACACTAAGGAGATTTGTTTAAGTGTTACATTTAGTAATTTCAGCAATATGAGAAAACTCACACTTGTCCCTCAACACATAACACACGCACGTTTATATTTAGCCTTTTATGTAATTCACACTAAAACTAGACCTTTAGATCTATAAGAAAAAAATAAGAATCAAACAATTCATAAGATCACTATTTAAAATTTATTGGTGTTTCACTATTTTCTTTTAGGCTAACATGACGAAGACTAGTGTAAATAGTAAAGGTATGATGAAAAATATATACATTTCAGTCTAATAAAAATAATAATATAATTTTCTGACTTATATAACTAATGATTTATTAATAAAAATGATGCGAAGTGTTATTAAAATTTTGAATAAATTAAAAATATACCTTCTGAGATTTGCTTAAAATACAGATTGCCCCCCTGTGGTTTGAAAAATTACAAATACCCCCTTATTAGAATTTTTTATTTAACAGAATTAACTAAAAAAATGAAATTTATAATTTCTTTCCTATACGATAATAAAATTACTTAAATTATTAATTGAAATATATTTTTAACATCATTAAAAATTATTAATTGACTTAATGGTTTATTAATAAAAAAAGGCGATTTGTTGTGAAATTAAAAACTTCAGGGGGTGGAATATAATTTTTAAAACCACAGGGAGCGATTCGTATGTTAATCAAATCTCAATATGTGTATTTGTAATTTACCCAAATTTGTAAGAGAAATCAATATAATCATACTACAAAATTATTATGCTCAATGGTTGAAAAAGTATGAAGAATGGTTTTTTGGGTTATTCTCTCCTTCATCTCTCTCTTTAACTCCCTCTTTGATAGGTTATTAGCCCACTTTTGGATCCAATTTTAATGATTTGGACCATTCACATTTTAAGATTTGTTGAGTATATTATACCTGTAAAAAATAAAGTTGATCGGATATCAGAAAACATGTGTTCAGAAAATTGTTTATTAAATTTTTTTAAAAAATGATTTGTAGTTCGATGATCCGAACACATAATTTCTGATATCTGATCAACTTAATTTTTTACAGGTATGATATACTCAACAAATCTAAAAATATGAACAGTTCAGATTATTAAAATTAGACCCAAAAATGGGCCCAATGACCTAACAAGGAGGGAGTTAAGGAGAGAGATGAAAGAGAGGATCTTGATTCGTTTTATGCCAAGCCCCATGTTTCTCGATCATTAATTATTTTAATTTTGATTAAATTATTTTTATTTCATACTAAATTATAAATAAATGTCACACCAAATATTTTAACAATATTTTCAATATATTTAATATTATTAGGGAAAATAACCCACCGGTGGATGGTGAAAAAAATTATAAATTAATAAAGAAATTTATAAATTTTAATTATTAAAGTTATAAACCCAATATTATTAAAATTTTGTAGTACGGTTATTTTTGAAAGACCCACCAGAATGGTAATTTCCCAATATTCTTATATAAAAAATAACAGTTAAGCTGGTGTGACCGTTTTTCTCTATTTTAAAATATTTCTTATAATTGAGGTAGTTAAATTTATTTTATTTTATTTATATGTAGAATATCATGGGTCAGTTTGTATGCACCAAATTAAATCCTTATAACCGGAACACACTAATAGGTTTATTTCCTGCAATCTGTTGGTAAATTGAAACATTGTGACATCTACACTAAGAAATCTATGTTATTTTATGTAACGACTGACATAGTTACGTGAGAGTATTTTGGATAAATAAAAGATCGTGACATCTACACTAAGAAATTTGTGTTATTTTATATATTAGCATAAATATAGATAAATTAAGCGTGTTCAAATTGAGTTGAATTATGTGGCCTTTCATCCGTTATCCTACGGAACTTTGGTGGATTGAGAAAAATCATTACGCATTAATTCATCCACTTAGTTAGTGGATGTAAATTAAGTAGTTCATATGTCACAACTCAAACTCGTCTCTATAGATTTAGCGCCATAACCGGATAGTAATTCGTGATTACCAAAGACCTGCTTAACAATAATGACAATAACACCACAATAGGGGGTTGCGGAAGCTAATCAATAATAGAAAATACCGTTCAATGAGCTGTGAGGACTTAAATGAACAAAACAAATTTCACACACTTGGAATTATACAAACACTTGAGTTCATAACACACGTGTTTATAACAAAATATAAGTTAGGGAATTAAATACCATTGCCAAAAACAGTTAACAAAACTCAATAAACATTCTTATTTCATAAATACAATGCCAAAAGGGTGAATTTGAATCACCCAATAAACCCTGACATGCAATGGTTCGGAATCTTGTAATGAGACACAGTAGTTGGCTTGACAAAAGCAAGATTCGGGTCGACGCCGCTAACTCTAATCCGGTGCCCAATCACCTATATATATATATAATAAACAATGAGTTAGAATCTAGTGAATAACAACTGCGTAAAGGGGTTATAAATGATGTCCTCATAATATTTGAAACGATTGATTATCAATCATTTTCTCAATCAATATCTTGTGTCAATCAATCGGTCAATTTAACAATCATTTAGATTCATATAAATTATACGTAGTACATCCAATAGCAACAATACAATAAGTCTTAAAGAACGAACAATCAATTGATGGCCATCGAACAATAGACAATAGTTTCAAGAATTGAAACTGACAGAGATCTCTGTAACAATAGTGATAACAATATCAATAACAATAGCAATATGTTATGGATGCCACAAATACAGTTCAGAAAATAGGATCATCATTCAGTCAATAAAAAGTATCAGTTCAGAAACCAATATAATTTATCAATCAGCAAATAAATACAATTTGAACAAATCTTTATAACAGTGTTACTCACAGTGGGCTTCCTGAAACACGTGTTAACAATGCGTTAAAGATACGACGTCTGACCTAAACAAACAAATTCAAGCACAATTCAATTACATTCAAGCCATTTCTATTCAGTTGGTTGTTAATTTAATCGATTTCTATTCGTTGTTCACTAACTCGATTCTAACTTTTGTTCTATACATTATTTGTGTTCATGAGATGCAATGCACATGACAAACACTTTCAAACCATGCAAATTGCAATTTCCAACTTCAATTTCATATAATACAAGACCCAAAACTTCTTTTAAGAAAACATTAATTTTTATAGACGTGACTTTGAACAAAACCACAAATTTATAACAATACTTAATTGTTCATTTTATAACCAAAAATCTTTAAAGCAAATTGTTAAATATTAAAATGTGTATTCAAGCTACAACTTAAACTTTTAAATGAGAATTTCCTAGAAATTATGAGAGACCAAGCAAGAATTCATGTATGTAAAACAAATTTGTCCATGAGATGTTCATATTTTTTGGACTCAAACATTTTCAAGTGTAAATTACCATTATATATACAAATTATGTTCTTTTCCAAAACTTTTGAGATTTCCTTCTTAAAGTTCATAAACCATACAAGTAAACAATTGTTTTGTTCATGGATTCTTAGAAACATGACATGCATGCAAGGATCATGCAACCTAATAGGTGTTTGAGCTAAAATTATGCCATGCATGTGAATATATTACACTATCTCCTTCAATTTCTACTTTTGTGATCATATATAGATTCTCAACTTTATTTCTTCTCCAAGAACTCCTAATTACTCCAAAATCCTTTCCTATTTGAACTTAGATGCTAAGGAAATAGGAGTGTATCATTTCAATTTCATGAATTTTGAGATGAAATTTACCTTAATTTAGTGATTTGTTGAAATATAGCTCAAGCCCCTGCTTTTCTTCTTCCTTCTTGAACTCAACCCTCTCTTTTCCTCTCGTTCTCTCTCTCTACGTGGTGGGTCTGTTTGGTATGTCAAAAGGATGATTAAACTTAGGCAACCAAGTACTCTCTCTCTTACCATGTTTGTGGATTTAAAAATGAGTAGTATTCCAAATTATTATTATCATTAATTCATTTAGCTTTAGACCATTAATTCATTCTAATTAAGTTAAATAAAAATCAAATTTATGCAAATTAAATTAATCCTCATCACAATAAAATCTCAATTACACTAAATTTAATTATATTAATGTGAATTGGACTCTAATTCTTATCCAATTATTTAATTCTAACTTGTTAAAATTAGCGAATCAGACAAATTTAATTTTCATTCTAACCTATCTGTTCAAACAATACAAGTCAATAAATCTCATAACAATCAATAACATTTAATCACATAATTAACATGTAGGAACATAATTAATAGTTCTAATTAAAACTCAATTCAATCACAGATAATTTTAGTAAACTGAATCAATTTTCAATTAAACTTTCTAAATGACTCTAAAAATTCTCATGAGTCCATCCATGCACTCAATTTTAATTTGTGCACCTAATAAGATTGTCAATTTCAGTTTCAAAGTTATAACCTTAATAGGTAATTTTTTCAATTTGGACAGACATGCACAAATTAAATTACTAGGCATTTAGTTCAATTATAATTAACACATAATTAATTAATTAAAATTACGATTAGCAAGTCTGGGTCGTCACACCATGCAAGTTGGCGGATAAATGCGGATTGGTTTGGCAATTTAGGTTTTACTATTTTGGCAATTTTTTCAAATTATTTTCTAGTAATTCTTTATTATTTTGCAATCAAAATTTTCAACTGTTCATTTTTTATAATAAAAATAAAGGGTCAACTTTCATACTAATAAAAGGTTTTTTTTTACACAAGGCATAAAAGTATAATTTTATTTTCTTAGAAGTGTTGGTGGATTGGATTGAGTCGGATGGCCTCTTATCCGTTATCTATCCAAACTTAAGTAAATTAGAAAAAATAAATCTGTATCTATCAAACCATTCAAACTATTCATTTTGTAATGAATTTATTCGGCCATTCGATTTTGGCAGATTGAGTGGATGTTGCCCACCTTCTAACATCAATGATCACTAATTGTTACGCAATTATAACAACCAATAAAATGTTTTTAAAAGGATATATTCCAATAAATTTCACACTAAAGTCCTAATTTACATAACTAATTTTTTTTTTTAAATGATTGAGATAAATATTAAGAAATGACTTATAGATTGATTGATTTTTTTATTAATAATTTTAAATTTTGTTAGCAAACGCACTTAATGAAAAAACCAGAAAAAGAAAAAAAAAGAGCCAAAACCATATACTTCACTAGATATGGTTGGAGATTTGATCGCGTGATCTTTATACATGATATGATAGTTTTGCGATTCAGTTGATGCACTTATGGGTTAGAATTGTATATTGTGATTGTTGTTGATTCAACATTGTATGTAACCTTGTAAGTAATAGAATTTAGAATGTGTTGAAGTAATGAATATTAGCTGCAATTGAATTTGTTGAGTTTGCGAATTAGTTTTTTTAATAGATTTTTTTAGAATTAAATTTTTTTTAAATAATAATAATAATAATAATAATAATAATAATTTGTCTAAAAAGTATAGAGAATGATTTAACTTTATGGCTAAAATCTTCTCTAGAGTGAGAGGTTTGGGATTTGCCAAAATTAGCAATACATGTTATTAGGTGATGTTAGAGCATTTCCATCAAGTTAATTATTTTTATTTTTTTGGTTAAAATAGTAAATAAATTATTAAATTTCAACTACTAGCTATCAAGTTAGTTATCTTGGTTTCAATCTAAAACAAAACAAAAAAGTTAGCTATTTTAGTTTTGGTGGATTTGGCTTAACAAATATAACTAGTGGTTTGGACTAATCCAAAATAAATATATATACATATATTACTTTTGATATTTTGAAATTAGTTGCATAAAGTTTATAAAAAATAATTTAAAATAGCATGGCAAAATGACAGAGAATTTGTTAGAAAATATATTTAAAATATGTATAGTCAAAATAGAAAGAAAATAAATTTGTTAAACAAAAGTTTAATTAGTTTGATGATGGTACTCTTGGGTTTTTTTTTTTTTTTGGCAGGGGGCTGGGTGGGTTTCAAAACCCACCCGCTGAACCAACCACCCGGTGAGGATACTCTTAGTTTAAATGAGTTTGGTTAAGTTCGGCAAGAGGGTTTGGGAGAGCCAAATACTAGCTTAGGAATGCTATTACTGAGAGAGCTTTTTCTATGAGAAAGCTTAGAGAGGTTCATCAATTCGGAATCGATCTCTTTGTTTATTTTATTTTTTGTGTTTTCAAAAACAACAATAAAAAGTAAGAAAAAAACCATTGTCTCGACTTTTGTTGTGAAAAATATTTCTTAAAACTGCCTAAAAGTAGGTTGTTTTCGAAACAGTTTTCCAAGAATAATTTTCATAAATAGTTTGCCAAATAAGGTTTTTGTGTTTTTTCTGAAAGATGAAAACAGAAAATAGAAAACAAAAAGGGTATCAAACAGGAACAACACGGTTAGAAAAAAAGGTGGGGGTGGAGGATGATAGACAGAGAGAAGAAGCATTCAATAAAGTTATTTATTAACAAAACTTTCAAGTATATCAATGAACATGGACTACAAAACATCAAACCACACATACAAATTGAACAATGATCAAGATTCAAAGAACCTCGAATTCATTCTAGAAGCAAAACCCAGGCTCAGGTAAAAAACAGTGCAACCATTGAAATTCTAACTCGCTGAGAGACGAAAATTTGGATATATCCAATTCTGCAGCATACCAAGTATTAGGCATAGAAATAAATTTCAGTTCTCCTAAATGTGTGACACTGATTATAAGAAAATAGTAAGTAGCAAAGACAGACCTCTTAGAAAATATTTTTCTGTAAATCATCTAGTCCAGGATCGATAACTTTAGCTTCTTTCTCATCTTCAGTCCCAAAGAGTGGAGCATCTAGCTTCGGCGGGTTCTACATATTAGATACATATATGTGAGTCACTAAACAAGTAGTGATTGATCATCATTTATTAACCATAAGTAGGCTTAGAATCTCTAATATTCATCAAAACAAGTTCTCTGAATTATCATCTTTAAAAGGGTATTCGCCAAAAAATGACATTTGCCAATTTTTGACAATGGTAAAATTTTCCTGTTCATCCATGGGATTGAAACGCTTTTGTTTTGCTACTTGCAGAATTTGAATTATATCCATACATGAAGGATCATTTCTTACTATTTCATGAACTAAAATGAAAACACAGAAAACAAAACATATTCCAGTAAAATTGAAAACATAAAACAAAACAGAGGTAGAAAAAGAGAAATTATAGCAAAATGATTTGGTTGTATGGTTTCTTGATTTTTACCATGCAACGAACTAAAGGCCAGTTGACACCCTTGAAGAAAGGATGTCGCTTAATTTCATTAGCTCCTTCGCTTGAACACAATCTGTTTTTGGGATCTCTGTGCAACAACCGGTACATTAACTGCTTTGCTGAGAGACTCACCTGCAACACCACGCACAAAAGTTATTCCCGTGCTGCAGCATTTGATTTTTTTTTAAAAAAAACAAAATTATGTGAAAATTCAACTAATTCCAACAAATTAATTTCTATCCACATTATGTGTGTAAATTTAGGAAGTAATTGTTTAAGTAGGCTTGTATCGTCATAATCAGACACCATAATTAGGTTCTGTTAAAAAGAAAACAGTTGAAAGTATCATAAATTAGAAAGTACTTGAACGAAGATGGAGGATCATCTCACCGATATAGCGCCTGGGAATTTAAGATCCTTATGAAGAATGTTGGCAAATGTCTTTTGCCTTGTCTTTCCCCTAAATGGTGTGTATCCATATAGCATTTCATAGAGCAGAATGCCTGTTGAATTAACCAACAGTTAAACAGTAACGGAATTAAGTCAGTTCATACAAAGAATGCAATTTAAAAACAAAAAATAAAAAATAAAAATATAAAGAAAGAATGGTAGTGATTGTATATGGAAAGTATTGTGAATTTCAGAGTCAAACAGACAATAGATAATTTCATGCAAGACTGATACTTTAGAAATAATACAGTAAATGTGTTCCCAAAAAATTACACATGACTCGTACCATTTTTGTAATTTATTATCTGTGATTTCTTAATGAAAAAGAAAAATTGAAAATATAGAGGAAGTACTTCCCTGAGGAAAAAAATATAAAGATGTAGGGTTTTATCAAAAGAAAACAAAAATTACCTAGTGCCCACCAGTCAACTGCACTAGTGTGGCCTGCTCCAGTTATGATTTCCTGCACATACGAAAACAATGGTCATTCTAACTGAGAAAATTTTGAAAATGAAAAAAAAAAAAAATTTTAAAAAATTTAAAAAGCATAGGACATGAAGAAATATTTTGAGAGCTAATATGTATTTTGAATTAGAGAAAGATTTTCTTGACGGTTTAGAGATGACTGAACAAACTGATTGGAAGCTATTCAAGATGAAAAAAGAAAGGGAATGAACTTTCAAATCCATTTCAGGCTAAAAGAACATGATGTAGAACACGTGGCAGAGGAATTCTTAGATTAGTTGGATCAACGGAAACCTAGGAAAAAGGCTAATTGATTACCAAGGTTAAAATTGTAAGTTTTGGCAGACAAACTCAGAATTACTCAACAATGTTATGTGCTTGTAGGTAGACATAGACATAGAAAATATACCGGAGCAATGTACTCTTCAGTTCCAACAAAAGAATTTGATGCGCGCATTGGCTCAGCCATAAATATTGGACATTGTTGACCCTTCTGATGCTTTTTCTTTTCATTTGGTTCGGGAATCAGAAGCTGCACAAGGCACAACGAACACAATACAAATTTGTAATTCCACCAAGTACTCCAAAACTTCATAAATATAACCTCAGATAGAGTAGGAGATTGAAGCGTGGACACACCTGGGGCTGGCATGATGTCAAGCATGACAAATCGAAATCTGTCAAGGACACGTGCCCGTTGCTTTGAAGTAAAATATTTTCAGGCTTTAAATCCCTGTAAATTATTCCTGCACGAGAAAGAAAATGTGAAATATATATAGAGTCATATCCCCAAAAAAATGTTGAATTCTATTTTTATTTATTTTCAAGAGAGAAAACAGTTGTTGAATTTAGGAAAATCCAGCTTTGAATTTGTATTGAAATGTATTTTCTAAATGAAGGGAAAAAACATATACATAAGGATTACAGGCAATACCTTGGCAGTGCAGGTACTCCAATGCAATGATTACTTCTGCAGCGTAGAATCTACAAATATCAACAAATTTATAAAACTTGCCACAAAAAAAGTAACCATTTTTATTTGATTCATTCTTCAATTTCCAGATTGACGTAAATTTTTATATAACAAATATAATAAAATGCATGAAATTCAACAAAAAGAGCATATATACACCGAGAATTTTATTGTCTCCATCTGAACAATATTATAAGTTTATATCAACACACTAATGAATGATCACAAATTCATATCCTGACCATATATCTGCAAACTGAAAACATCAGAGGAGAAAAAAATATATGCACAAACTGTTTACTCCTTTTACATGTCAAAACAAAATCTCAGGTCAAAATTGTTATTTAATTTTTCTTGTATTGGAAACATAGTATTCAATTGTATATAAATTTTTTACCTCACAGCATCTTCCTTCAAGACCTTCGTCGGCTGTTTGTCCAAAAGCAGGAACAGCTCTCCACCGGGGAAGTAATCAGTTATCAGACAGATATGTGTTTTGGTCTGCAAAGTATATTTTACATGTTGATATCCTATCATACAATTCATACCATTTTAGAAGGCAAACAAAAGACGCTTAAATGCATATTTCTCATATCTCGATAGAATTTCTCATATCTCGTTAAGCAATCATTTTCTGCAGCTTATGGCAATTCTCTTGATTTATTGTTAGATCACACTGAAACTGATTTCTCTAACCTGAAACGAAGCATACAATGCTGGAAGAAAAGGGTGATCCAGCATGTCTAGGATTTCTCTTTCTGCACAAGCTCTATGCACCTGCCGTGAAGGAAGAAAAGAGTATTGTGAAGATAATGCGCGCGCGAGAGAGAGAGAGAGAGAGAGAGAGAGAGGTTGATGCAATAGTTCAGTTTCAAAACCTTATTGCGGTTGAGCATAACCCCCTTGTCCATAGCTTTCATGGCAAAGAATTCGCCGGTTCCACACAATTCCACCAAATGCACACTGTCATATACAGTCAATGTCTCAATTTTGGAAGACAAAGTATGAGCACCCAAAAACCAAAAAAAAAAAAATCCATACTAGCTTTATGTAGCGTTTGGTAACGTTTACGTTTTTTGTTTATGTTTACAAAAATTTTATCAATTTTTTTTGTTTATTTTTTAAAAAAACATAAATTATAAACGCATTTAATTTGAACAAAATATTTGAAAAATTTTAAAAATATAAATTAAAAAATATGTTTGTTCAGGCTTAAAATATTTATATTTATTTTATTAGTTATGACAATGGGATCATACATATTATAATTGAAAAAAAAAATTAATTGGAGAAAAAATAATTGAAAAAAAAAATTAATTGGAAAAAAATTATTTGAAAAAAACCATTTGTTAGTCAAAATTTTAAATTTCTGCTTAAAAACCGATATAAACTAAAATGGGTTTACGTTTTTCTCTCAAATTTACAAATTGATACAACCATTTAGAAACCAAAAAAATTATCAAACAAGTTTTTATGACAGTTTTTAAAATTTTTGTAAATATAAATTGAAAACGAAATGGTTATCAAACAGGCTATAAATCTCACTTTAAAATGGTTGTCTCGTTTAAAATTCTTCGAAGAAATATGAAGGGTTGAGAAAAAAAAAATGAAATTCTGAGTTGCATCATAAATCCATCCATGAATGCAATATAAATAAATATCATTGATGAGAACATAATTGAATCAAAATTGAGAGCAACGGACAAACCTGCCAGTATCACCAGATCCCAAGGGTTTTATTGGCATAAAATGCTTCAACCCTAATCGTTCTCCACTCTCTATAATCTGCCATTCACAAACGACATGAGCAAATTCAAGAGATAAAAAAAGGCCAAAGCATCGAAATAGAATCACATTATACAGGACTGAAATAAGGAACACAAAGCAACTGTCAATCCGTTTTAGATGCCATAGTGTTTTGTATCAACACCAATCGATTGTATGCTAAGTTCATTAAAAGCAATCATCAATGTTTTGTATCAACACCAATCAATTGTATGCTAAGTTCATTACACCACATGGGTCATTAGCATCCAATGCAAATTTAGAGAAAAAAAAAAATTTGAAAAAAACAAAGTTTATACCTTTTGAATAGCCCTCCAAGAAGTGCTGTCCTTCCTATGGGGCTTTGGGTGAACTGCTTTTGAATGGTTTATCCAAAGATCCTCTGGTTTCTGAACATTGATATAGAGATGGTCACAATTTTGAACCTAGAAAATTGTCTGAATTTGTTTTTAATGTTTTAACATTTGGACGTTACCAAATTGGCATCAGGAAGTTCCCTCACTGCATCATCAACATTTGCAGCAGTTTCTTTCACCTAAGAGCAGGGAAAGATCAATCTTTTCAGTAATTACCACCCACATGAAAAAAATTATGCAATTGGTCACAGTAAGGCCAGATTTGAAGTATTTAACAATGTTCTCTGATCAAATATGTATTTTTTGTACTGTCATGAAGTGAGAGGTCAAACCAGTTTTGCACTCTCTTCTGGCGTTTCCTCAGGGACGCAGTTGTGAAGTGGCTCGACATGTTCGCTGCCATCCAATTGTACCCCGATAAAATACTGCACTTCACCCTGTCAATGAAAAAAAAAAAGTGAGAACTATAACTGACTATTCATGTAGTGAAGAAGAAACTTGGCAACTTTCCAAACCACAACATAGCAATAATGTCGGATCAATTTAAAAACTGTACCTTCTGATCACGCATAGGCTGCAGATGGAACAAATTCCAGAACTTCTTGCCTGGGGAAATTTCAGAAAAAAATAAGTTTAGTCAATTGTGGTGGAAACAAATTACTAAAATTGACTACAGTTCAGGTTTTCTTTTAGCATAATTATTGCCAAACACAAAAAAGAATTAACAGAATTATTGTGTCTAGCATGACATGTTCTCAATTAGTGAATATCATGCTTTATGTAGATCAAATTAATGTCTGTTTTGCTTCATCCTTTAGACCATTTGACACCATATGACACTAAAATGTGAAGTTAGATTCATGTTATTAGCTGAAAATGATAAGCATACCAGTTTTGGTGTAATTAATAAGCTGCACAGTCACATCTGTTTGGGTATCAATTGCATGTCTAATTGTCCTCACTGTGGCTGGATCTGTTTCAGGGCCTTGAAGAAACCTAGTCAAGTTCAAACAAGTAGTAGGCATATCAGAATAAATAAATAATAATAAACTAAATTGAATTTAAATATTTCCAAATGTTGTTTGGGTCATGTACCATTGCAACAATTAGAGCAATAGAGAAGCTAAATCCAATCCAAATTGTTAATATTGTTTTTTGACAATTTGTTACAGCTCAAAGCTATTCCATTGCAACAAATCAATTCAATGACATGCAAAAATTTAAATTCAAGTGCCTAAGTACCAATTCTTACCTGCAATTTCTTCCTAGGATTTCTTCGCGACTGTATTCAGTTAGCTCCAAGAAGCTATCAGATGCAAATATCTAAAAATTCAAACAGAACAGATAAATAAATTATTTTCCTACAAGTGAGCTCAAATTATAAGAAGAAAACTAGAATGGTCAGTATGAAAAACAATAGTATTTTTTAAGTAGCTAGCTAGGAGGGAGTCTTACAATGGGATTATCGGGCAGCCTTGGATCAGTAATGACAAAGTTTTTCTCAATACGTTCAAGTGTTGTAGCGAGATCAATACCCTTTCTCATCTCCTTCTTCCTTACTCTGTCATCCACACTGTCTGGCCGCCCATCATCATCATCATCATCACCATCACCATCATCACTCTCATCATCCTCCACAGTAACTCCAACATCAAATTCGTCGCTGCCGGGATGACTTTTCTTTATAATCCTGAAGCAAGAAGAGGGAATTAAATGTGTAAACAATGTGACATTGTCACAGATTATGTTAGGCTATAGCCCGAATCATAATTTCCACAAATGTGCATGGAATAAAAACTTGCATGCAAAGAGTACGTAATTAAATTTTTTTTGGTGCGGTTATACGTGCCAGAGAGGTGACTAGGAAAGAAAATATTATACAAACTAACAAATCTTATAAAATTTTCTTACTATGCAACAATAGAAAATAGAAGCAGAACGTACTTTAATGATATGATAAGGATTGTGTCACATCAAAAAGTAAGAAAATTTTGTTAGTATTTTTAGTTTGTATAGCATTACACAGGAATGTCCTAAACTGGCTCACAAATATTATACATAAACATTCTTTATTACTAACACAGATAACGAGGCCCGTATTAATAAATAAATATATATATATATATATATATGAGAGAAACGAAATGAGTAAAAACACATTCAGAAAATGATTTTTACATGTAATTGTTATATAGAAAATTTTATCAGAATGATGTGATAGTGTTATTCTTAAAATAATATGCCCTCTTGATAGATTTTTTTATTTGAAACGAATGAAACAAACCTTTTACATCATTTTTTGTACAATTTTTCTGCGTAATTTTTCAATTATATATTATTACCCAATCCATTTATGTATAGCATTCTGTCAAACAGGATGAGTACGTACGACATGAAAGAGCGACGAACAGATTTCTTGGGTTTCGTTTCAGGTAACTCGCTGATTTTTTGCATAGACATGGAGGTTCTGGTGCCAGCCACTGAGTGTCGTCTAGGTTGGCCCATATTCTCCGAGCTTCGTCTCCCTACAGCTTCTGATTCACTACTGCCACTGCCACTACCACCCTCTGATTTTCGCAGGAAGGGACGGTTTGTGGACTCACTGAGTGACCGTGGTCTCTTCACTGCCTCCACTAGCTCAGTTACTGAGCTAGATGCCTTCTCTTTCTGACGTGCTGTAAAAAACAATTACAAAAGCAGTTGCTATTTGAGTTTAGTAATTTGCATGTTTTGCTTATTAAACTCACTATATTCATGCAATCACTCAAAAATAGGTGACACAAAACTTGTTCATAACTTGGTAGTTTGGCAACCAGAGCAACGATATTTTGATTCTGTTATTGAAATGTAACTACAATCAGAGGTGTGTCAATTAACTTAGAAAGGATTAATGGAAATGCTAGCTACACAAAAAGTTTATTCTGAAAGTATTGAGAATTTTAATGTAGGGTGTTGTGTAAATCACACCAATCTCAAAAATCTAGATAAAGATATGTTTCTATCTTCAAATATTTGTGTTTGTTATCTCAAATCACTCACAATTATTAGACATGTTTTGAGTTCAAGATTTTCACGTGATTCAATGGTTATGTGTGGATTGTGACTAGAGGACAGAGATATTTATTCACAGATAATCTATGGGCAAAAATATAGGTTACTTTCTTGAAACGGGAAAAGTTAGGGATCATGAAAATTATTTCATGAAAATGGTCATGAAAGATTTATGATCCTTGAATTATCTTGATTAGTGTGTAATACTTTATTCTAAGTGTAATCCAAGTGTCACAAAACTTTCATGATTATTTTTATAAAAAGTTTTTCATGATACCTAACATTGCTGTTCTTGAAACATGAGACTCCCACCTTTGTCAGTTTGAGACTTCCAATAAGTAAAACTCTTCCTCCATAAGCTATGGCCTCCAACATACGAAAGAGAAAAAATAACTCTTTTTTTTTTTTTTCACTCATACTTGAGGAAAATCATAGCATGAAGAATAATTTTGTATCATCAAAACCATCCATAACAAAATAATGTGCCTTTCTGCGTTTTAAGAAAAAAAATTCAAACCAAAATGTTTACTGTTGTGGCTCCATAACTTAAAAAAGCCACTGTCATATATTGTTTAAGATGAATTTTTGTATACAGATTTTATTTACATTTCATTTTCTTAACACACATTTTTTATTATATATTTTAATTAATACTTTTTTGTACAAATTGCATTGGTCGCATTATTAGAAAAAAATAATAAAAATAGACATGACCAAGATATTATATTATGAATTGAAGTGATGGGCATTTTGACTTCTACTGAATGTCTGTATGAGTTTTTTTTATACAAATTCTATTTGTATAGTATTATTCTTCTTTTAATGCTCCATGATGAAAGGAGTTCGACTTTTGATTGTGTTAGTTTCTTTTGCAATGTGTCTTGATTTTCATCACGTATCTTTATTTTTAGTTATAATAATAATAATAATGAGACGTGTGATAAATGATATGCCATTTGCAAGCATGAACTCTCCACATCATCCACCCAAACAAATCTCAATATTTGAACTTAAATTTCTCATCAATTATGAGAACTTGTTAGCACACTTTCAATCTGAACAAAACACTGTTTATTTTAAAATTGTGAATTTCATATTTAAAAAGTGTATTAATTTCACCTAAAGTTATGTATTTAATAGTGTGGGAAACAAAATCAGACTCTATAACAAAACCAAACAAACACCAAAGCCTATTCATTCTTCGGATCCCACATTCATTAAAAAAAAATTAAAAAAAATTAAAAATTTAAAAATTTAACAAAAAAAAAAGAAAAGAAAAGAAAAGAAAAGAGAGGAGCATACCATCATAGCGAATTAATGATTCAGGTAGACCGTTGGGACGGGTCATCTTGTCCTTGGCACCCTCAGTGTGTTTGCTCACCTCCACTTGCATTCTGCCAAAATAAACATATATATATATACATATATATAAACATAGGAATTTAAGCAAAAATAAGTAGAGTCAATCAAGTGTCTTAGGTTCGAGTTCCTACTTCACACGATAGGTGACAATTTTTTTGTTTCCTAAAATTCTGTAAATTTTGAGATTTGTTACATTTTTTTGAAAATGAAAATGATCATGAAAGAGTTATGATCATTAGATTACCTTGATTAATGTATGGTATTTTATTCTAAGTGTAATCTAAGGGTCACAAAACTTTCATGATTATTTTCATGAAAATTTTTTCATGATACCTAACATTGCTGTAAAAATAATTGCCAAACTTGCTTCCACTTATGGATTTCTTTTTCTTAATATATATATATATATATAGAATTTGATCCTTATAACAAAATAAACATTAAGATTTAAAATTTTTTTAATTTAAATATTAATCTTTTGATACTATTTTTTATTTTTGTTAAGTAAAATTAATGAAAAAAGTGATATTTTAGACATTAAACTCAATAAAAAAATGATATTTTAAACATTTTATGTATACTGTTATTGAGTTTAATAACTAAAAAATATTTTTTCTGTCAGTTTACATAAAAAAAATAGGCAAATAATTTAGATTGAAAAATTAAAATATTTGAATTTAAATTGACAAAACTAAAATTTCAAAGTTTATTTTATTACGTGGATCAAATTCAGATTTTTTTTTTTTTTTTTTTTTTTTGAGTAATATATTTTTTTGGAATATCTTATTTTTATCTAAGATATTTATTCAAGCAATTCGGACGGAGCAAAGCTCGGTGGATATAGTGGTAATTATTTTTATTTTTTATTTTTTCTGGTAATTATTTTTATTTTATTTATTTATTTTTTTTCTGTGACTGAATTATGAGGGGTCAAATTTAACTGATCAATGGCATGTGAAATGGACCCGACAGTACACGATTGCAATTTTTATAACAATAAAGGCCAGAGCACAACCAACACCAAATCCACAACAAAACAGAAAGTTAAAAGGCCCACACTTCCTTGGGTTAAGGAGGCCCACATTACGTCACAATCAAATTACTTTTGTCAAGGATGATAAAAGGTAGCAAAAAGCTGGAACAATAACTGCACTGTTGTGAAATTTACAGAACTGATTGAGGTCGAAAAGGAGGGCTTGGCCTGAATGGCCTAAATGAGTGTGCACTGGATGGCCGTTTGGACGATCGGCCAGACGTCCTTTAAGATGATTGGGTGAAAAATTATTTATTGCGGATGTCACTTTTATTGACCACAGCTGCGAGCCTTCTCACCGGACATTCGCCCGAACGACTGGCAAGATCAATTTCGAGCCATTCAAAGCCAACCTCCTTTTCAGACCACCTAGCATTGTTCGTGAAATTTAGGAACGGTTATTGGGTGTTCTTGAAGTATGGCCTTATGATGGCCAAGATGTTGTGATTGGTGGAGAGGATGATTTTATGTTAGGCGATTGAATAATACAAGGAAATATGAGGTATGATAATTAGTAATGAATAATAAACATGTGACGTTCCAAAAATATTGGAAAAATAACGAAAAATGTGAAGAAATTGTTAACAAAATATAAATTAATTTTTTATCCATTTTTCTTATATATATTTTTTTCCTTTTCAAATTTTTATTTGAACTTATGATCTAAACACAATCAAAGTCTAATCAACCATGGATATTCATGACAAATCAACAATGCTCGTACCTAAAAAAAATGGGGAAAATTTCATATCAGACTATAACTTCAAAAATAATTATAAATTAATGATAAATTTTATCAATATTAATAATTAAAATTATAAAAAATTTCATGAATATGTAATAATTTTTTGAAGATACAACTGTGAGGTAATTTTCCCAAAAAAATATAGGAGAAAAACTTAAAATTTAAAAGGTCCTACTATTGACTACCCATAATTGGGTGTTTGTTGAGGGACAAAAAAAAAAAAATGTCAAAAAAGTTAAAACTCCAATACACATATTCTCATATATTTTTATATATTTTTACGCATTATTATATATTTCAATATATTTATTACATATCAGAATTGCTACGTAGTTCGAATTGTCGAGCTCGAAATTAGCTCGAATCCAATTTCAGAAGCAGAGAAGGAGAAGAGAAGGAAGGAGGAGGAGGAGGAAAGAGGAAGAGGAGGGGCTCGGCCAAGCAATGGTCTTCTTGACGAAGGGAGGGCTCGGCGGAGGCGGCGGTGGTCTTCTGACAGCGGAGGGCTCGGCCGACCAGGTTTAGGGCCCTCTCTTCTTTCCATTCCCTCTTCCCCTCCTCTTTCTCATTTCCTCTCTTCTTCCTCTCTTCTCTCCCTCTTTCTCCTCTGTTTCAGACCACCCAAAACGCCCAAAACGACATTCGAGCCAAGGTTTTCGAGCTACGGCTCATTTCCCATTACATATATACCAGCATCAACCATTACACAATTACACTGGTTATCATTTCTTAAATTTAAAATGGTGGTGTTTGGAAAGTGATTTTTTTTTTTTTTTTTTTTTTGTTAATTTTTTTGCTAAAAGACAAAATAGGTTAAAAAAACAAAATAAATAAATAAATTCAGACAAAATATCACATCAAATTCATAATTATTTCATTTTTTCTCTCACAAACATTACATCCAACTACAAAAAAATTCAACTATTTTTCCAAACACAAAAATTTTAACCTCCAAAAATAATCAAAAATTAAAAAAACTTATTAAAATAACAACTTTCCAAACACCCACAATATGTTAATCAGTTCTGAGTATACCAAGTTAAATTTATACTATAAATTCAAATTCTGAAAAAATTACAGATAATAATCCTTGTTAAATAGAAAAATTAAGATTTTTTTTCCCAATTCTACCCCTATGATCATGGAACAAAGGGTCCACATTGCTGTCACCCTCGTGCAGTGAATCTAGAAAAGTGTTCAGATGTGGGCGGCCCTATTGGCCCAAATGGTAGAATTATTGGAGGAAATTCTTTGGGATAAGATTCACTGAGTTATAGTGGTCTAATAAGTTTCTTGATGTTTGGGGTTTGTGGGCCATGAATATAAAATATTTATGATTTATTATGTACAGTTGTTTATGTTTAAATTATTTCATTTTTTTTCCCTTCATATTTATGGTATTTGATATCAAAATTCATTTGGGCTATCAATTTAATTAATTCCAGTCCCCAAATATAGTCCATAGAAAATGATTCTTTTTACCCCTACTACATAGATCTTGGATTTGTCAACTGAAAGAAAATAAATAAATAAATAAACAAATGAAAGGGTAATAAAATAAAATTACTTATAATTATTATTTTTTTTCAGCATTGATAGAGACCCTCTCCAATCACCACCCCACACACACACACGTTGTGGGTAGTGATTGAAAAAAAAAAAAAAAACTGGCCAATGAGAGGGAAATAGGGTCAAAGGGGGTGGGAGGGAAAGGGGATTTGAAACATTTTTCATTTTTTTTATGAATAATCAAACAAAAATATTTTTTTTGACAAATTTCAATTCATCCTCTTTTTATTTTTTAATCCAACCATAAATAAATAATTTAGTTTCTTGACTTCATTTATTTTCCTCTAAAAATATAATATTCAAACATAACTTTTGAAATTATACATTATAATATATAAATGAACATTATGCATATGAAAAATGTGACAATTGAAAAGAAACTAACCCAATAAATTTGAGGATTTTTCCAGTATCATCCTTGATTGGTGAAATGGTAAGGAGGTTCCAAAAGGGTGTCCCGTCCTTTTTATAATTCAAGAGCCTTCCACAATAACTATTGCCTGCCTGCAATGTTTCCCTAATCTTTGCCAATTCTTCTGGATCTGTACCCGCACCCTGTAAAAATCGACTGAAACCACACCAACAAAAAGACTTAAATACCCTTCTTAAGAACGTTATTGTGATAGTTAAAATAACAATTGTATTCATTAAAACTTAATATTGATTAAGAAATCCTTACCAATTCCTACCAATGACTTCTCTTGATGTGTAACCAGTCATCTTGAAGAACCCAGCACTTGCATACAGAATTGGATAATCAGGTTTGGTTGCATCTGAGACGACAAATGTTTGTTGAAATGTCGATAATGCATCTTTTAAGTCTTCAGACACTCTTGGAAGACCCCTTTCCTTTCCTATAATGGTAACACAACAATTGAATAATCACCGATTTCTTGGGAAAAAAATGTATTGAATTTACTAATGCTAGTAAAATAGTAATGAGAAAAGTGTACAAAATGATAACCAAATTTATAATAAAAAATTGAGTTTTTGACATTCAACCTCCTAAAGGTGTTAAAAACTGCAAGCCTAAAAAATCAATTTGAATATTTGAGCAAATTGACCAATGAAAGATGTTCAAAAGTTTATGGCCCCCTAATTTTTTTTTTATTTGGGGGGGGGGGGGGGGGGGGGGGGGGGGGAATTGCACCCTGAAAAGATATTTAAAAGTGTAATTGGTCAGTTAAAAGAATAATTAGTTTAAGGGGACAAATTCCACAGTTGAATTAAAAATTCTTGGGTAATTTGCTTCCCAGTTCATCTTTCAAGGACTAATAGCATTTTTGAACCTTTTTTTTTAAAGAATAATTTACTCCAATTGATTCGATTTCATTTTGTTATATTCCCTCTATTTGAAAATATTAATTCTTTATTTTATTTTTTATGATCTCAAAATATTAGTCCATTTTTAAAAATCAACAACTAAAACAATATAAATTTCTTATTTTGTCCTTATTTTAAATTTATTAATAATACAAAAGTATAATTATGACAATTGATATTTTCAAAAAAATATATTATCAAAGGCTAATTTTGAAAACATAATATTTTTAAAGTGTAATTATTTTACTACCAAAAAAAATTAAGCTGTGTTTGGTGCGGCTTTGTAATCAATTTTTCACTCATTGATTTGAATGCTACATTTGGTTTTAGTTTTCAAAAATCATTTCCACACTTGCGTTTGAAACTCGTTTACCCGATCATTCTCCCAGACGTCCGGCCGGTTGACCCGAACATGTTTTTTTTTGCACATGTTATTTTTATATTTTAAATAAAAAAATATTTACGGAATTTTTTAAAATTTTTTTATGAGCATTGAATATAATTTTGAATTATGTGTTTGGTTATGAGTTGTAAGTTTTTCAATCAAATATCATATGTCACATCAAAAATTTCAAACTCAATTCAAAACTTTTTTTAAAACTCATAACCAAATAAATTTTCTTCGCTCAAATCATAATTTCAAAACTCACAAACTCAAAATACAACTTTATTCTCAAATCATAATTCTAAAACTTTACCAAACGTTACCTTAGATTTTCCAAAAGCAACTATTATTTTGGGACGAAGGGAATATATAAAAATAAAATAAAAGTTATCAAAGACACTAAAAATTTACATACAATTAAAAAATAAAAAAAATAATAATCAGTGTGTTGGTTTTAATTTTTTGAAAATTGAATTTTTTATTTTTCGTATTTTTTTATTTTTAGTGAATATTTTTAAAATTTTAAACAATTTTTTTTATATTTTTTTAGATGCACCTACTTAGATGTATAAAATAGTAAAATATTTGTAAAAAAATATTTTAAAAAATTAATAAATACACAAAAATATAAAAAATATACTAAGTTTTTATTATTATTATTATTTTGAAATTTTTGGTATTTGGTGAATTTTTTTTAAAAAAAATTCACAAATATTATATTTCTTTAAATATAATTATGTTAGATATGTTTAAAAATTAAAAAAATTACTTAAAATATTTTTTAAAATTCAATAAAAACAAAAAAAAAATATGAAAAATAAATAAGTAAAATTTTTTAAAAAGTGACCAACCGAATGAATAATTTTATAAAACTTTTGTTTAAAAATGATTATTAATACTTGCACATATGGTTCCCAAATTGTAAATTAAAAGCTTTACCTGCTCCGTCATCAGATAAATCACCGGAGCTCCGGACAGAGTTACCGGAGTCCCTTCTGGTCCCGGGTTTATTATTCGGATCATCGCCTGAAGTTCTCGCCTTCACCCCCTTTGGCTTTCCAGTTTCCGTATCAGTCTTCAACACCAGCCCCCACTCCGCCGCCCTTTTCGCGGCGGCGCCCACTTCCCCCGACGCTTTCTCCGCCGCCACGTCATCCAATTTCCTGTGGTGGTTGTCGCCGCCACCGTGATCCTTGATTATGGAGGCGGAGATACTCTTTTGGGCGAGTGGGGAAGACGTTGAGGCGGTGGCGGCGTCCTTGAGGGCCATCCATGAGGTGATTTCGTCGGCGTTTGCTTCGCCGGACTTGGAAGTGAGCTCCGGCAGCTGAGGACTGCTACGTGGCGGTTGCGGAGGTGGTTCTAGCCAGGATTTCCAGGTGGGTTGTTGTGAGTGTGATGCAGCGAAGGTTGGATTGGTTGTTGGTCTGGAATTGTAGGTGGAAGGGTTGAAGACTTCGAGTGAGCCTCGGGAGTCTCTGGGTAGAGGTGGTTTGAGTGGAGATTGCTTGTTTGAATGCTCTGCTGTTGTTGTTGGTTCCATGTTCTGCATGAAGATCACACACCAAAATCATATATATATATATATAGAGAGAGAGAGAGAGGGAGAGAGAGAGGTATATGTAAATATGATCATCCATTCAGGATGAGGATTGAGACTATGAATCTATAACGACTCATCGAGCCTTGATAAGTAGTTTTCAGTGGCATTGTGGATGATGATGCTCTTCTGATAAACCTGAAAAATTGTTAGCTAGTCTTGTATTTATATGCCGTGTTGCAAACTAAACTTGGCAAAAAAAAATTTATAATCTTAATTTCCTGTGTTTGGTTTGTAAATTTAAAGAGAAATTTAAACAGCCAATGAAAAAAAATAAGTAAAATATGAATAAAATATAATTATATTTAACACTTCTCCATTTCTTTTTAAAATTTATTTCAAAATCTACAAACTAAATACTATCTTAAGAGACAAAGAATGATTAACTTAGGTAGTGTTTAGTTCATTAGAATATAGTAGAATAAAATAATCATTCTATCAAAATATTCATTTCTATATTTGGTTAGACTAAAAAAATAATGACAAATGTAATACAAAAAAAAATCATTTTACAACATTTTAAGTGAATGATCATTCCATATAAAAGAGAAAGGAATCACTATTCCATTTAATTTCCTCTCATTCCAATAAACCAAATAAAATATTAAGATATGAATAAAATTTTCGTTTACTGAGGATACCAAGTAGACAATGGACTATTTTGAAAAGATGGTTAAAAAGTATCTTTTAGCTTTTAACTTATTTTAGGTCACACAATCTCTCAAATTTTTTACATATTTTTTTTTTAAAAAGAAAATTTTAAAAAAGCTAAAAGATCAACTTTTAACCATCTCCTCAAAGCAATCTGATGTCACATCAAACTTTAAATTATCTAATTTTTTTTTTATTATCACATGGTTATAATAAAAGATCTCTTTTACATCATCTAATAATTATTAAAAAAATTCACAAGAATGGTTGTAACGGGTTTTTTTTTTTTTAAATTTAAAATAATGATAAATAATAAGAAGTTGATAGGATTATGTTACAATTATGGAATGATCAAGTGGAGATCTTCCATTACAGCTATATAAGGAAGAAGATCACAATATATTACTGTGAATAATATTACAAAGTATTTTAAGACTACAAAGCAAGTACTTGAAAAACAATTTTTATTCATGTTTGAACATTCCATATATATATCATACATACATTTTATGCGATGGAATATACTAAAAAATATATATCTGTACATTATTTGAAATATGCAAATCAAATATATTTTAAATGTAATTTGAATTACATTAAATTTAGTCCACATCACACACTTTATATTTAAATTAATTGTAAAGATATTTTTTAAGTACCCAACTTTTTTAGGTGGCATATGAAGCTGACACTATTGTAGTTGAGACTTTGAGAGTGATGTTTTGTAACAGTTAATAAAAGTAGATCATACAAGGAGGAAGAGGAAAAGGAAGGTTTAAATAAAAGTAGTAACAAGGGTATTTAGGTCATTACAAATATTATCACTCAACAATCTTGTGTCATTTATGTCTTGGTGACCACAAGGAACTCAGAGCACCTCACATTTGGGAGGGCAGTTTAGTCAATTGATGAGCTTTTAAGTAACTGCCAAAATAAAATAAAACTACAAAGTGGAAACAGCTAAATCTATGATAGTTACAATTCAGACCCATAACTGTGACAAATTTCTAGGTTGTTCGTTTTATTAGAGAACTTAGTCCCGTTTGTTTTTAAAGGTAGAATGAAAAAGATTGATAGTAAATAAATTGTTAGTGAAAGAATTAAGTAAAATTATGTTTGTTTTGATGATAGTTATTAGTGTAAGGATTGTTAAATTATTTTTATATAAAATAATAAAATAAATAAAAAATACAAAAACATTAAACATTAATGTTTTTAAAAAAATGCCAAACATGTAAAAAAAATTTTAAAAATAAAAATAAAATAAAAAATTTCTAGAAAAAATAAAACAAATAAAATAATGATTTTTACTTAATAAAAAATACAAAAAATTAAAAATTAATGTTCAAAAAAAAAAAATACCCGACATGTAAAAAATAAAATAAAAAATAAATAAAAATAAAAAATTTATAGTCCACCAGATTATTTTTCTAATACCAATTCCTAGAGGCCTATCTGAATCCCTTTGGGGAGGCCTATCCTAATCCGAAGCTTACTATCAATCTCCTTTCCATCTCTCAAAACAAACATAATATTAGTGAGTCTCACCTCACTACTAATCCCAATCCTCCCTCTAACTCTCCAAACAAACAGGGCAGAGAGTGCCATCTATTTGCTGTCCCAGATAGTGATGGAAAGAGAGAAAACAAAGCCAATTAATACTCAATCAAAAAGCTATAACAAATTAGTAATTGAAAATAAACAATAAATGTACCACATTCAAGTTGTAAAAGTCTTTGGACAAATGTATCTTTGTCGGTTTTTAAGAAACTTACCATTCTAAAAAAAAATGTTTCAAGTTCCTTAATTAATTGGGTATGTGAGAAAAAGAACAAAGAAATTCAAAAAAGTTAGAAATAGATAGTACTATATTTTCAAAAATTATAAATAGAGATAGGATATGTATTAAGAAGTATCTTGAAAACAAAATATATGATGTAAATTCAAACTTGGTATATTGTAAATTATACTTAAAATAAATTTGGTTAACATATTTTACTTCAAAATAATTTTTGGAGTACTTTTGTGAATACATAGTATTGTTATTTCAAAATGTATGATGAAATTTATTCTGAAAAGAAGTGGCATCATACCATATTTAAATTTATATATTAATTCTGAGCTCTTCCCTTAAAATTGAACTCAACGATAACTGAAAATGTTTTGGGGGAGTTGAATACCTAAACTCTCATATGGATACAACAGTTAAAAATATATGAATTTATATTTAATTATACATGTAGTTCTCAATGTAACAGAATGATGAAAATTGATTCATGTAGCTGATCTGACTTAATTAAAACATTAAGTTTGATTTAATTTGATTTGATTTAGTATGGATAAATTCCTCTGTTTCTGTTGAAGAACAATTAGCATGAAAAAATTCAAATTACTAAGGAGATAATGATGAATAATTCATGAATACAGTTTCTTAGAACCATAAAAACCAAAAAAAATCCCTTAGAGACGAGCCTAATACATTATACAAGTACAATTTAGACTTGGGTTTAACAGAATTTCAATCTCAACTATCAAACTCTGAACTCTTAAAACCAGTAGTAATCAAATAAACATAAGATTCAAAAAATTGAAAAACAGAAACAAACGAAGACAAATAAAATCAAAGTACCTGATCAAATGAAGGAGAAGAGCTTGCTGAATTAGAGTTCCGTTTGGCTTTGTCCAAAAAGCTTTATAAAAAGAACTTTTCAATTATATTGGAACAGAGGAGAGGGATGAGAAGGGAATGAATGGGAAAGGACTTTTAAAATAAGGGAAAGGAAGAGAGAATGAATGTCGAAAAGGTTTGGCATCCCATCCCTATACCACCTGCAATTCACATGGCTCTCTCTGCACACGACCTATGTTTTTTTTTTTTTTTTAAATAAAAAAATAAAAAAAAATCATGAAACCATTTTAAAAAGCATTTTCAGCAAACAATTGTTTGTTTTTTCTGCTTCTTAAATCTTCTATCCTCTTCCGATAGATCGTCTTTTGAGTGGAATTGGTTGGCAAACTAGAAGAACAAGCAAAAACAGAGAGAGAGAGAGAGAGAGAGAGAGAGAGAGAAGGGGGTTATGGAGGGGTGTTGAAAAGCACGTTGCACAGTGCAGGGTTTAACCGACCGGTTGCTTATCTGCAACGCCCCTCGTGTTTTTTTGTCTCACTATCTCACTTGACTTTCGCTCCCTTTCTTTTTGTAAAAAATATTTTTCATTTTTTTTTTTTTTTGTGTTTAGTATGATAAAAAATAAAAATTAATAAAAAATATTTTTTTATAATCAATGAAAAAATAGTAAATTTCAGTCAACTTTTTTAAGATTTTACCAAAAAAAATAAAATAATAAAGACTCATACATTATTTTAATAATATTAAACAAAATTATTAAATTCTATACAATATTTTTAAAAAATTCTAAATAGTAGAATAACAAACATTACTTTATCTATAAAAAAAAAAAAAAGCGCCAACAAATTGATTACCATCAAACTTTATACTAATTAAATACAATCTTTTATTTGAAAATTACAAAACAAAATATAAAAGTTGTCAATTTTTATTTTTTAAAAAGATCACCAATTTTATGAATACCTATTTTGAGAATTAGAGTTTGAATAAAAATTTAAAAATACATATAGGTATTTGAATTTTTTTTTTTCGTATGAAAATACCTATTTGGAGAAATTATCCCTCTCTTTCCATTTTTTTAATTTTATTTCTTTCTATTTATTCTCATTCATTTTTTCATAGTGTCACTGCAACTAATAGTAATACCACATAATTTATTATTATTATTATTACTTGTTCTTTTCTCTATGCTCTTACCTCCATTTTTTCATCATTTTTTCCTCAATGTTAGCTAACATCACCCAATACCGTAACAACTTATGAAACTTGAATTTTTCTTTTGTTTTGTAAACATGTTTTTGTATTAAATTTTTTAAAGAAAATAAGCATAGCAATATTTCATAATTATAATAAAAATATCTATATATATATAAAATTATCATTTTTATCTTTTCACAATCCTATATTATTCTCAAATTTTAATTGTCATCTTTGAGTATTTCAATTTCCAGTCGATGGATATTTTAAAAAAAAGAGTAAATATTTCTCACCTTAATAATAAATTTTTTAAAAATAAATATAAAAGTGAAAAAATATCTAATCACGTTACAATAAATTAAAATTAGTTGATAGGGAATAAAGAAATTATTTGAGAATAATAAACTATTTAAATTTGTCATTTCTTACATCTAATTAAAATGGAATTTTACTTAAAGAAATAAATTATTTGAAAATAATAAAATACTCAAATAATTTGTTATTTATTACATCTAAAATTTATATCTCCATCTTTATTTCTTTCATTTAAATTATTTTTATTAAATTAAATCACAAAATTAATTCAAACAAGAAACATGGATATTCTTTCTTAATTTTATTAATGATTGTTTTTTTTTTTTTTTTTAACTTATAAAAGTTCAAAAACTTATAGCGGAAAAAAAATACAAAGCCAAGGAAATACAAAATAAAATAAAATGATATATAGGTAAATTACACTTAAAGGTTATTATGGTCATTTGCACAACCAAGTTAGCACCGTTTGGGCTAAATTAATGGGAAGGGAGAATCTTAACAATATCAGAAAAAGTGAGGAAGGTTTCTATAATTATTGAAACTACAGGAAGGTCTCTATAATTGTCAAAAATCTCAAGGAGGGTAACTGTAATTTACTCAAAAGTAAATATTTTAATCAAAAACTTAAAAAGTTAATACAAAAGTCAACCTATTTTCTTTATTTTTTTTTAATACGTTTTTTTAAATTAAAAAATCAAATATAACGCCTATTTTGTGCTGAATTCAATTTTCAAAGCAAATATCATTTTTCGAACTATAATAATAGCACGGTGGTGATAATGATTGTATTGATATTATTTTATTTATTATTTTTCAATATTTCTAATGATTTATTAATATTTTTTTAAAATTAACTTAAAAACCAAAAAAGCAAATAACATGGCCAAAGTACATAAACTTATAGCAAACATTTTCCATATTTAAGTTAAAACAAAAAGAAAACTATATATGTGATTCATATAGACTTGCTCCTCATTTTAGGAGTTAGAAAGATTGTTTTAATCAATCCCTATCCAAGAATCCTAACCGTTAGATTGGGGTACTGAGAAGTGTTTTTTCCCCTAATCATTCATTTCTCTTTTTATGAATTTAAGACTTTGGTTCACACAAAAAAATATTTAAAATTGAAATGCAACCATATTTGTTTAAACTTAGAACCTAACACACCCAAGGAAATCAATACGATTTTAGTATAACAAGTTTTGTGGCTCTCATCAATTTTGTAGACTATTTTTTTTTTAATTTTAATTTTTTTTATATTATTATATTAATATTTTTCTGTTTGTTGATTTAAAATGTAAAAAAAAAAAAAACATTGAATAAAAGGGTGTAAAATCATACCAAATAGAATTGTAGAAAGGTTTTTAATTTTGAAATTATCGGCCATATAAGAGGTCATTGGCAAGATGGAATTATTGTTGAAATTTGAGATATGGAACAATAATTTTCACCACAACTGTTATATAAATTTGTATTCTTAATTTTTTTTTAAAATAATATTTTATATATTAACAATATTTATGTAGTGTTAACCTTTTTAGGGTAGGTTTGGGAAGTGGGTTGGCTTTTTGGCTTTTTGGCTTTTTTGGCTATTTTAGCCTGGGGCTAAAAAGTCTGGTTTGAGAAGGGCTTTTTGACTTTTTTGGCTTTTTGGCTTTTTGGTGAGGTGTCATATTGTTAAAAGACCAAATTGCCCTTTTTCATTTTCTTTATTTTTTAATTTGGGTTTGCATTTGGCATTATTTCCGTTTTTTTTCTTTTTTTTTTTTTTTTTTCAATTTTGGTTTTTTGCTGAAATCAAAAATTTTTTGGTATGTTTTTTTTTTCGGTATTTTTTTTTACAATTTTGTTAAAAGACCAAATTGCCCTTTTTAAATTTTTTTATAATTTTTTTCTTATTTTCGGTTTTGATTTGCCATTTTTAGCTTTTTATTATTATTTTTTTTGGGGGTTTGGATTTGGGTATTTTGCATAATTTTTTTTATTTGTTTATGTTGGCGTATTTTGGTCAAATATTTATTTATTTATTTATTTTTATTTCAAGGGTGTACTTGGCGTATTTTTTTTGAATTTATGTTTTTGTCATTTTTATTTTTTTATACATTAATTAGTTCTTATTCTTTAATTTACGTTTTTTTCCTTATTTATTTTTATTGGTATACAATAATTTTTTTTATGTGTTTCATTTATTTATAAATTACGTGGCGAATGGTAATTTATGTTTTCATATTTTTTTTAAAATTTTTTTTCAATGAAGCATATTTTTGTCGTTAATTTTTTTTACTTTACGGTATTCTCATTTTTTTATTCACCCACATTAATTTGTTTTTATATTTAAAAAATGGATTTTCATGTGTTTTATTTACTTGTAAATTACATGCCACATGGTAATTTCTGATTTTTTTTTTTCCTTTTTGGATGAGGCGTATTTTTATATTTTTATTTTTTTGAATTTACATTTTTTAAATTTTTTAAATATTCTTAAATATTTTTGAATGACGCGTATTTTTTTTAAATACAGCCTGTATTTTAATTTTCTTTTTTTTTTTGCAAATGGTTTTTTCATGTGTTTTTTATTTTTATTTTTATTTTTTGTTCATTTTCTGTGAAATGATAAAAAGTGAGGTTTTATTTTATTGTCCTGTGTATTTTAAATAATTTAATTTTAAATATTTAATTTAATTTAATTTAATTTAATTTTTTATTTTAAATATTTAAATAATGTAAATAATCTAAAAAATTTCATAAGCAAAAATTTAAAATAAATATTCAGAAAATTTAACTTGTAAAAATTTAAATAATTTAAATATGTAAAAAATTATTTTAACAAAAAAATTTAAATAATTTAAATATTCAAAAAATTTAAATAATTTAAAATGTTAATATTTTAAATTTAAAAATAACTCTACACTCAAATCGTAACCAAACACATAAAAAAATGAAACTCAATTAATAAATTATTGAGGTAACTCATAATTAAACACATAACTCGAAATTCCATACTACTTTCACAACTCTACACTCAAATTATAACCAAATACATAACAAAAAAAAAAATTATTTACAAATATTTTTATCAAATATAGTTTAAATTTATTTTCATAAAATATTTTAACAAAAAACAAAAAAAATGTTTTTATTTTTTTTTTTCAACTTTCGTTGTCTTTCCTGATAAAAAAGCTTAATTTGATTTTTTTTTTTTTTTTTTGTAACTTTGCCGCCCCTCTTTCATGTGAGGGTATTATGGTAAATTTATTTGTCAAATTGGTGCAGCATGATGCAAGAGTTGTTTTGTCCGTTTGTGGCTAAATTAGCCACTTTTGTCATTTAGTGGCTAATTTAGCCCAAACCCAACTTCCCAAACGCACCCTTTAGTATTTTAATCAATATACTTTTGTCTAACATTCTAGAATATTATTATGATTATTATTATTATTGTTTGTTTTGATAAAAAATATTTTTCAAACAACATCATTAATAATAGATATTTATTTTCGTTTAGTTGTTATTCTGAAAATGAAAACGTTGGTGCTTGTGATGTGGTGCGGTGTAGTGCAGTGAGATGGTTATGGAGGGAATCATAGTGATGGTGGCAATGATGGGCCAGTAATAGTGGTGGTAATAGTGTTGTAATGTGGTAAAAATAGTAGTGATGGTGGCCGCAATTGTGGTGATAGGATGGTGGAAGTAACAAATGGTGATGGTGACAATATAGTAATGACGTTAATAAAATTATGGAGTTTTCTTAGGTGTGCAATCCACAAAAGGTGTAAGTGGGTTGCACACCATGTGCCACTAACACAAAAGGTGTAAGTGTAAGGTGTAAGTGTAAGGTGTAAGTGTAAGTGGAAGGTATAAATGAAATGTATAAGTTGCACACCATGTGCCACTTACACAAAAGGTGTAAGTGCAAGGTAAAAAAGGTGTAAGTATAAGGTGTAAGTGAACACAAAAAGGTGTAAGGTGTAAGTTGCACACTATAGCATTACCCTAAAATTATTACCTACCTTGTTTGGTTAGTAAAAATAATTTGAAGAAATTACAAAACGAAAAAAAAGAATTCAAGATTTGAGTGTTATAATAAAATAAATCGTGAGTTTCTAATGTTGTTAATTCTTACTCTAATTTTTTTTAATTTAAAACAAGCGGGGAAAAAAAAAAGTCATTAAACTTAATTAAAAAAAGTTATTTTAGTCATTTTTCATACACTTATATTGAATATAATAACTAAAATACTTCTTTCCTGTCAATATTACTTAATCAAAATAGGCAAGTGATTAAAATTAAAACAAATCAAAATATTATGATTTAAATTTACAAAATTAAAAATTCATAGTTCATTTAATTACAAGGCTCAAATCTAAGATTTTTTCTTGTAATTTCTCCAAATAATTTTTCTTTTTAAAAAGTAAAAAATATTTGCACCTAAATCAAATATTTTTTTTATCAAAAAAAAAATATATTTTCTATCAAATTTATTTTTCATCATATAAAACACTCAAAAATATACAATCGTTTTTTGAAATTACACAAGTTTCTATCAAATACTAAGTCGGATCTTCTTAAAAGCTAAGGCTAGCTTGTTTGTCAAATTAAGTTGGATGAGATTATTAGCCCGGTGAGATTAAGTGACATGATTACTAATGTGGCGATATTAAGTTAGAGATTGCAAGATAAATTATGTTTATTTGTACACTAGTATGGTAATATTAGTTGATTGAAATTAAATCCACAAAATTACATAAAAGTTTTAATTATATAAAAAGTGACTTTATTATATTTATAATATGAGAGGCAATAAGGTCTTTTTACTTCTAAATTAGAAAACTCAAATCTTCTATGGGATCGGCAGTCCTTTCATTGGGGTGGTTTCATAATTCTATGAAACTCTTAATCCTAAACAGTTTTTCAAAACAAGTATAATTTTTATAGATTAATCTATCTCATTATTAATTTAATCTCACCTTTCATTCCTGAAAACAAACAGGACTTAAAGCCTGACCATTTTGTTGAAAAATATATATGACAAACCGAAATTTTTGACAAAGACAAAGCCAACGTTAGCTTTTGTATGTAGTATATACATATGTACATGGGTAGTAGGACTTGGAGGGGCCAAAGCCACGTGAATCAACTTTTTCTTCTGAAGGAGAGATCATCTCTATCTGTTCACGGCTGTGGTGGTGACTCCCTCGCTGGTTTGGGTCCACATTTATGCATCTATGCTTGGCCATAGAACAGTACTGGTCCCATTCAAAAGTTAATTAGTGGGCTTAGGGATAGGGGTGGATATTGTGTTGTGTCATGTCGTGTTCGGCTGATATTATATCGGGTTTGTATATTGAAAACATGAACACAAATAATATCTGTTTAATAATCATGTCAATCTGTGAGTGACACGATTGACACAATTAATTTCTAAACCTATTTATTTATCATGACACGACACGATTAACTTACAAAAAAACCTGTTTGAGAGAGA
Source organism: Camellia lanceoleosa (assembly GCA_025200525.1). Lineage (NCBI taxonomy): Eukaryota > Viridiplantae > Streptophyta > Magnoliopsida > Ericales > Theaceae > Camellia > Camellia lanceoleosa. The sequence goes on along the minus strand of CM045761.1, from coordinate 47,946,282 downwards.
GAGAGAGAATCAAATATGGAAGATCTTGTTTTGATGAAAAGAAAATAAAGAATCTTGTTTGGAAGAAAAGAAAAAATAAAATCAAGAGAATAAAAAAGATTATCACTCTCAAGATGAGAGTTGTTTCAAGAAAAGGGTTTTGTTTACATATATATATATATCAATTAATTAATATAAAGATCTATCTATATATACATACATTTATATATATAAAGTTACATAGATCTTAAACAGGTCATTTTCGAGTTGAGTGTCGTGTTCGTATTAACGAGTTATATGCTAAAATAAACAGGTTAGACGTGTTCAGGTTTCACGGGTTCAACCTAAACATGACTTTTTTATTATACAAGTTCACGGGCCGTGTCATATACGTGTTCGTATTGGAAAATGTTCAACCCTAACCTGCTAACTTCATGTATGGTTCGAATTGTATTGTCATGTCTCGTGTCACAAATTTTTGCCCCTATGTAGAGCTATATTTGAATATTGAATTATTTTTTGTGAGATAGATATAATAAAATTATTAATAGAATTGTGATTAGTGAGTTATATTATTAAATGGGTTTGGATGGCTAACTTGAGAGAATTCACTCCCTTTATCAAACAGATAGAATACATGATGGGTAATTCTTAAGTGTGCAAATGTATACCATATGTACTTACATAAATTCTTACAAATATACATAAATTACTTCACAAAATCACGTAAGTTTTCACAAACATATGTAAATTGTGATTTCTTAAATTTTTATGAGTTAACTTACATATGTTTGTGAAAAATTACTCGATTTTGTAAAATAACTTACGTATATTTGTGAGAATTTAAATAAATACATATGATATGTACCTTGCACACCCAAACAGTTTTCATAAATGATTTGGTAGTGGGAGTGTGGTATTATATTTTGTTAAAATGATTGGATGAAGGTAAAAAATAATCTAGAGATATTTAATCTCCTAATACTACAAAAAAAATACTTAAAATATTACTTATTCTCTGATTTTTAATCATTTAATTTCCCATACCAGTATAAAAATTATTGAATGTTTTACTATTGAGCTAACAAACAATAGATTAAAAATCTTGTGAGTTTAGATGTTTCCCACACTTATGATGTGTTTGATTGTGGGATTTGAGGAGGGATTTGAAAAGAAAAATGGAAAAGGTTGGTGAAATGTGAATAAAACATGCCTAAATTTCACCTAGTTTCATACACCTTTTCCCTTTCCCTTTCCAAATCCCTCTCCAAATCTCCTAACCAAACACGGCATTAATCTCCCATTTTCTTTGTCCCTAATTGTGATTATTTATTCTGTTATCTCTCACAAATTAATATAAGAACAACGAATCTCACCCTTTAAATCAATAAAATTAAATTAAGGCATAAAAAAAAAAAAATCAATTATATTTACTTCAAAATAATTTTTCAGTACCAACTCTTTTCCCCAACTTTGGTGGTCAGATAAACAATCCAAAAAATGGTCCCTCAGTGGGCCCACATGAATTACATGATGTACCATATAAAGTTGAGTAGCTATCTCCAAATTTAATCCACACAACTATTTAGAAGTTGATCTGCCAACTAGTAATTGGGAAATAGATGCATCACTCCAACCGATTTTAACTAACTCGGAAAAAAGCTTCTTTATGTGATTGTTCCTTCGATATTTTAAGCCACACCTTAACAACTTGTTTGCTATCCTTTTTTGCTATTTCTATTTTTAAAAATAAAAATAATAACAAAATTATAACGTCAATCATATTAGGTTTGTTTTTTTTGCAAAAGTAGTTAAAAAGTCTGAAAATAATTTTTTGTCTACGGAAAAGTGGGCTAGTTTTTGGAAACAATTCATTCACGCTTGTTAACATTCTTAGTTTTTCATTTTATATTAATATAAAGAGAAAATAAGTTTTTTTAATAAAATAAAAATATATATATTGATTTAAACAAACATTTTAAAATAAATGAAAAAAATAATAGTCGTTGAGTTGCTGATGATGGGGTCACACTACACTACAAGAAATGTCACTTTTAGCTACTAAAATATTGGTCATCAAAAGTCTAATAATTGGTCGCTGAAATGATTTAGCGACTAAAAAGTTCTATCGCCAATTTCGTCGCCTATACCCTGTCGGGGATAGTATTGGCGACTAAACTTTATTTGGTCGCCGAAAGTGAAACATTTGCTTACTAAATTTGTTTCAGTCGGCAAATGTTATCTTTTTGCCACTAAAACCGTTAGTCGCCGAATGTGACTTTTGGCGACTAAAGTTCATGTGGTCGGGGAAGGTGTTAGTTTTTGCTGCTAAAGAATTGGTCACCGAAAGTCACATTTGGCTACGAATTATAGTCAGTCGGCAAACATGACATTTCGGCGACTAAAATGTTAGTCACTAAAAGTGCTACTGTAAAATTTTGACCAACGATTAGGGACTAAATATTTTGGTCACCAATAGAATACATATTTTTCGCGACCATGTAATTTTGTCATTGTGACTTTTACCGACTAAAATTGATCGTAGCCAAAAACCTCTTAAGTTTCACTTCATTACTTTTTACCACCAAACATTTTAGTCGCCAAATGATACCATTTTGTTTTCCGTGACTAAAAAATTTAGTGGCCAATAGTTTCTTTCTCTCATTCTCCATGGTTTTAGCTACTAACTATTTGGTAGCAAAAAGTTTTTTGGTTATATTTTTGCTACTAAATTATTTGTCGCCAAAACATTTGATTACATATTTAGCTACCAAAATATTTGGTGGCCAAAAACTTTTTTTTTTTTTTTTTGTTTTTTAAAAATTTCTAAACAACTTGTATATAATGGAGATATCCATTATTAGTACAACCTGTACCCTGTATAAACAATATAATCCATCAATGCTAAATATATTATCAACCATTCAAGCATTCAACAACGTGCACACATTTCAGTTCCAACCATCCAAAAAATTAATATTGAACGTCCAATTCTATATATAATACAAATTCCATACAAACCAAGTCTAATCCAACGTCAATAATTTAATTCCACATAATAACCAGATTAATTAATTAACAAAAAGGACATATGTACCACAACAAAAATTTAATCTGTACTACCCCAAAACTATTTCGTACCACGTGCTATGCTAATTTATACCATGCCAAATTAGCTGATATTTACCACACCAAAAAAGTAATTTGTATGAACCACTATACATATGGATAAAGATATAAAAACAATGTCCACCCATACTTGTCAAAAAAAATCATATTCACATTTGTATGTCCAAAATCATCTGCAAAAAAAAATAAAAAAAAATCATTAGTTTGGTGCCTATAGAGGCACTTATGGACGACATATAGCAACTGTATTAATTTCAAACATTAAAAGACAAAGAGAGTAATAGCTATTAACTAATGAAACTCAAGCAAACATGGACTGGTAAACGAGCATCGATTCTATGAATTAATGCCAAAAGTTATGTTTATGGCAATTAAAAGGGCCACAATCAACAAAAGCACTAAACAATTTACCAGAATGCGAATGTTCATAGCGTAATTTGAGAAAGTTTTCATTGGGACAAAAAAAAGGTAATTTGATTATGCAGTGTGACTAGGCTTAAAGTGATATGTTACTTGCAACAAAACTATCAAAGACATGCCATGATCCTAAAAATTCTGCATACAGTTATTTGATTTCAAAAAACGATGACAAAAAATATAAAGATTTCATATGAATGGATACCTCATCAGCCAAATTAAAGCATCTTTTTCCTTCTTATCTAGTTGCCTAGTCAGTAAGGTACCTAAAAGTATGAAGGAAAATTATCACAACTTACAAAACTGAAAAAAAAAGAGCTTGTACTATTGAAAATAAACAAAAAAAGTTACAAGAAATTGGGGTACAAGTCAATGTGTCCATACAAAAAGGATTGTAATATTGCGCACGAAAAAAAGAAATATAACTTTGGGAGGAAGGGTTCAACTTGTTTATGCAAAAGGAATATGATCCTACATTCAGAAGATATTTCAATTCCCCAAAGAGCAAAAAGTTCAAAAAATATTTAAATTTAAAATAAACAAGGAAATTTGGTCAGAGGACTGCGATACGTGGTCAGGAAAATGGTGCCATTATGCTGAGTTCTTGTCAATGACATTGACATCAACACATTGCCTATTGACTTAAAATCTTGATCACAGCACACCGTAGGTGTCCTATTTACGTACCGTCTCTCCCTACATGTCACATTTGTCACCGGGAAGCTTCCCATTACATTAAAACAGAGATTCGAGGGGCTATTTTGCATTTTTGCCCCCCGAACCCCATTTTTTCGACTAAAATAAACGACATTTCAACTCTAACTCCTAACGTAGGTGTCCTATTTATGTACCGTCTCTCCCTACATGTCACATTTGTTACTGGGAAGCTTCCTGTTACGTTCAAATAGTGGTTCAGGGGCTGTTTTTCATTTTCGCCCCTCGAACCCCTTTTTTCAACTAAATTTATGACATTTTCAACTCTAACTCCTAACGCAGGTGTCCTATTTACGTACCGTCTATCCCTACACGTCACATTTGTCACCAGGAAGCTTCCCGTTACATAAAAATAGTGGTTCGAGGGCTTTTTTCCATTTTCGCCCCCCGAACCTTTTTTTTCGACTAAAATAAATGACATTTTCAACTCTAACTCCCAACGTAGGTGTCCTATTTACGTACCGTCTCTCCCTACATGTCACATTTGTCATCGGGAAGCTTCCCATTATGTTAACACAGTGGTTCGCGGCTGTTTTCCATTTTCGCCCCCCGAACCCCTTTTTTCGACTAAATTTATGACATTTTCAACTCTAATTCCCAACGTAGGTGTCCTATTTACATACCGTCCATCCCTACATGTCACATTTGTCACCGGGACTTTACAACTAACTTAATATAATGACTCTTCTACATTATAACTATCAAAATTTCATTATTCATACTTTGATGTATATAGTTTTTAAGTAAAACTTTATCCTAAAGACATATTTACCATGAATGTACACTCAACATAAATTCATCAAATAACTTTTATTATAATTTTTTCCTCTCATATTCATAATTTAATACATATATATATATATATAACCTAATGTTTATATTCACTAGTTATGCTTATGTGTGAAGCTTTTCTATTAAATTGTTCTTGGCCCCCTTAAAATAAAATCCTGGCTTCGCCTCTGCTCATCATCCACCAGTCCAACTACCCACCAATTCTTATATAAATAGGAGGAATCATTAAATTTTCTATAAACTGAAGCAAAGTTGTAATGTGAGTCCTCTAGTAATATAAAAACTCACCAGCATATACTTACAACTATTAGTTTTACATAAGCAACAAATGAGTGATCATGAATCCCCATGATCACATACTGATGAAAAAATTTAATACAACTACCATTGGCCAGAAGTGACTTACAAACAAACATGTCTTAGCTAGGAAAAGAAACTTCACAAGCAAAAAGACTGATGTGTGAATAAAGAGGGGAAGGAGCCACATTGATCACCATCCCAAGCTTGGAATTGAAGGAAGAAATAAATTATTCCTTAAATATTAAATTGAAGACATTCTTAAAATGAAGCTTTTAAGATGCTGAGGAAGGGGGTGGAAGGTAGCGAGCAAGATAACGAAACACTCCAACTGGGGCTGTGTAGTACTAAAAAAAATAGGAAGGCTTCATTACAACTCTACAATTTTTCCCACCAATTCAAATAAATTTAACAAAGGTGGTTTAAGGCCCTGGCCAATTTTTAAGATGTCCAAATGAATATATGGGAATGCACATTATACATGTGACAGATAATAAGGGGCAAATTAAAATAGATTAACAATCTTAAAATGCCAAATGATAGGTCAGCCCTAATGATAGGTCTTATTTTATCCCTCATAATCTACCTTAACTAAAAGCAGTTCTCATAGTGTACGATTTGTTTTCATTTACAGTGGCCTCTAACAAGCTAACTCCCAAATTGAAGACATTTTCAACTCTTTAAGTGAACATATTTAAACAAAGTAAGTTTGACATTAATGAAATCGTTCTTACCAAAAAGTAAACATCGGATGCCCAACTTAGATTCCCAAGAGTTGTAACAGTTTGGCGACTATGTTATTAAGATGCTTGACTTTTGTATTTGTCTCCTCCCTTGCTTTTTGTCCCTCCGCCCACTCTTTCAACATCTCATTGGCTAACTGAATGCGCTCCACTCGCTCTTTCAACATCTTATTGTAATATCTCTCACGCTTCTCTCGCTCTTTCATTAACTTGTCATGATCTTTTTGTCGCTTCTAACGAAGTGCCTCCACCTCAACTCGCATTGCCTCCATGTCCTTATCGTGTGCTCGTGATGCAGCTATGGTAGAGGGTTGTGGGCCATTCCCAAATCCAAGCAAGTACATTTTCTTCTATCCAAGCACTTGCCTTGAAAGCTCCTCTTGTGTCAATGGCGTCCCCGACTCAATGGCAGCGCTTGTACATTAACCATCTCTTGCTGTCATTGCAAATAAATAAGACAAAAAAAGCTAACTAACATATATGTATTATTGGGTACTAAGTAAAGTCATATTGAATACAATTATTTCCTTGTCACATACTTACATGCAGCTCACGGCATTTCGGATGGATCCAGTCATTCGTTTTCTTCGAAGTGTGGCTGTCCTCATAGAACTTAGGAAAATCCAACTCTCCAGTTTTTGCTACATATTAACACATCAATGTATAAATCAACGACACTTTAAGCAGATTTTTGCAGATAGATTTGTATAATAACAGAGTTTTTGCAGATAGATTTGTAGTTTAGACAGATTTGTATAGACAAATTTTCATTAACAGATTTTTATACAGATTTTTAGACAGATTCGCAGTCAGATTTTTAGACAGATTTGGAAATATGAGCACCACTATTCTAGTTTACACAAATTTCACAAGTGGCAATGGAAGTAGATCCCCTTAACGTAACTGCAATGGCATGCCCTGCTTTTCCACTTTGCCCTAGCAATAATTGAAGCTGAGCGTGGAATACCTGGCATCCTAAAGCAAGTTCGCGTTGTATTTGAGAAGGTATATTAATGAAGCTACAAGTATTAAGAAATCCAGCAAAGTAGCTGGAAAAGGTTTTCGATTAAGGTCATATTGTTAGATTGGGTAATGATGCTTGTTAACCAGATGGACTTTTATGATTTTAGGTTGGTCTTGAATATAATGAATCTATAGTGATAAGGATAACTGGTTGTCCTAATGGTTGTACTAGACCCTACATGGCTAAACTTGGATTAGTTGGTGATGGTCCTAATTGTTATCAGGTATTTCAAGTTTTGATGTACCTAAATTTCAATTTTTATTGGGTCTTGGAACCCTTCATCCCAAGTGGGTAACTTGTGAAATCATATTGAATGCATTTGTTGTGTTTAATCAGAATTGGCTCGGGGGAACACCCAATCAAACCTCATTGGCAAAATGCTTTATGAATAAGGTTAAGGTTCAAGAGCTTGAGAAAGTTTTGGAACCTTTGTTTTACTATTGGAAGCGAAAGCAGTAGTCAAAAGAATCATTCGGCAGCTTCACAAATCGCATGGTGAGTAATCAATTTAAAATTCTAATTTATCGTCCTTTTAGGCAAACTGCATAAGAGATTGTTGGATTTGTCTCTATTGTCTTCACACAATTACAAATCTTCATGTGGGATTATAGACAATTTAGGCTAGGGGTTAATGCAAAATATAATTAGTTGTATCAGGGATTTGAGAAACTCCAGGAATTGGTTGATAAATGGGAAGGTCCAGTGGATAAACTTGAAGCTCTTTAAAGAGACTAATGAGGCTTTGGTGAACTTGCAAGGCTCCAAAACAATAATGCTCATCAATTAGCTATGGAAATCATTCACATTTTATCAGTTGCCAACTAAATGGTGAAGGTGAGCAAAAGTTAACTCATGCTCACTTTCCGTACTAGTACTAGTCAGTAACAGCTGAAACAAGTGGAGATTGGATTTTGGTATCATTAACAGATTTTTTTCAGACAGTTTTTTTCCAAACAGTAGATGTTGAAAATAGAGTTTGCAGACAGAGTTTGTAGATAGATTTGTAGACAGAGTTTGTATACTTATTTTTTGAAAACAGATTTGTATACTTATTATGTATACTTATTTTTTCGAATGATTTGTAAACGAGTTTTTTTGAGGCAACAACAACTTTGTTGTGTCAGCTATACTTATTTTGGCCTTTTTTAATTTTTTTAATTTTTTGGTATATGAGCTCTATTATGTGTTTCATTTACAATTTCAATACAACTACTTACCTAGAAAGAGGGAAAAAAGCATGAAATAGAAACATAGCTCTTCTTCTTTTGCTTTATAGTTTAATAACAGTACTAATAGACTCCAAATTGCCTCTAAAAATCACAACATATCATTTTCATATCCAAACAACATATAATGGATTTAATTTTAAATAAAATCAATCCCACCATAGCAGCCATTGCGATAGGAAATGAGCGAGACCTATTGGTATGATTGTACGGCAATTGACTCCTATTACTCTTGCCAGCTTTTGACCGTTTCTAAAAATAAGACAAGCAGATAAACAAATTTTTGGTAAATATTAAGGCATATCACATTTTGGCATAGATATATGTACTCTTTCTAGTTTATTATTTTACCTAGTGAGATGCATTTGCCATGCCACATCGATCAAATGCTTCCAATCATCTAAACTCACCCGTAGGGGCAGATGAACATAGATCTTATCAATTAGAAGTCCCTTTAACAGTTCGAATTTTTACTTCAAGATGTACCTTCAATCTTTGTACAACCCATATGCCTTCTTATTCACAATCTGTTGTACTTGTAAGTCATTGTGAAAATCGTCTCCAATTTCAAACTTGTCCTACAAGCATAACAAATGGAAATTACAATCATTAAATAAAAGTCTTTCTTATAAGTATACATAATACAATTACATCTTGTGGACAAGTAATATTAATTACAAGAACAGCTTGGATGACGACAGATTTTGTAGTCTCATCAAGATCCAGCCACGACTTGACATCTTTCACAGGGCACAAGCTCCTAATTTGAATTCCTAACTCGTTAGTCGCTGGAGTGGCATACTTGCCAGTCATTGCATTCAACGCACGATCAATGTGAACATAACATTTTTCCCATTTCTTGGCTCTAATTATTTTTTGTATTTCTTTGCCAAGTGTCGGTCCGCGTATACGTGTGGGCTTCGAAGTCCCTATTAACAAAATAACAATACGACAATTGTAAATAATGGCAAATGATAATTGACAAATTTGATACGTTTTGATCTTACCTACGCCACTCGGCTGCGTTTCCGATGGGGCTTGTGTCTCATCAGAATCAACCAATGGTGGGCAAGTGGCATGATGACCTGGTCCCACATTTGATCGTACAGGAACAACAAGAGATGGAGCGACCGGTGATCCTAAAGGAATAGCAGCCGCCGAGTTTGTTATTGTGCCTGTGACTGTCTTTTTCCGAAGCTGACCAGTCTTTAAGCCATGAACCATTTTTCAAACTGCAATAACACAAGTAACTCTATAAAGCATGATATACATGAAATAAAATACATTATAAAGCATTAAATACATGAAATAAATTGGACAAAAATAAAATAGAAAAAAGTCTATAACTCAACTAATACATGCTTAATTACATTATAAAGCATGATCTACATGAACTAAATTAGACAAAAACAATAATACATAAATGAAAATTCATCACAGAAAACTTTCAGTGGGACTTAGTTTTAAAAATAAATTTGAACCACACAATCATTTTCTACATTCGATTCGTATGCGAGTAGTATTACTGGTCTACCATATTCTATTCTATATGAGGAGAGATACTTCAAAGATCGACTTACAAACCTATCATGTCTTGCAATTGTTGGTCATGAAACCACTAAAAAAAAAAAAAACAAATTTACAATTTTGTGGGTCATGACAATAGTTTGCTTAGATGATTTCTTTCCTATTACTAAATTATGGAAAGTATAGACAAAGAAAATAGAAAACATATGTGATATGAAAGATTATGTTACTAAGTATTTTCTGTTCTTTTTCTTAATGTATGTTTAATTACAAAATTAAATGAAAATTTTGAGACACGTAAATCTGAAGACATGATTTAATAATTTGGAATATATTAAAACAAATGAACATATGAATTTTAGGACATAAAATCCCATGCTGCCTAAACTCAATTTTAGCGATATTTGACAAGTGCATTTCAACTCTAAAATTCATATTTCATATTTCATATTTTAATGATAAAATTCATATTTCAATGATACTCAATTAAAATTCAAACTTTCTTAGCTTGTCATTAGGTCGAAAATTAGTATATAGGCAATCCAATCTCTCATGTAGCAGTGGTTAATACCTACCTATTTATTTATTTATATACCAACTCTCTCAAACAAAATAATTGGGAAAAAAATGAAAAGAAATGATTCAAATGAACATGAAGAGAGAGAAAACATAGAAAATAAAATACATTGTGGACTTGAATTTTCTTAAAATACTCTTACAATCTTATGAAGGGTAAGGTTGTTCTTGACCCTTAAATTGTGGGCAACAAAGTTCCAACTGATATGATCACCAAGTCAAATGACTGTCCCACATTATTGACACCACTGATTCATGGCAAGTATGAACCAAATGAGATTTATGACAAGTATTAACCATAGCATATGCATATGTTCCTCGCTAGCTAGCTTCTAACTAAACAACCTTTTATTCATTTCGATAGTGCAAATTTAAATTTATTTCATTTCGATAGTGCTACCATATTACTAACTTCTTAATGAAGCTCCAGGTATCCTGCTTCTGAAGTATAGAAAGACTGAAATTGTGATCAGCTGAAACCTAACTCAGAAAAGCAAACTAAATGGCAATGACTCCAACAATGATGGAAAATGAGTTCACAGCAAGGATTCCTGTAGACAAATAAGTAATTATTGAATGGCTATATTCAATATATAAGCTGGATTTTACATCCCAAACACCTAAACATGAACCATCATATCTTTCTTCAACAAACAATTATAATTATTCATGCAAGACCATATAGAACCCAATCATATGTTCAACTGTAGTTCTACCATGATGCAAATACTTGTCAAGAGTTTCATTCAGATACACATCGGAATTTGATGTAGGACAACTTTTAGAAAGTAAAAATGAAGCTGCCTATCATTGGTTTTGTGGAGGGTTAGGGTGGGGAAAAGCTAGTAATTAGGGAAAAAGAAAGTTTATAGGGATTGTAGACAAACAGGTGCAAGATTTTGATTGATTGCCAAAATGGCAAAATACTGGATTTTTAGAAAAAATGCTGCTGGAAGGTCTGGACACCAATGATTTTATGGGATTTTGGTGTCAATTCAAAGGCCGAAGGGTAGGTCAAGGATTGGGAATTGTTTAGGCTGACATCGGTGGTGCTTCACAGCTGAAAAGAGATTGTTCCTGGGCCGTGAACACCTAGAACAACAAAGTTATTCTTGTTTGGAGAACAAGAAAAAGAAGAAAAACAAACCAAACTAACCTAAGCTTTGTCTCCCACTCTAGTGGGGTCAGCTACAAGATTCCTTTTTCACTATTCTACTTCGTCAAGAACTAAATGCTAGAAGAAAGAGAAGAAGAGAGGAAAAAAACATGCTTACACTTGCAAGTACTACGCAAAAGCTCACTAATATAATATTGAGTTCTCATGCTTCAACTTTCACTGACAAGGAAGATATCCTCAATTTACTGCTGCTCCAAATTCTAATAGTAGTAAGGCTTCAATTCAGGAAACCAATACACTTTCAACTTTTTAGTAAAAACGAAATATCCTAGATTTACTGTTGACCACAGATATTACATTGTAAGAACTGAACAATTAACCAATAGTATTCCCTGTTGTTGACCAATTCTCGAGTTCGAGTCCAATAAACTAGAAATTACCACAATATCTTGACTCCGAAAACATAAGAAAATGAAAAGCAACCAGTAGTAAACTGACTCTAATTTAGAAAACACACCATGGACAACATATTCAGCTAAAAAAGTCATGAGCTAAACTGTGGGCCCCATAGGCTTTGTTTTAGGTTTCCAAAGTGGGTATACATTGTCTAACCAAACAATAGCTGCCAAATCAAGCGTGAGAATCATTCAACTAGTTCTCTTCCATGTTTTATTGATGGAATTATAAAACATGGCAAATATTGAACTTGTAGTCAACAGAACCACTAGGTTCATCCAAGTAGAGCTACAGATGGAAATGCACCTTTTAGATTGATTACTACCAAAATCTGAATTTACAGATAATCGTAACTACTGCTGTTTGTATAAGATATGATAATTTTGAACCTCCGTCATTTATTTGAAATGACCTTATTCCAACAACTTCGGCTGACATTCATTTCTATGTAAATCACTCCTAAAAAAGCCTTATAGAATAGAAAATGCTAAAGACAAGCATCTCTCCATGACAAACACAGAAGACATGACATTTTTTTTTCCCTTTCAATTGTTTTAAGGGTTTTGGTTTACACACAGTCTTTTTAAATAAACCTTAAGAAAAATGTAAAGCAAAAATGGAGAAAAAAATTTAATATGCTTTATCATCCTCTCAATTTTTAATATGCTTTAATATGTTTAAAGGGTTTTGGTTTACACACAGTCTTTTTTTTTAGTCTTTTTTTTCAATAGTGCAAATTTGGTCTTATTTCACATGCTTTATCATCCTCTCAGTTTTTAAAAGATTTAATTCTCCCCATACATCGAATACAGCTAGTGTTTTATATCTACGACATATTGACATTTACAAAGAGAGAGCAGACATTTTATAATGAGTTTAATTTGCATTTGTGCACCAATTGAACATTCACATTGCTCTAATTATGGAATGAACTAAAGCATGATATGCATCAAGATTCTACATCAACATCTGCATCAAAATCACTTTGTAGGTCATATTCTTCGTTTAGGTCATCACCCTTCCTCATTAATCCATCTTCATCATCACAAATGAAGGCATCATCTGTAACACCCTTGGCTTCTACACCTCTGACAGATTGCAAAACTTCCATTGGAATAATTTCAGATTCAATATCATGTCGACGCAAAACCACATCATCATCAATAGCCATAACTGGTACGACCTCGGTGGTTTCTTCTTGTTGGAACACATCATCAGGTTGTACGTCATCCATCTCTACCACATTCCAAATTCCTCGATGTTGAAACTTTTCTACGACTCTCTAATTGGTACCTAATTTGGTGTCATTAACATAGAATACTTGTTCAACTTGACTTGGTAATACAAATGAGTCATCTTTGTACCATCGACTTTTTACATCAACTATTGTCAAATGTGGTTCTACACGCATAGTTCTGCTACTACCGGTGTTAAACCATTCACATTCGAACAATACAATCCGACGTCTGAACAAATAGTTCAGTTCTCACACTCTGCACAAGTGTCCATAGAAGTGTATCAATTGGCCCTCATGCTCCCCTTCCACAATTAATCTACTATTCTAACTTTTACGACGGTTGTCACGGTCGATAGTATGAAAACGGACACCATTACAAATACATCCTGAATATGTGTTCACTAAGCCACTAGGACCATTGGCTAATGACCACATCTCATCAGTTGCTTTAGGGGAAACTTGGCTCCGCAATTCATCCATCTACATGAAGAGCATGTGTCACGTTACAAGCATGCATAATATTAACGTAATGTACGACTGATTATAGGATATGAGAATACTAGCTTACATGATCTTTGAACCATTTTGGGAATTCTTTCCGTTGTCTATTTTCGATGTCGAATGCACCGGCTCTTTGTTGTAACAAGTTCTTGTGCTCCCTAGTTACAAGAAATGCAATTCAAAAATATTTACTAAGATAAAGACTAATCAATTTACAACAAACAGATTCTAAATACGTTTGAAGGATTCATACTCTACGTGTTTGTCCACTTCAATGCTATTGTGTAGGACAAACCAATAAGCCATCTCGCGTTCAGCTACAGACACATCGGACGCCCTTGTCATTAGACCAAAGGGACGGACATTTTGAGTGAATACCGCCAACCCTGGGCCATGGTCACCCATGTCATAATTCCTTTCTGGGCGGTTAAACAATGTTTCAACTCCATCCAAATACATTGAACAAAATGTTGTACATTATTTAGAAATGTAAGCCTCGGCAATAGAACCTTCAGGATGAGCTTTGTTGTCCACAAACCCTTTTAGACGACCAAGCAACCTAATGATCAAGTTGATGACAATGTTATACTGTAATCTATATATCAGCAACAAAGCGTTAATTAAAATTTGACACTAATAAGAGGGCTAAGTTAATACCTCTTAATTGGGTACATCCATCGATATTGCACTGGGCCTCCAAGCATAGCCTCTCGAGGCAAGTGAATTGCCAAGTGGACCATGACATCAAAAAAAGTGGGCGGGAAAATCATCTCAAGCTTACAAAGTATGAGTACAATTTGTTCATCCAATTTCTCCAAATCTAAACGCCTCAAAGTCTTTGAACACAACTGTTTGAAGAAATTTCCCAACTCAAAAAAGTGTCGTTCCAATTTCCTTATTAAGGTAGCCACGCATCCCAATTGGAAAAAGCCATTGTATAAGGACATGATTGTCATGACTTTTGAGGCTAGATAATTTCCCAACTTGAGCAGTCACGCAATTGGAGATATTTGCTGCATAGCCATCAGGGTACTTAATTGTTTTTAAGAAATCACAAAAGCCTTCTCTCTCTTTCACAGACAATGTGTACAATGCGGAAGGCTTCTCAAAGGACCTATTACAACGCCTCTTCAAGTTTAACTCTTTACGTATTCTCATGTCCCCCAAATCTAAGCGTGCTTTGTCCATGTCCTTATTCTTTCCATCTATGCTCAAAAGTGTCCTAACGACATTGTCACATATATTTTTTTCAATATGCATGACATCAAGGTTGTGTCAAAACTTCAATGTTTTCCAATAGGGCAAGTCAAACATAATGCTTCTCTTGCTCCAATTCAAATTTTGATTTTCATTTCTTTGTCGTTTTCGATTTTGTGGGTGCTTTCCATACGACTTGTAAGTCCCAGAATCAATTTGCTCTAATATTTGTTTCCCTGATAAGTCCAAAGGTTTGGACCTATGCTCCGTTTGACCGTTAAAGAGAGCCAAGTGTGGTTCTCAGGCAAGTAGTGACGAGCACCTATATACCCTATTTTACTTCGTAAACCTTGGGACGATGCATTATTGTTACAGTTAGGGCAAGCCAAGTAACCCTTTGTACTCCACCCTGACATGTTACCATACGCAGGGAAGTCATTTATGGTTCACATTACCGCCGCATTCTAAAAATTTTCCCATTTGATGCATCATATGTTTGCACACCATGCTTCCACTTCAATTCTTCTATTAATGGTTGCAAGTAAACATCAATGTCTCTTCCAGGTGCCGAACGTCTGGGAATAAGCAATGACATCTTGCAAAAGGGCTCTTTCATACACTTCCACAGTGGGAGATTGTAAGGCATTATGATTACGAGCCACATGCTATATGATGTGCTCATATTTCCAAATGGATTGAAACCATCTGTTGCCAGCCCTAGCCTTACATTTCGAGAGTCATCAGAAAACGCGTGATGTTGCTTATCAAAGTCCTTCCATGCTTCACCATCGACCAGATGCCTTAATATGTCATTATCCACACGCTTCTCATTGTTCCATCTAAAATCTGCGGCTGTTTTTTTGGACATATACAATCTTTTCAACCTCAGTGTCAAAGGAAAGTACCGCAATACCTTGTGTGGAATCTTTTTACCACCATCATC
Organism: Camellia lanceoleosa; assembly: GCA_025200525.1. Taxonomy (NCBI): domain Eukaryota; kingdom Viridiplantae; phylum Streptophyta; class Magnoliopsida; order Ericales; family Theaceae; genus Camellia; species Camellia lanceoleosa. The sequence continues at coordinate 47,930,407 of CM045761.1, read as the reverse complement.
GTTCAACTTGTATCTATGCGCGTCACATGTAAGGCCTTCTCCAAATTTGCACTCTCCTTCCAAAATAGTGCACAATTATTCTTGCACGAATGAATTGTTTCATATCCCAAACCCAAGTCACGTAAGAATTTCTTAGCATCATAGAGTGTCCATGGAACAGTTTGATCACATTCTAGTAGAATGTCCTTGAATACCTGCATAACCATATCGAATGACTTGTTGCTCTATTTGTTGTACACCTTCACGTGAAGCATCTTAATGACGAATGATAACACAGAGAACTTTTCACATGTCGGGTAAACTTTGCATTGTGCATCTTCGAATAACCTAATGAACTTATGCAAATCCTCCCTCTCCAAACCATTAGGTTCTTCGTCGGTATGATCATCTATAAGACCACTCACGTAAATTTCTTCCAACATAATAGGCAATTCACCCATGAGCAGATCATCGATATCTGTCACACATTCGCCGCTACCTCCACATTGGTCATTTGATACACTAGGATGAGACATGGGAACATGTTCCTCGTGGTGCACCCAAGTTATATACGAAGATGCCATTCCTCTTCGGATCAAGTGCATCCACACAACTTGTCTGCTATATTTTGTGCCATTAATGCAATCGACACACGGACACCTAATTTCATCTTCTACGCCTAAATTTGCCATAGCAAAATTAAGGAATGCCTTCATCCCTTGTTGATACTCTGTACTTGTCAACCTATTATTTATCGTCGTCCAACTCTTGTCCATTTTTTGTCACCTACAACTCAAGCAAAGATTAACCGATGAACAAATGAGAACACGCGTTTCAAGTTACGATAGATTATCTTGTTTTTTCATTCACTATTTGGCTTATCACATAAATCTCTTTTAGGGTAGGAGCAAATGAAACGATTTGTACCATGAGGGGCCTGCCTTTCCCTAACACCTAAGTTAACATATGTATGAAGTTCTTATAAGTACCAATATATATATATATATCCATCCATGGCCAACACTCAGAAAAAAGAAAAAGGAAATAAAGAAATAAAAAATTGTCTATTGCCAATGTCGGGAGTCTGGTAGTTTTGTCATATCATTAGAATACAATAGGCATATAAGCCTCTAACTCCAAAATTGTCTATATAGCCAATGTCGGGGCTTTGATGATCTTGTCATATAATTAGAATACATTAAACATATAAACATCTAACTTAATTTGAGCATTCACAATCATTACATAAATAAGTATTCCAGTAAAACTATTGAATGGATAAAGAAACAAATATAATTCAGTCCATGCTTTACATATATACATATACATCCTTTAATACATAATAAAAGATAAGTGTGTATATCAGCATATATAACACCATCACATGCTCGATATGTTCGTGTCATGCTTATTTAAAGCTGACCAGATAAACAGATGTGTTTCTTGTCAATAAGTAGGAAAGAAATTGTCACACGGAAGCTCAATTCAATTTGTTAAACACAAGGTAACAACACAGACATGGTTTCAAATTTCAAACAAGCAAAATGTTCAAAGTATGGTCTTTTCTCAACCAAGTGAAACAAAAAAAAGAAAGTAATCCAAAACTTAAAACAGCAAATGTTTTGTCCAAATACGTATAAAATTGAATGTTATTATTCTTCTTTTCAATACCTTATGGTCCTAATAGTTTATATTTAATTCAACATTCAGAATCAAACTAAGAAGTAATACTCTCAAAAATAATTACCATGTACTGAGAACTTAATATACTATCAACTCATTGCTACTTGTTCTATGATGAAGATGATCAAATCAACAAAGGTTCATATCCGACTTATGCTGAATACAGTCTAGTCATACTTATGTTGCAAGAAGTTCATTGATGTCCTTTCGTTGCTACTCAAAGAATAAAATCTGAGTAAATGAGAGATTGCAAACAATTTCCACAGAGAGAGAGAGAGAAAGAGGGAAAAGTTACTTGCAGTTGTGAAGAGTGCGCTGCAGTTGCGGATGGAATTGTTGCTGCTGGAACTAGAACTGCCAAGATGGTTTGAACAATAAAATGTTTCCTACCAAAAATGAAATAGCATTTCGTTAGCTAATTTAATAAATATACTCACATTATACTAGAATTTTCGATAATGTTTTATGATCAACAGAGGCCAATGGACTATAAGATTGAGCCACATCATAATCAACACAAGATTTCACCCATTTAGCTAAAATTGAATCAGAAACAACATCCAAATACATAAGCTAAAAATGCAATATAGATATACTCAATCTCGTCCACACAACCCTAGCCACATCCACATCCACATCAGTTACAAGCAAACCCATCAGTTACCATAGTTCAATTAATATATGAAAAACAAATTAACATCTCCACAGAAAATGAAGGGAATTTAAACTCAAATTCTCATTAAAATGGCAGAAAATGCAAAACCCATCAAGAAATGGACTCAAAATTTACATAAACGTAAGAGAAATAACAAAACAAGCATGGCAAGTCCTACAATAAAAATCCATTATACATCATTCTCAATCCGAACTAGAGAGCTCTTTGGATTTCTGAGCATAGTCCAGACAAGCAAGAAATTACTATTAGTTCAGTTGTAAGTTCAATAACATCTCAGCCCAAGCATTGCTCTAATTTTAAATTTCAATAACAATGCCTTAATTTTCAGCATTTCCTATATGATTTCTATGTATGTATATCTATATATATATATATATATGAATGTATGTGTGTCTGTGTGTGTAAATAGGGACAGAGAAAAAGAAAGGGAGAATGAGACAGATAAATCGAGAAGGAGATACAGAGAGAGAGAGAGACATATGCGAAATAGAGGACATACAGGAGGCGAGGGCCAGGTATTAAGAAATTTCATCGAGGGCCACGGCCCCAGCTTAAAAAAAAAAATTTTATATATATATATTTTCAACAAAGTATTAATAATAACATGACCTGCTTTGTTTTTGTGGGAATTTGGGCTCAATCTTTTTGTTAGATGGCAGGAAGGGCCATGTGCCTTCTTTTTTAAAAAAAGGCCCAAGTGGAAATAGGAAAAGACAAAAAGGAGAAATAAAGAAAACCTACCGTATGAGACCTACCTTACGCTAGCTTTATTGAAAGCAAGCATTGAAGCATAGGAATTTTTTTTTTTTTTTTTGGGAGTTAAATCAAGTTGGGATACATAAAAAAAAGAAAAAAAGAGTATTGCTTCGCTATTAATCTTCCCATTATTACAATTATGTGATTCATATTCTCTTTTATTATTGTTTTCAATTTGTAATACTTTTATTATCTTTTTTTAATGTCATATTGATACAATTGTAAATTTTTTAATTTTACATATTAAGAAAAAAAAAATCATGAATTAGGGCGTATGATTTTAATTATTAGGGTTTTTTAATCATATTTGGGCAAATTTAATTTTATTGATTAAGTGATATAAATTCAAAATTAAAATGAATTGAGACTTGTATAAAATTTATGTGTTGAATCTGAATTTGAATTTTTAATTTATATGAAATGTGTTTTAATTATCTTTGTTATTCTTGGCACAAAATGGAAGATGAATTTCTTGGCAAATTCTTTGCTTGTGTACATTGAAAAGGAAATTGTTGAAAATTTTACCACAGAGTCAATCATTGAAGACTTTCGAGATATGAAAGAACGTCGAGTTCCACTTTGATAGATAATTGAGTTGATTTGTATAAATAATTTTTTAATACATGACTTTACTTTTATTCATATATTAAATTTAGTAAATATATGATTTTATTTTTTACGTACTAATTTAATATTAAATTTTAGTTTACTTTTTGAATTCAAAAAAATAATAATTTATATCAATTCATATAAAAAAAAAATTATTTATATCTTGGCCCCCTCGCAAATAAATTCTTGGTTCCGTCCCTGCCTGGGAGGGAGACTTCCCCGATGATCGAGCAACCCTTGCGGTGATGACGATGGAAACAAAGCTATAGAGAAGAGGGCAAAGGCGTGAGTGTACCAGTGTATAATCGATTATATATGAGATCAAGGTTGTCTGCTATTGATTTGTGTGTGTGTATATGTATGTATATATATATGCATGTATGTGTGTGTGTCTGTAAACAGCGATAGGGAGAAAAAGGGAAACCGAGAGGCCATACAAAGGAGACAGAAATTGAGAGGGAGATACAGAGAGAGAGAGAGGCGAAATAGAGGACATACCTGGGAAGGAGACAAAGTGATGATCCACAAGCCTTACGGTGATGGCGATGAAGACAGAGCAGTGACAGAGGCAGGAGTACGAGAGGGAGGGAAATGGACTTCTATTGCAATAAAAATAAAACAAAAAAATATTTATTCCCAATCAAATTTTATTTTAGTCGCTAATATATTTCTGAAAAATTTAATATTCCATCCACAATTTTCTGCCACGTTTTGGCTACTGAATTACAGTCAGTAAAGCTTTCAGATTTAGCGACCAAATTTGAAATAGTCGCCCAAACCCTTGTTTTGCACGACTAACACACAATTAGTAGCCAAAAAATAAATAAATACCAATAAAACAAATTTATAATTTATAAAGACTGTGCAATTAGCGACCAACATCATATTTAGTTGCCCAAAATGTCACTTTTTAACAACTAACACCTCATTAGTCGCCAAAAGAACACTCAATTCCGACAACATATATTTTTAGTAGCAAAATAGTGGACTTTTGCCGACCAAAAAGGTTTAGTAACTAATGCATGTACCTTGGGCAACCAAATATTGTTTGGTAGCTAATGTGTCTACCATTGGCGACAAACAAATTTTTAGTAGCTAATTGGTATACCTTTGGCGACTAAATTTAGTTTAGTCTGCAAAATTAGTCGCCGAATCTGTTCTTTCTTGTAGTGCTAGGAGTGACAAATCTTGGTTTAGGCTAAGCTTGTACTATATAGTAAGAAGATGTGTGTCATCTCAAGCATTGCTTAATATGGAACCTAATCTAGCCATTCTAAACTCGGTCCTAAAAAAAATTCAAATGCTAAGTCTGCTCACTTAACTTAATAGATATGAACAACTATTTTTTTATTTTTTTTCTTGAATAGATATTAAATTATTTAGATCTTTTTAATTATTATTTGAATTTGAAACATTAACTGGTAAAATAAGTATAATTTTAATATATGTTCTAACTTTTGCCCTGGAAAGAAGTATATACTGTGTATATATATATATATATATTTGCCTTTTATATTTTTTCTATGTTATTTTATGACTAAAATAATATAAAATATATTTGACATTTTATAAATGAGTAAATTATGCTGAGCTGGGTTAGAATTCTTTATTCCGAGCCCAATCCAAATATTGAATAGGCACAAAATTTCAATCTAGCTTGACTCTATAGGCAAAATAATTTTTCTAAATCATAATAATATCGAGTTCGACTAGGTGGGTTAGGCGGGTCATTAGGACGATGGCCACCATCACATTGGTAGGGCTGGTGGGGCAGGGTTAGTAGCTTGTAGCAATGACTAGGGTTTTGCAGTTAAAGGTGGTGGCTGTTGGTGGTGAAGGGAATGCACATTTTTGTTTTTATTAATAATTTGTTTGAGGAGCACACTAATAATTTTAAAAAATTAGAAAATAATGTGAATTGAAAGAAATTGTAACATGTAAGTGTTGCCACAATTTTAGACAATTGCCTAACCTTTGCTGAAGAGTAGCTTGAATGGTTAGACAATTGCGTAAGATTTGACTCTTCTCCCACTTATCCTGTTTAGAAAGACGAAAATTAGAAAACATTAAAAGGTATCTTAATTGTTTTGCAATTAAAAAAAAAATGAAATTATTATAAATACAAAAAAAATATGGGCTAAAAAGCCTTAAAAATTCAAATTTTTTATTTTATTTAATAATATGCTAAACGAGTGATTTTTTTTTTTTTAAAACCAATCTTTTTACTGTTTAGTCCAACCTTTTTCAGACCTAAAAATGGCAATTCCAAACATAACAGTGATGGTACAACTGCCAAAAATATCAAGAGTTTTTTTTTATTTTTATTAATGCCGATTGTTGTTGAGTAATGCTAAACACTCTAAAAAAAAATTAAACCTCTGTTTAGCAAGTTGGTTTTGAGATTTTTTGGGTTAAAATAATCACAAAAAATAAAATAAACTTTTTAATCTAATAAGATAAAATATCGCATCCAACTCATAATCATTACATTCTTTTTCTCACACAAAATTTAAAAAATTTTAAAAAGTCAAAAGTCATTTCCAAACCAGACTTTTAGCCTCAGACTAAAATAGTCAAAAAGTCAAAAAACTAACCTACTTCCCAAACAGAGGCTAAGGGGTTGTTTGGGGTGTCCTAAATAAGTGTACTTTTTGTCTTTTTGGACTAAAAAATTGAGGTTAAAAATATGGATGTTGGGGTTAATTTTTTGACTTTTTATGAAAAAATATGTAATAAAAAATTATAAAAATTGATTTATAGGGAAAAATTCGAATTGGGAGTTGTGCAGTCGTAATTGTTGACTTTTGGTGAATAGTATTAACTTTTTAACTTTTTATCTTTTTTGAAAAATCTCAAACTTGCCCTAAATTTATTACATAAATGTAAGATTTATGTAAATCCTACACCCATATAAAATATTTAATAAAAAATTTAATAAAATTTTTAAATTTCCTAATATTTTCCGATTGTTGGTAAGTATCTATTGGAATCTTAAATGCAAGTCCCATCAAGAAAAGGACATGCTACATTTGATTGGTTTAAGGATCTGAGTTATCAAAATGGAAAAACAATAGTAGAGTGGTATAATAAAATTTTTTATAAAATTATGAGAAAGTATTATAATATTTTAATTATTAAATTGTATAAATTTTATCATTGATTTATAATTTTTTTTTCTGTCCTGTATTGTTATTTTTCCTATTAAAATCTTAAATTCAAATTCCCATAAAGAAAGAAAAAAAAAAGTATTTAGTGTGTTTAGTTTTAATTTTCTGAATTTAGTTTTTTGAAAATTAAAATTTTTATTTTTCTTGTTTTTTTTTTATTTTTAGTAAATATTTTTAAAATTTTAAACATTTTTTTTAGTTTTTTAGATGCACCTTACTTAGATGTATCTAAAAAGTTTTGTAAAAAAATATTTCAAAAAATTAATAAATACACAAAAATAAGAAAAATATACAGAATTTTAATATTTTTTTTTGTATTTTTGGTATTTAGTGAATTTTTTAAATATTTTTTTTACGAAAATTATACGTTTTAAGTGTATTTATGTTAAGTGTGTCTAAAAATTTTAAAAAATTATTTAAAATATTAAAAAAAATTCAATAAAAATATAAAAAAATACAATAAATAATAAAATAAAATTTTTTGAAAAGTATTTTTAAAAAACCTAAACCAAGCAAAGTGATTGATAGTTTACCAGCACACTATTGTTAAACTGTGGCTTCGTTTGGCCATTGTTGGATCACATGTTAATAACAAAGACACACTGTTTCGACTCTGGTAAAAGTGGAAAATTTTTTAGAGAGGCAGCTTCCACTGTACAATGTGCCTGTTTGGCACAGCTTATAATCAGCTTATTCCAGTTTTCAGCTCAATTTAAGCTATTTTGATGTGTTTGGTTTAGCTTATAGTTTATAGTTTATAGCTTTTTGGAAGTCAGAAATCAGCTTATTCTTTGAGTGGGGCAGGAGATGCTTTAAGAATAAGCTGGAAATCAGCATAAGCTGAAAGTTATAAGTTATAAGCTGTTTAGGCATAAGCTATAAGCAGTTTCCCACAGCTCTACCAAACAGCACTATTTTGCGTGTCATTTTAAATTTAGTTCAATTTGGCATTGGGTCTAATTTAGTTAACACAAAATTGGCTTTAAAAAAAATTTAAATTCCAAACTCGCTAATTTAACCCAATAAATATAAAGGAGATTTATCAATAAATTTCAAAATTTAAACTTATGAACCAATTGATCCCATTTTTATTCTATTAAACCATTTAGTCTCATTCAATTGTGAAGGACGTAATTACCCTTATGTAACCATTCTTGATGCAGCTGCAGGGCTTCAAAATTGGGATCACGTATGTGGATCACGTGCGTGATTAGTGAATCAATGTACCACGTGTTGCAAGTGATACATTGGGAGGGTGTCACATAATGGCAATCCGCTGTAAGGGGTTTTTCTTGGGCTGGGTTAGTGTGTGGGGGGGTTAACCCATTCTGCAACACACTCACTCATCTCTCTCAGCATTCTCTCTCTCTCACATGGAGACCCAACCACACACGTCTCCTCTCTCTAGCAGACACAAGGCACCATGCACACAAGACACTATTAACGCACACACCCAGCAGCAACCTCATCATCTCAGCATCTTTATACTGACACAAGCAGATTGAACACATCGAATCGTTGATTCCACCGTCTCGATCCTTCGAGAATGGAAACCGAGGGTACGAATTGATGACCGCTTGATCGAGCCCTCTCATGGAGACCCATTATGCAACACATCTCTCTCATGGAGACCCACCGCCTCACAACTCCATCACAACTCCTACAAACCCACTTCTATCAAAACTGTTTCTCATCATCGTTTTATTTTGCAAAATTTACACAATTTTTAAGGGTTGGTGGACTTGATTTGAGAATTTTTTGGTGTTGATTTGGGTATTTAATTTGGAGTAAGATGTTCTATCAAAACTACTTCTCATCATCGTTTTACTTTGCAAAATTTACACAATTTTTAAGGGTTGGTGGACTTGATTTGAGAATTTTTTGGTGTTGATTTGGGTGTTTAATTTGGGGTAAGATGTGGCAGAGGATGGTGGTTTTGGTGATGATAGCTGGAAGGGTAGGTTTGTTGCCTGATTGGGTTGTTTGTTAAATGGTAAGGAAGATGCCTGTTAATGGGAGCAAGGAGCAGCAGTCGGTGGTGTGATGGTGGTGCATTAATAGTGGAGGGCGAGTTTGCTCTGTGCTGGTGGGGTTTGCTTTTTAGGAAGGAGTTCTGTTCAATGTTGAAAAGAGGAAGAAATGGTGCTGCTGTGGTGGTCCATGGAGATCCACACACACACACTGATACACGCACACACACACATTGATGGCTTCAACGCACACCCCCCCACACACACACTGATACACACACACAACGTACACAGTACACACGAAATGAGCAACGTTTGATCCAACGAAACAATGCCACGTTATACCAAGGGCACTCTCGTCCACACAGTAAAACAAAAATGAAAAAAGAAATAAAAAGGACCAAATCAACCCACCAGCAGGACTATTTGGTATAATAAAATAAAAGTGGGACTATTTGATATAATAGTTTGTAAAGTAGGATTTATTAGTAAATAATCCTAAATATAAGTTATTGATTTTTTTTTTTTTTTTTATGGTGTCTTGAAGGGAAATTAAATTATTTATATTATTATTTTTTATTATTTAAATGTGGAACATTAACAAATTCAATAGTAAAATCGATCGTATGATCTTTTAACACATGTTTTAATATAAGCTTTAGAAATAATTATGTATATTTTTTGTCTTTTATAATTTATTTTATTTTATTTTATAACTAAAAATAATATATAATTATGATTAATATTTTATAAATAAACCGGCCAAGCTAAGTTAAAAATCCCAAGCACAATCTGAATACCTATTTTGGGAAGTGGGTTATAATCCATTTCCCAGATTATAACCCACTTCCTCTCTCACAAAAAAGCTACTTATAAGTTGTTTATAAGCAGTTTTTCACAAAAAAGCTGATTATAACCATCTTCTCAAAATAAATGAGCACAAATCTGAACCCAATACAACTCTATAGGCCAAATATTTTTTTCAAATCTCAAAAATCAATAATGTTAGGTATCATGAAAAGTCTTTCATGAAAATGGTCATGAAAGATTTGTGACCTTTAGATTATACTTACAATAAAGCACCACACACTAATCAAGGTAATCTAAGAGTCATAAATTTTTCATGATTATTTTTATGAAAAAATTTTCATGATCCCTAACATTTCTCCTCAAAAATATTGTGCCCCTTCTTTTTTTTTTTTTTTTTTTTTATGAATGGTTAATTTTTGTAAGGCCATATCTAGTTATATGCGTGATAATAATACACATTTATCACATTTCACGCAATTTATGTAATTTCAAAAGTCCCTACATTTTTTTTTTTTTTTTTAAATAATAGCAAAACTTCTGCAATGCAGAAGTTTATCATTACTTTGATCTCAAGGACGGCCCAGCTTTTTCAAAAGACCTCAGTTCTCTAACTACTTGTCTAAAAGCCCAGCCCAAAAAAAATCTTTGTCCAAAGAAAGCCTAACCTAAATTGGAAAAAGAAAAATAATAAATAAATAAATAAAAGAGACATTCATTCATAGTCCATCTTTACCTAGTTATATTTCACTTAATCTAAATTATTTTTTTATAAGTTATATAGGTGATATAGTTATCAAAATATCCATAGTGAATCGCGTATTAATATTCACATTGACAACATAAATGTTCTATGATATGAACATTCATATGATTAATGTGAACATTCACACTGTCAAATTTATTTAATATAAATGTTCACATCATGAAACATTCAAAATAGTCTAAAATAGTGTGCATCAAGTTGATAAGGATTCAAAAAACAACAATGCTAGGTATCATGAAAAACTTTTCATGAAAATAATCATGAAAGCTTTGTGACCTTTAGATTACACTTAGAATAAAGCACCACACACTAATCAAGAAAATCCAATGATCATAAATCTTTCATGATCATTTTCATGAAAAAAATTTCATGATCCCTAATTTTTCTCTTCAAAAAATATTTGTAAGCGTAAAATTATCCATAAAAGTAGGATTTGATGAATCAAATGTCCAAAATAATAGAATTTATTGAAATACAAGAATATTTTATTGAATAATTAGGATATAAGTACTTGAAAAAAAAAATTCTAATAGATTTCTCTAAGTAAAAAGTTCTTTGTCAAAATCAAAAAACATAACAAAAAGAAACCCAACCTTATTGACAACATAAACACAAATAAACTTTTTATAATGAATTTTTATTTCAAAATTTATTTTTAAAATAAAGTGTATGATATAAATTTAAAATTAATAAAATATGAGAAGTACATCATTATGATCCGTCGAAATACTTTTGTAATTTTTCTTTTTCAATAATTTGTCTAGCTATAGTGTTGTGCTAGAAAATACCTTTTGTCCAAAAACCTCAATAATGAAAGGCTCACAAATTTCTCCACCCAAAATCTCTCAATTGTTAAAGTTTCAAAATAATCTCCTTATGACTTATTAAGTAAAATTTTATTATCGCCCAAATTTTAAAAAAATCAAATAAAAATGTTTCCCTTATCCAAAGATCCTTAATAGTATTTTATGATAAATTACATTACCCTTGTTACGTTGTATTTGGTTTATAGATTTGAAACAAAAAGGAAAAAGATAGTTGTAATATGTGTAAAATATAATTACATTTTACATTTTTTTCTTTTTATCTTTTAAATCCCTTCTTAAATTTATAAACCAAACATATTCTTAAAAATTGAAAAAAATATAATGAAGCTCTTACTTTTCATATAATTATATTGATCTCCTAATTAGTAAAGTTAAAATGATGGAATAATTAATATAAATAGGGAAAAGTTAGGAATCATGAAATTTTTTTCATGAATATGATCATGAAAAATTTATGATCTTTAGATTATCTTGATTAGTGTGTGGTGCTGTATTCTAAGTGCAATCCAAGGGTCACAAAACTTTCATGATTATTTTCATGAAAAGTTTTTCATGACACCTAACATTACTGATACAAATAATAAGTAGATATTAAAATAGCGAATTTTGCAAGGGAGGCCTATGCATCCCATTTTAGGACAAATTTTAGTATATTTTCATGGTTGGTTGGCAGCATTTTTAGAACTTGCGATACGACTTCCACGTAGTAGAGTAGTACCCGCCTTCAAGTTCGTTGATTTCATAACAACCTACCTTCTCTTTCTTAGATCCGAACAATTCTCACTCCAACCTCTCTCTTTGCTCCTCCTCCTCCTCCTCCTCTTAGTCTGGTGCACAAACACATCACAAAGCTCAGTAGCCGGAACTTCCAAATCTCCATAACTACCAAATGAGCTCCACTCACCAACAACGCCTCCGCAGTTGCACCACTTGGCTCTTCCTCTTCCTCCTCCTCCTCCTCTACTTCCTCTACTCTTCCAATCTCCTCCTCTTCCAACCCAACTGCCCCCTCCCTTCATCCACCGATGACCACGACTACGACAATATCTCCATCTCCACGCAACAAAAAACCCACACCACCAACTCTTCTTCCTCTAAACTACAACAACACTATCCATCAACAACAACAACACCCATAATCCCCCAAAAGTCCCTCCGATATGACACCCAGCTCAAACACATCGTCTTCTGCATCGCCGCCTCTTCCAAACTCTGGGACCAAAGAAAACAATACATAAAGCAGTGGTGGAGACCTAGGCAGACCAGAGGAGTGGTCTGGTTAGATCAGAGAGTCAGGACCAGGCGGCACGAAGCCTCCTCCTTGCCCGAGATTCGAATCTCCGGCACCACCGCCAGTTTCAAGTACACGAACCGCCAGGGTCAGAGATCCGCCCTCAGAATATCGAGGGTGGTTTCGGAGACTGTCAGGCTCGGAATGAAGGACGTGAGGTGGTTCGTGATGGGGGACGACGACACCATTTTCATGGTCGATAATTTGGTGAGGATTTTGTCCAAGTACGATCACAGACAGCTCTATTACGTTGGCAGTTCGTCGGAGAGTCATATTCAGAATATATTTTTCTCGTATGCTATGGCGTTTGGAGGCGGTGGATTTGCGATAAGTTATCCATTGGCCAAGGAGTTGGAGAAGATGCAGGACCGGTGTATTCAGCGGTATCCGGGTTTGTATGGGAGCGATGATCGGATTCAGGCTTGTATGTCTGAGCTTGGAGTGCCACTTACCAAGGAACCCGGGTTTCATCAGGTAATTTTGAAAAGCCTAATAGACTTACAATTCTGGAAAAAGGTGATGAATGATATGAAAGTAGTGATCTTATTCGATTCTAAATTGTTAAGTCAATGCCATGACTTGGGAAATTAATTCTAGTGTTTGTGGCTATGCAGTATGATGTGTATGGAAGCCTTTTAGGCCTTTTGGGAGCTCACCCTGTGGCTCCACTGGTGTCCCTCCACCACCTCGACGTAGTGGATCCGATATTCCCCCGGATGACAAGAGTCCAATCCGTCCGGCACCTGTTTCAATCCACCAAAAACGACTCGGCCAGCATGATGCAGCAATCCATCTGCTACGACAGGGATCGGCATTGGTCCATTTCAGTTTCTTGGGGCTACGTGGTTCAAATCATAAGAGGAGTCATGTCTCCCAGAGAGCTAGAGATGCCTGCGAGAACATTCCTAAACTGGCACCCTGGAGCCGATTTCACTGCATATGCGTTCAACACAAGGCCTCTGACAAGCCACCCCTGCCAGAAGCCTTTCTTGTATTTTGTGAGAGCATCACAATATCATAAAGGCAGGAGGCAGATTATTGGGGTTTACACTCTTGATCGTCAAGACCCCCACCCTCTTTGTCGATGGAGAATCAACTCACCCGAAAAAATTGACTCTGTCGTGGTCTTCAAAAGACCGGATACCCAACGTTGGGATAAGGTATGGTCTTAATTACTTCGAAACACAATTTTTGTTCTTCTTTGTCATATTTCTGTATTGAGGTTGGATGTGATATGAGTGAAATTTCACTGACTAATTCTTCATTGAATTTAAAAACAATAAACCCACTACAAAATTTTGTTTTGGAATTGGCAAACTGTTATCTTACCCGATATTACTTGTACTAACTAAATCCTGATTTTCTATTGCAGTCACCGAGGAAGGATTGTTGTAGAGTTTTGCGATCGAGTAAGAAAGCACAGATGTATATATGGGTGGGCAATTGCAGAGAAGATGAGGTTGTTGAATTGTAGCAGCTAGAGAGGGAACTAAGTTTAGATCTTTTCATTGTTCTTTCCAGGCCAAGTTCTTCTATGACACGTAGGATACAAAACAATGCCATCGTTGTTCATGGAAATTGAGCTCAGAGGATTCAAGAGTATTGCGCTCTAATGGATGCAGAAGCAACCTTTAATTGGACTAACATCGCTGATTGATAGAATGGAGTGGCTAAATTTGCTTCATTAAATTTGACACAAGCATGCCAACAATTGTACCTATTTTTACAAGCTATATTTGTAAGCAACCCCCATGGTATCCTGATGCCATAACCATGAAAGGGGAGTTATTCTGCCAATATTTTCCTAGGAAACAAACACATCCTAGTTTTCACATTGTATTGTTTGGTAGTTCTTTGAATTTTTCAATGGCAAACAAATCTCTATGTCTTAACAAATCTCATAAAACTATTGAATCTCAGTCCATAAGAAATGATTCTTCAAGACTTCAATCAGTTGGACTCACTGGTTGTGCTTCAGTTTCAATGCTCAGTGTCGGAATCTGAGAAATTGAGGTATTTGGTGGAGTAGTTGATGCCAGGATGGTGAATTCAACATGAGTTTCATTGAGAGGATCTGCCATCTCGATCCTATGGACTGCCATGATTCTGCCATCTTTGAATTCTAAGTTTACTGCATTCAAAAAAAAATTTAATTAAATAAATTTAAAAAAAAAAAAATCAATATAAGAACAAAAGTAATAGGCAATTACTCTCCTTTTAAATTTTTTTTTTTTTTTTTTTAACCTAAAACTCTGTTTTCTCCTTGAGAAAACTATGGAACAGTGTTTTCAATCTCAAGTTTTTATGTTACTCTGAGTTTCAATTGAAAAAATCACGTTGACTAAGGCTGTGTTCGGATCTAGATTTTGAGTAGGGAAATGAAAATGATAGCTTGTAATTCATTCATTTTCCCCTCTCTATTTCATTTCCCTCCACAAATTTACCCTCAAATTCTTGATCGAAACACAGCGTAATGTCTCCAAATATTGGATGCTCAAGACTTGAGCATGACCAGTAAAAATAGAGAGATATAATAGGAGGGGGGGGAGGATGGGGAAGGCAAAAAAAATTCTGTTATGAGGGATTTCATTACTGAATGAAAAAGTAGATACTCTGATTTCTGTAAAATTTGTGTTTGGTATAGAAAGAAAAATAAATGAAAATTTCAGAATTCCTGAGCCTCTATGATTTGAATTAACTTGTCGAGAGCCTCCAAATATTATTCGCTTTAACAATAATTTCTCAGCAACCAAACGGAGCGATTAATTTATTGAATTAAACAAACCTGAAATACACAGTTAGTAATACAAATACGTTCTTCACAAATATCCAATACGAACAATTTGTGTATATCTATATATAGAGAGAGAATTCAATCTGTGATTCCTTTCTTAGAAAAAATTCTACGTCTCAAACTTGCCATTAATGCCAACAAAAAGAAGATCAAAAAAAGAAGCTCAAGCACTATTGATTGCCTCGTTCACACAATTTCCTATCAAGAACCTATTAATTAGAAACGAACAGCGCATCACAACAGCCACAGATCAAAGTACACATGCATACATATATGCATATACAATACACGTATATCTATATAAATGCGTATAGAGAGAGAGAGAGAGAGAGAGGCAAGTTTTTGATTATTACCTGGATAAGAGAACCACCAGAGGATGAAGATGCAGAGGAACACAATCACTGGAATAACATGGATCCACTTCTCCGATGATCGGGAACGCGACATCTTCTGGTAGAGGCTAGGGCCCTCGAAGAGCGGTAGGTCGGTGAGACCCTCCGTCTTCCTCCTTGGAGAGTGTTTGGCTTGCGACTCCTGCATTATGTCGATGACATGGTGGTCGTCGCAAGCTCGATTCGAGTTTGTAGGCCTCTGCATTGCAAGAGAGAGAGAGAGTTAGAGTTTGTGTAGAGAGGGGGGGGGGGGGGGAGGAACTGTGAATGTGGAAATGGAGACGACGAACTAGTTACTTAGTTAGTTAGTTGGAGTGGTTTTCTTAACGAATTTTGGGCGCCAAAAATTTCCCTAACAAATTAAATTGGGAAAATATCATAATAGTGGCATGTTGAAAAAATAATTACACATTGATGGAAACTTTATAAATATTAATAATTAAATTCAAGTTTCAACTTTTTCCTTTTTTTATATCTTCTTGTTTTTACTTAGAGCAATGTTTATATATGCGGAATTTTTATTTTTTTTATTGGAATAGATGAAAAAGATATTATTTCTTTTTTAATAATTATTTTTAAATGCGAAATAAATTACAATAATCAATCTAGATAGTTTAACACAAATCAGTGGTAAGAAGCTAAAAATATTTAACAATTTGCTTTTATTAAACATCTCTAATTTTTTTATCAAATTTAACGAAAATAACATCTAATCATTTCATCAAAATTATATCAAATTAATTTTTATTAAAATTTTCATTACATTAAGATAAGAATCTTTTTTCACCAAATTTGATGAAAGACGTTTTGGGGAATAAGTTTAGAATTTTTAACAAAGATTTGATAAAAAAATTAACACTCAATTAGGAGAGAGGTTTACGACCTAATATTAGGCCGAGTTGATTTGGACCAGAGTCAAATTCTTTGCTTGGTCAGATGTTGGGTGCACACAGACCAAGGACTCAATCTGGTCGAGTTGGAACAACTTTGGATTGCCAGTCCAAAGGAGATGTGCGCTCTACAGAGTTGGACGAGATTAGTCCTCCCAATGTTAGGATCGGCCAAGCAAGAGCTCAGTAGTGACTAAGGAGCTCGGTCGAGCCACGGTGTGGAATTATCAAAGAAACCGGACAAGTAGCACGGTCGTAAGGTGATGACGTGGCGCTGCACTAAGCATAGCTCAATAGAGAGTACTACATGGTGCCACAAGACTGCAAAAAAGAGATTCCGCTGTCTGTACGAGTCAATACCGTTTGGCGGTTTCGTTAGGTGGTGTTTAGCTGTATTAGTACTAACACATGGGGAAAAGTAAGAGGAGAGCAGGTCCATGCGTCCCGAGGGAAATGGGCGCAAAAGTGCGCGCAGAAACTATATAAACGATGTTGCGCCTCCATCCTCAGGTCTGGAACATCCTCTGGTCAGAACTCACCTACCGCTTTGTCTCCTCTCTCTTCTCTCTTTCTAAATGCTAACTTGACCGTCGAAGGGGTTTTTCGGCAGCACACTGCCAGGGAGCTCACCGTTATTGTATTCTCAAGTCAATAGGAGGGAAGTGCAGCTTGGACACAAGAAGTACAGATACGTCAGATATTTGGCCTCCGTACAATTGGCGCCGTCTGTGGGAAGCTCCGACAAACAAAACCTTGTCCTCCAAGCTCTTCCGATCATCTTTTACAGTAAACAACGATGAAGTCCCACTGTCCGCCATCGACAACATCACTCCAAAGCCCGTTTGGAGAAGAAATGGTCTTCCCGCCATCCCTACCATGGCTGGCCCGGAGACCTCTCCTAGAGGGCTCCCTAGAGATGTGCGAGACAAGCGTGCAAGGAGCACTGTACACTCGCAGAGTCCCGACGGGCATAGGCAGCGAAGAGAGTCACACGCTGAGCGTCTAGGCATAAGTTAAGAGACCAAGACGCCATCATTCAAAGGATGGCGGTAGAAATAGAGGCCCTGAAGCGGCAGGTCAAAGAGAAGGGTGTTGCTGGAATGGGTAACCACAGTAAGCGTACCCAACCCCGTCGCTCAGGCAGCTAGAACCAACGGCGGGCGCCCTCCCTCTCCATCATTATAAGGTTGGTGACTCTAACCCGCCAGCAAAGAAATCTTGCGCGAGAGACGGCAGTTACCGTCCCTCACGTCCGTCGACGACGTCCAGATATTCCTATTCCGCTCGTTCGGAGGACCTGAGGGACATCTTGGAAGAACGAGCACGCCGGCGAGAGGCGCAAAGGGTACCGGCGGGCACTGTAACGATTATCCCACGGAGGTCACACCAATGAAGAAGTCATAATGTCGCCACTACACTTAGCTATACATGTCCCTTTGGACAGAGACTTGGCAAGGCGGAGTGCCACCCCCTTCTCCCTCGAGATAGAGACCACACCACTCCCTGCGGGCTTTCACCAGCCCAAGTTTACGCTTTACGATGGAAAAACCGATCCATACATGTATGTGAGCCACTTCTGATTAGTTATGGCTAGATACAAGCATAACGACGCTCTTATATGCCTTATTTTTCCCGTCAAGTTTGGGTGAGTTGGGCTTAAAATGGTTTGAGAAGCTGCTGGAGGAAAGTATCGAAAGGTGGCAACAGTTGGCGGAAGCATTCGTAACTCGATTCAAAACCAACACCAAAACGCCGAAGGAAGTCGACCACCTTCTGAGCGTTAAGATGGAGCCGGGCGACTCCGTCAAAGCATACAACGCCAAATATTGGGAAACCTTCAACGAAATCCTTGATTGTCTGACCAACCTGGCAATCGCCCAATACAAGCGCAGTCTCCCTGTCGAACATAGACTGAAGGACTCGCTCACCATGAACCAACTAACGACTATGGAGCTACTAATGCAACGAATCAACGAGCACATCCGAGTAGACGATGATACTACCGCGACCACCGCGAAGATGAATCTGGTAACAACGAATGAAAGAGTGGCTAGAAAGGTTCATACAGTTGGACAGAAGGCAAACCGTCTGAGTAACTGCGAAAGAGAGTCAGACTGCGGTGCAGACCACAACAACCGGGGTAAGGGTCATTGCAACGATTGAGCTGATTACTCTCGTGACGCGGCAGAAGATGCGAAGAGAAAGTTGAACGCCCAAATAGGTATCACCATAGTTTTCAAGATCCCAATCTATCGCATCCTTAGCAAAATCTGCGATGAGATGTATGTTCAGTTTCTGGCTAAATTGGGTGACACACTGAGGGGTTTCAATCCGCAGTATCACTGCACCTTTCATGGTGAGTGAGGGCTCCATACCGAGGACTGTCTGCCTCTGAAACAACATTTGAAGGAGTTGGTGGCCACTGGCCACTTAGATCGTTACATTGACGGAGGCATTAAGGCCGCGCCCCATGCTCCAGCTGAACCAAATGGTTTGGTCATCCTAGAAGCACCCCCCCAAGGCATGATCAATGTTATCCATGGTATCATCAAGCCAACGCTTGTATGTGAGCTCCAAAGAATGATAAAAAAAATAGAGCATATAAAGGAAGTCTTATCAATCTAACCCACGATCAAAAAGAGCAAAACTGAGGTGAAAGATGTGCTCAACTTTTCAAGCCGAGATCTTAAACGAATTCAAACGCTGTGGTCACCCTTTGCGTCAGGGCTTTAATGTTCAGCGCATTCTAATCGACCAAGGTAACTTGGTCGAAATAATGTACTACGACGCCTACAAGCAACTCAAGCTAAGTGATAAAGACTTGGCCCCAGTGACCTCGCCACTGGTCGGTTTCAACTCGCAACCGGAGTGGCCTATAGGAAAGATCATCTTATCAGTCAAAGCCGGGTCCGTGGTCAAGTAGGTAGAGTTCTGGATGTTGAAGGTGTCCTCCACTTACAATATAATCTTAGGCAGAGGATGGCTTCACGCCATGTAAGCGGTGGCTTCGACCTACCACCAAGTCGTGAGGTTCCCCTCTACTTCGGGGATGGTAGAGGAAATTTGGGGCGATCAAGTCATGGCCAAGTAGTGTTTTGTGGCCATAAATGGGAGCCGAGCTGCCAAAGGCTTCGTGCAAATGATCAAAGTACCGAAAGATCAAAGTGTCCTAGATGATGTAGGTATCAAGGCCGAAGAAAAGGCTATTGAAGACATGGTGGAGGTATGGGTCAACAAGAGTGATCTGAAGAAGTTCTTTCTATTGGGATCCCGCTTAACCACCCAAGAACAGTTGGAGATGGTTGAGTTCTTAGTGGCAAATATCAAAGTATTTGCATGGACGCCTTATGACATGCCTGGCGTCAACCCAAACTTTATTTGCCACCAGCTCAACGTCTTTCTGAATGCCCGACCAGTCATCCAAAGAGCCAGGTGATCCACGCTTCATCACGCCAAAGTAGTGGCAGAGGAAGTTAAAAACTTGCTTGAAGCAAGGGCTATTTAGGAGGTACACTACCCTCGGTGGGTTTCCAACACAGTCGTAGTACCAAAGAAGAATGGAAAATGACGAGTTTGCGTCGACTACAAGATGGTCAACCGAGCTTGCCTCAAGGACAGTTTTTCCTTGCCCAGAATTGACCAACTGCTAGACTTAACGGCCGGGCACAACCGGCTCTGTTTTTTGGACGTTTACCGCTGCTAGCACCAAATTGCCATACATGAGCCCGACCGAGAAATTACTTCTTTCACAACTCCAAGAGGATTGTTCTACTATAGAGTTATGCCATTTGGGTTGAAGAACGTTGGGGCAACCTTTCAGAGGGTGGTTACAAAGATGTTCGCTCCCTTGCTTGGTCGCACAATAGAGGCCTATATCGACGACATAGTCGTGAAGAGCAAATGTGCGGCCAACTACTTAGCTAACTTAGCAGAAATATTCGTCATTCTCAAATAACACAAGTTGTGTCTAAATGCGTCGAAGTGTGCCTTCGGCATGGAGTCGGGGAAATTCATGGGTTTTCTGGTCACCAACCGAGGCATCGAGGTGGATCCCTCCCAAATCAAAGCCATACAAGAATTGAAGTAGCCCAACTCGACGAAGGACATGCAACACCTTATCGGGATAGCAGCTACGCTTAACCGATTCATAAGCTAGTCGTCAGATCGTTGCTACCCTTTCTTCCAAGCCTTGAAGTCCAAGTTTTCATGGGACAAAGAATGCAATAGAGCCTTGACTGAGCTAAAGACATATCTATCTTTCGCTCCACTCTTGGTCACGCCGAAGTACGATGAAGAACTCTATCTTTTTCTGGCTATTTCTCAATATGCCATAAGTACGGTACTTGTTCGAGCAAAGGGCATCCAATATTTATCGATCTTCTACGTGAGCAAAACCTTGCTTCTGGCAGAGTCGAGATGCTTGTCACTGGAGAAACTTGCCTTAGCACTAATGATGGCCTCAAGGAAATTGGTACACTACTTTCATGCTCACACGATCGTGGTTCTGACTGAATTCCCTTTGAAAGCCTTATTTGAGCAGGCAGACTTCTCTGGCCGAATCCTGAAGTGGACAGTCGAGTTGGGGCAATTCGACATCAAGTTTCAATCCTGAACCACCATCAAAGCCCAAGAATTGGCTGACTTCGTTGTAGAATTTTTGTCTGGAATTCACTCGGTTTGCCCAATGGATCTTACCGACGCAACCGGGCTACAGAGGGTAGGCACGACGAAAATTGCACAACCTTCCATCCAACCGAACGTCGAAAGCAACGCGAAAGTTGCGCGCCCGTCTACAGACCCATCACTTGAAGGCTTACTTTAACCTGGCAATATGTCGTTGGATTGGGGAATAACAAGACAACCTGTTACATCCAACGCCATATCGCCAATGGGGGATGAAGGCATGTTTGTTGCAATCATCAACATTGCGTTCACCGCAAAAAGTCGAGCAATTCTGATCACCTAAACCTTCAAACGTCCCAGGACCTTGCAGAATGTTGGAAGCTTTTCATCGATGAAATGTGAAAACTTTTTGTCGATGGAGCCTCAAATAGACATGGAGTCGGGTTGGGAGTAGTCTTGATCTCCATAGACGGACTGACCATTGAACATTCTATCAGGCTGGGATTTCTTGCATCAAACAATGAGGCGGAGTATAAAGTGCTGCTAGCTGGACTGAAAAGTACACTCCAAATGCAAGCATTCGAGCTGATAGTCTATAGTGACTCCCAACTCGTTGTAAACCAAGTATCTGGGGAATACGAAGCCAAATATGACAGAATGGCCAAGTACCAAACTTTGGTAAGAAAGCAAATTAAGAAATTCCAAGCCATAAGACTCTAACAAATTAGCCAAGAAGATAACGGCCGAACAGATGAATTAGTTGACTTAGCTTCCATGGCCGACAAATCATTCCCCAGCCCTTTCCTGATTGAATTCCTCCCATGACCCAGCATTGAAGACTCAAAGCAGACGAAAGTTCTCTGCACCGAGCTAGGTCCTTCTTGGATGGACCCTATCATCATTTTCCTTAAAGAAAGGATCCTACCAATCGACAAGAAAGAGGCACACAAATTTTGGGTGCAGTCTGAAGGGGTTTTGGCTCTCTTCATCCGGCACTTTGTATAAGAAGTCATTCACCGATCCATACCTCAAATGCATTCACCCAAATCGAGTCGATGCTTTTCTTTTCGAGATCCATGAAGGAATGTGTGGAAGCCACATCAGCACGAGATCTTTAGCCTATCATGCTATTTCGCAAGGATACTGGTAGCCGTGCATACAGGCATATGCACAAAAATATGTGAGAAAATGCGAAAAGTGCCAGAAGTTCGCCAACCAAATTCATCAGCTGACCAGAGAGCTCCTTCCTCTCACAAGTACTTGGTCTTTTGCAATGTGGGGGCTTGACATAGTGGGACCACTCCCAACTGAGCAACCGCAAGTTCTTCATAGCAGCGACAGACTACTTCACCAAATGGGTCGAAGTTGAGCCCTTGGCGACAATTAAAGAAAAGGACGTGAAGAAGTTTGTTTGGTAGAACTTGATAACGCGGTTTGGAGTCCCCAAGGCTTTGATCTCTGACAATGGCACCCAATTTGATGGACGGTTGTTCAGAGGATTTTGTGAGGAACTAAAGATAGAATTTTATAATTCCACACCGACCTACCCTCAGTCCAACGGCCAAGCTGAAACATCAAACAAGACCATCCTAGATGAGTTGAAGAAAAGGTTAGAGAAAACCAAAGGAAAGTGGGCTGAGGAACTTCCAAATGTCCTCTAAGCTTACCGAACAACTCCAAGACGCTTGACTGGGGAGATGGCTTTTGCCTTGGCATGTGGCATGAAGGCAATCATTCCATTGGAGATTGGTATACCTACCATCCATAGTGAAAATTTTGAGCCTAACTTAAACGCCAAAGCCATCGCTCTAGAACTGGACCTTGCAGAAGAATGCCGAGAAAAGGCGCTGATCCATGTCGTAACATATCAACAAGAACTGTCCAAAAAGTATAACAAAACAGTTCGCCCCAAATAGTTCAAGGTCGTGGATTGGGTCTTAAGAAAGGTGATGGGCAACACTCTTGTGCCGGGCGAAGAGAAGCTAAGGGCAAACCGGGAAGGGCCTTACAGGATAACTAGTTTGGCAAGCAAAGGGGTATACCATTTAGAAGACTTGGACGGCAAAACTATACTCCGGCCATAGAACGCAGCCAATCTGAAGTTATATTATTTTTAATTTTAATCTTTGATGTAATTTTTTGTAAGGGACATGCATTCTCCTCCATTTACCAATATAACTCTTTCATCCACCATGTGAATTTATGAAAGCTATATGTAATAGAAATGAATTACTATACATAGAAAATTTGTCGTGGTTAATGGATTGCAATGAACAAGGGGCAACTGTCTTCCAACCAAGGTGATTTTACCCAGTTAAAGTGGTTGAATTATTCAACTCTAAGCTCTTGACCGAGATGATTTTACCCGATCAAAAGAGTTGATGAACTTTCCAACTCAAAGTTTTTTACTGAGGTGGCTTTACTCGGTCAAAAGAGTTGATGACTTGTTCAACTCTAAGCCTTTAACCAAGATGATTTTGCTTGGCTATTAGATTTTAGCTGAGGTGATGTTGCCCGGCTTAGAGAATTGATGAATTATTCAACTCTAGGTTTTAGCCAAGGTGATTTTGCCCGGCTTAGAAGGTTGATGAATTGTTCAGCTCTAGGCTTTAGGCCGAGGTGATTTCGCTCAAATCAAGAGTTGATGAATTGTTCAACTCTAGGTTTTAGTTGAGATGATTTTTCTTGGCCATTAGGGTCGATGAATTGTTTAACTCTCGGCTTTTAGCCGATGATAACTTGCCCGGCTAAAAGAGTAGATGAATTGATCAACTCCAAACTTTTATCCAAGGAGAATTTGACTGGCTAAAAAAGTTGATAAATTATCCTAGAGCTTTTCACCGAGATAACCTTGTCCAGCTAAAACGCTAGTGACTTGTTCAACTTTTAACATTTGACAATGATGCACGGATGGAGGAAGAGGTACGTTTCCGAGTTCAGAGTTGACAAAATTTTCATTAATTGAGAATTGAAGTACAAGAGGAAGGGCTTGTAGCCTGGTTACAAAAGGTTCCAAATAAAAACAAGAAAATACAAAGCTAAACTACAAGAACGAGGAGAGATCTATAAAAGCATCTCCAACCCCAGCGCCAGTATCTTCCAGGTCAACTACGGCAGCTGCCTCACCGCGCTCTTTTTGGGCGATACCCCCTTTTTTCTCGGCCTCGACCACGGCGTCCTCTTGTAACGAGTTGAAGACGTCGTTTGCGTAAGGCACCATATAGATCGGCAGGAAAGTAGGGGGAGGAGAGGTAAACACCTCGGTTTCAGATCCTTCACCGAGCTTCTCACAGGTAGCCTTCCAACCAGACTTGAAGAAAATGTCCTTGGTGGTTTTGACCTGTTTAGTATAGCTCTCTTCAGCCTCCTTGAAGCCGAGATTGTTGGCCTCGTCCACATCATTTTGTTTAGTGTTCTTTAACACTTCCAGCTCGGCACGGAAAATGTCTCTTTCCTGCTTGGCGGTACCAAGTTGGCCGAGCAGTCTGGCGTTATCCGCGTTGGCCATCTCCAACGAGGACTTGGACCGTCCCAACTCAGTCTCCAGATGTTTGGCCATGTTAAAGACATCAGTTACCTTCTGCCAGAGCCTATGAATTTGGTCCATGACAAGGTGTTGTTTCTGGATGGCCTACAAGAGAGCAGAGGAAAGTTAATCCAAATAAGAAACTAACTGTGGAAACACTTGGAAAATTTTTCCAAACTCTTACCCTGGTCATAGATTTGATCGCAGACTTCACGAGACAGGTGTCAGGCACGTGGTCGCTGCCGATTATGTCGCACAGCAGAAGCAGTGCCTTCGACTGATCGTAGGCCAGAAGGTGCTCTTTGTCCCCCTTAATCGAAGCAATGACCGGAATATCCTTACCCTGGTGTTTCAACTCCGGCCTCCATAAGGGGGTTGGCTCAGAACCCTCCGCCGGCTGCTCGGTGCTCAACTTGGCTACGAGCTCGGCCATTGGATTGGCGGAGCGAGGCCTTTTTCCAGCTCGGCAAGTTTTTTTTGCTGGCTTGCACTGTGGCAGTCGAGGCTAGAGCAATCACAGTCCCAGATGTTTGACTGCTAGTAGGGGCAGGAGGAGGAATGCTCAGCATCTCGGTAGATGTGGCGGTGATAAGATTCTTAATTCGGCTCCGTTTGGCCATTTCCTGCTCCTTGGTTAACTAGATTAAGGGCACGTCTGGAAGTGTTGGATCTGGTGGTGGAGATGGTGCTCATAAGAAGTCAGTGATCCTACTTTTGCAAAGAGCCGACTACCGGTAGCTTGGTACATAACCGAGAAGGTCATGACAATCTCGGTCATGGTACCTCAGCACGGCTCTGATTACAGCCTCGTTTGGGTTGAAATAATTCACTTGCAAGGCATCAATAGCTGCAAGAAAAAAGCAATCAGTACAGAACAGTAAAGAAAAGTAAATTGACCGTCAGAGCATAGCTTACATGTTGAACTGAAATTCTTACTGATGTACCAACAGGCCAGTCAGCTGTCTCATAATTCCTAGACACCTAGAAGAAGTCATCGTCGTGCATGTCTTTATCTAGTGTGCTGGTTACTAGCTTCTCTTTGCCTGGCCTTATTTTCAAGTAATAATTAAACTCATCGGTCGTACGGTCGAGGGTATATTGGTGCAAGATGTCAACCAAGCCTAGGTTCAAGCAGAGCTGGTGATTCAGCTTGGCAACCCCATTTTATTATTCTGTATGTGTTCATTGAAACCTGAGTCAGTGCTAGCCCGGTACGCCTTAGGAACTTGTAGATTAAGGGCTGCACCGGGAAACGGAGACCTCCCTTGACAATTGATAGCACGCTGAAGAGGCACTGATCCATCCTGCCCTAGGGGAAAATATCTTCTGCATCGAGCGTAAAGTGGACATCATCAGGGACGTTGTACTCCTCACGAAACGCGGCCAGTGCGTCCGGCGTGTTTACAAGAAAGGGATAGCACCCTATTAGTAACCGATTTAGTAGCTCAACAAAATGGAGTTGACTAAAGTGTGCACGATGGCTGCTCGGTAGTTGAGAGCCCTGATATTAGTGTGCTTGGTCCCCTAGGATTCTGCAGTTGAAAATCAAGTATAAGTGATAGCGCGGTCGCGCATATGAGCTTAATTTTAGCTTGGTCACTTCTTACTTCGCTATATTGTTCGGCAGACCTTAGCCTGGTCGTGGGAGCGGGCCAAATTTTAGCCCGGTCGTGGGAGCGAGCCAGATTTTAGCCTGATCGCACGACCGTATATGCTAGATAGCTCAGTTTTCTACTCCAACTCCGTAAACAACAGAATTGCTCGGTTACCCTTATTTTCATATCAAATGTGCGTTTTTTAGCACGGCCAAGCCCAGATCTTGTTGTGTTCATCACAAGGGATGATGAACAGTGCAAAGAACCAGTGGCATGGAAGCTTTTCAACGACGAAGGCAATGCACAAACCTAACCCTATTCAATTTTTGGTGGTTTTTAGATATTTCTATCCTCCTCAATAGATTAATGTGGGAGCTAAAGTTCAAAAAATACCAAAAAAGCATGAAAAAGATAAGGATAGAAAGGAAGGGGAGAGCTTATGGGTTGATGCACGAATCGAAGCCCCAATCGGTGAGATGCTCCACGATGGCAACGACAAGACCAACTTCACCAGGAAAATGCTCGAGAATAGACAGAAAACATAAGGGGTACGCTCTGAATTGTCTATGGCAGATATAGTGAATAGTGGAAGTGAAGAGTTGGTTTGAGGGGGACGTATATGGTATGAGAAGGGGCGCCAAAAATTTGAATTCGAGGAGATGGGGTGAGACAGCTGGGTTGGCTGTACGAGGCCAATGAACAGAGGACATGTGTCTGTGATAAGACCGGTGTTAGTCTTGAAAAGACAAGCTGAAAAGTCGAAGCACCGACCGACCAAGTCGTGGGACCGAGTGTGAAAGTTAGCACGACGAATGATTTGAGGTGGATGATCGAGCAGATGAGTGACCTCGGTTGGAGAAGGTAATCCCGATCACGCTAGCGCGAACAGAATTAAGGGGCAACTAAGAAGAAGGTTTACGACCTAATATTGAATCGAGCTGGTTTGGACCAGAATCAAAGTCCTTGCTCAGTCAGATGTTGGGTGCACACAGACCAAGGACTCAGTTTGGTCGAGTTTGAACAACTTTGGATTGCCATTCTGGAAGAGATTTGAGCTCTACAGAGTTGGACGGGATTAATCCTTCCAACGTTAGGATTGACCGAGCAAGAGCTCGGTCGTGACTAAGGAGCTCAGTCGAGCCATGGTGTGGAATTATCAAGGAAATTGGACAAGTAGCACGGTCGTAAGTTGATGACGTGGTGCCGCACTAAGCATAGCTCGGTGGGAAGTACTACGCGGCGCCACGGGACTGCAGAAAGGAGATTCCGCTGTCTGTACGCGTCAATACTGTTTGGAGGTTTCGTTAGGTGGTGTTTAGCTGTATTAATGCTGACACATGGGGAAACGTAAGAGGAGAGCAGATCCACGCGTCCCGAGGGGAATGTACCAAAAGCGCGCGCAGAAACTATATAAACGATACTGCGTCTCCATCATCAGGTCTGGAACATCCTCTAGTCAGAACTCACCTACCACTTTGTCTCCTCTTTCTTCTCTCTTTCTAAGTGTGCTAACTTGACCATCAGAGGGGTTTTCCAGCAGCATATCGCCGGGTAGCTCACCGTCATTGTGTTCTCAGGTCAATCGGAGGGAAGTGCAGCTTGGACACAAGGAGTACGGATAATGTCGGATATTTGGCCCTCGTACAAGTACACATTAATGTGTGTTTAAGAGAGAAAAGATTAGGTACACACTTGACATTTGGTATAATACACAAAGTGATTGATCCAAAACTTGAACTTATAACTTTAAAATTATTAGGCTAAGGTTAAAAAGGATTTGATAAAAAAATTTAATTTCCATTTTACATGTTTTCATAGGTTTCATTGGCTCTAAAAAAAAATTATCAATGGACGCGTATAAAAACTTTTAACACAAATACTTAATATCATAAACAAAACGAAATTTTAATAACTTGATACTATTTGTTTGAAACAAAAATAAACCATGTACTTTCACAATTGAACATCTTTTTCAATGTATATTACTGTAATTTTATTTGGTTATGCAATTGAATATCATTGAGTATGCTTGTGGAGTGGGTTCATTAATTTCAACCATGGATCAAAATTTGATTTATTTATTTATTTTACAGTAAGTAACAATATTTTAATTATTTATTATTATTATTATTCAGTGTATTTAGTTTCAGTTTTTTGAAAATTGAGTTTTTTTTATTTTTTATTTTTGTGTGTTTTTTGGTTTTTAGTGAATATTTTAAAATTTTAAGATTTTTTTTTAAAATTTTTTTGGATGTATCTTACTTAGATGTATCTAAATAGTAATTATTTGTAAAAAAAATATTTTTAAGAAATTAATAAATACACAAGAATACGAAAAATGTATTGAATTTTCGTTTTTTTTTTTTTTGGGTATTTGGTGAATTTTTTAAAGATTTTTTTCACAAATATTATATTTTCTAAGTGTATTTATGTTTGGTGTATCTAA
Organism: Camellia lanceoleosa; assembly: GCA_025200525.1. Taxonomy (NCBI): domain Eukaryota; kingdom Viridiplantae; phylum Streptophyta; class Magnoliopsida; order Ericales; family Theaceae; genus Camellia; species Camellia lanceoleosa. Next base: position 47,901,610 of record CM045761.1, on the reverse strand, counting down.
AAATTAAAAAATTTACTTAAAATATTAAAAAATATTAATAAAAATAAAAAAATACGAAAAATGAAAAAGGAAATTTTTTTTTAAAAGCAAATTTTGAGAATCGAAAACGTACAGATGATTATTTATTTTATTTTTTTAAAGTGTTTGATGGGATCAGCTAACACTACATACTTGCATGTGACGCCGCCACTAGAAGCCCCCCTTTTTTCCCCATCCCCTTTGACCCCCTCTCTCTCTCTCTCTCATTGGTTACATTTTTTTTTTTTTTTTCTTTTTTTCTTGCTCCTCCAATTATCACCTACCACGTGTATGTAAGGGTTGTGAGAGTGGTGAGTGGAGGGGATCTCTATCATTACTTTTTTTTTTTTTTTAAGTGTTTGATGGGATCAGCTAACACTACATACTTACATGTGACGCCACCACTGGAAGAGTTTTTTTTTGGGCCTATTTTGGCAAGTTATTTAAAAGTCAACTTTTTAGTTTTTTTTTTTTTTTTTTGATTCTTTTAGATCATATTATTTTTTTATATTTTTACATATTTTTTTTAAAAAAAATCAAAAAATTAATTTTTAACCAACATCCTAAAACAACCCTTTATCTCAAGAAATTTTTAGTTGGAAAAGATGGATGTCATCGTAACAATGCTATAGACCACTAAATTTCTACCACTAACCACTAACCTAATGATGTGAAAAAAAAAAAAAAAACAAAAAAAAGATACAAACAAAATGTGTGGCAGTGGTGGTGGTGGCCACACACATAATTAGAGCAACCATGGTTTGCATCATTTTTCTACCTATTTATGTCACTCCTTGAAATATAAAAAGGGAGATTGTTAGAAAAATGTTTAGGTTTGTTTCCCTCAATCAAATTTTTTCGGTCATTGGGTTCTTTTGAGAAGAGTTTAAAAAGTCAAAATTAACTTTTAACTCATTTTAGATTACATCATTTCATTTTTTACACATTTTTTAAAAAAAAAAAATCAAAAAGTCAACATTTAACCATCTTTTCAAAATATGCCAAATTTCACTTCATTATTTGAGTCTGTCTGTAGTGTTTCTTTAGACTCAGATTCATACTGACCTGAGGATTTCCTATCTAGGCAACTAGTATACATATTATATACACTATACTACACACACTTAGGTTTTTATTTATATTATTTTTTTTGTTTTGAGGTTGTCTTTTTTTTGGTTGTGGGTTAATTTTGTTTTAAGCTAAGTTAACTAATTAATGATATTTGGCCTTAGATGAGATTGGTTATCACTTTGGCCTTGTGACACACACACACACACACACACACACACAATCTGAAACAAAGCAAAAGTATAACATCTTTCTTTATTAAGATTTAAGGTCTAAACTAAAGTATAGAAGAAACCTTTTCCTACAAGTTCAGCTCCACGCCGGGCTATAATCCTCTGTTTCTCACCAGACATTCTCTGTTAATAGGCCATATGTCGCGAGAAAAAAGGAAAAAGAAAAGAAAAGAAAGGCATTTTACATATGTATGAAATACAGCTCACATTTACATGGCAAGAGGAAGGGCAAAAATGGCAGAACCTCCCTGTAATTTCCACCAGAGACCATGCTTGGAAGTTGGCACCTGCTATCCCCTTAGTAATGCAAGAGCAAAATGATAACTAGGCACCATCATATTTGAGCACATTGAAAATGTGTTTGACCACTTAAATTTACTATTTAGTCCTCGAGCATCAATGGGTCCCAACTTGTCCTGCTTTTTTGTCGTTCAATGAGAAGATGTGGCCTTTGGGGAGCTTTGGACAGATTGGGTTTGGGGAACATATGTTTGGGAAGCGAGATAATTCAAAGCGGTAACAATGTCAGCAACGAGGGGCCTCAAGTTTGGTTGCTCTTGGACGCACATTGCAGCGATGGCAAGGGCTTGGTACAAGCCTCTTGTGGGATACTGACCTTCAAGCTCTGGGTCAACTAACTGTGGGAATTTTCTTCGGTCTTTGAACATGGGTCGTGCCTGCAAACAAGTCCAAAATATGCTTATTTTTCTCTTTAGTCTTTCGTTCTTATATCGTGCTTGAAAAAGTAAGATAGTGGCTTTCTTTTCCACCAATTACCAATTATTGAAATCAAAAATATTATGATAAACAATCTATTCCAGTTAGGCAGTCAATGATGTGAAGTCTTTATAAAGTGAAAGTGAAATATGTCTACAAAGACGAACAAAATAGAAATCAACTCATGGACGCCAACTAAAATTATGTTTCAGAATCTGCCATCAACTATTTTACATAATCTTTAGAAACCTTGATGACTGTTGATACATATTGAAGAAGACCAAAAGGGCATATAACAAAATTAGATGAATATAATGTGGTACAATTTTTTTTTTAAGAGGTTCTCTACAGAACTGTAAATTTATTTAGGAGTATAAGAAGATAAACAGGATGCCAATGATGGGATTAGGACCAACAAAAGGATCTTTTTCCGAGTTAATATAGGTAAAAGAGTGGCAGTTTTCATCCATTCAGATGAAGGTCACGTATGCTACAAAATTCATTGTTCTTGACAGAAAATCAACTACATTTCACATTTATGAAAGCGGGATTTGCTAGTTAGGGATAAACTATATCGGAATTGGAAAGTTCATCAGCAATCATTACATTGTTTTCATGGTTCGCAGTTTTAAACAACATTGAAGCTGTTCAGTATAAGAGTTGAACAGATAATTTCCATCAGCAAACACAATATGGAGGCAATTTAAAGGCTTGGTAATGGAGAAGTTTTAACTTGCTCTGGACTGAGAATGTTCTTTGCGGTCAGAGATTTATGAAGCTCAAGATCTGGCTTCTACGAATCAAACTGAAGTACACATTTATTATCCAAAGATAACTGGGGAAGTCTAATAAGATGCCTATACATGAGTTCTGTGTTCATCCATCTTCAAGGAATCTCCAATATATGGTTGGGCATGGATTTTATTTTATTTTTTCAATTTCTGCAATTTTTAAGTATATTGAATTTTGGTTTGTGCTCTCATAAGTTTAAAATTTTAGGAATAACTCAGAAACAGTCTCAATTTAGTTCTATAGCAGTTTACAAAGGACTTGAATCCCCAAAGTCAACAAACTTGCTTGTACATGAGTTTTCTCCCTAGAGTGAATAATCAAAAGGGTAGAAGGGCACATCAATGTTGATATGAAATTCCTCATAATCTATTTGTGGTTGGTGAGATTTATCATACCGTAATTCATGATTAAGAAAAAGTACCCCTTTATCATTCATATCTTTGTTGTCTCCCTACACCTATCAAAGAAAAGAAGAAAGAAAAAAAAACTTTGTTGACTTGCCTCCCTAAACCTCAACTAAATAAATATTGTATGATGAGACTACTAGATGAATGCCCCTAATTGTGATTATTGAAAGTCGTGTAATAATATATAAGAACTCCAAAGTTTAAGAAGCGCGCTACTAATTTTCAAATGTATCATTCAACAATTAGAGGGACAAAAGCAAAAAAGAAGAAAGCATAAAATCATGTAAACACCAAAAATAATGCCTACAAGCATAGGATACTATACATATGGGACACAAACTCTATTCTACCAGGGCTGCTAAATTGCTAGAGATTTGGGACAGCAAAAACCACAAAACATCACAATCCAAATGGACCTCTCAAATTGATAATGAGCCCCTTGGAGAAGCCACAAACAAAAAGTGATTTCAACAAATGAATATCAATCTTTTCAAGCTTGAACTTTTACCAACTGCCTACTGGTACTTTCTATATTTCCCCAGTCATGTATGGATAGTAACTATGCGTCTACTGAAAGTAATAATGCTTGGGGGAAATTGCATTTCAGTGGAGCAGTGGGAAAAAATTACATTTTCATGATGGTGCTGTGGTGCAAATTCATTCCTATGCTTGGTGCAACTTTTCCTGTGTGTCAGAGTTGCACTCAGTAAAAAATTCCATTTGTAGTGCAATTTTTTTCCCACTGCTCCATGTATTTGCAATTTCCTCTGATGCTTGAGCTTGATAAAGGTACATCAGTTGGTTAAATGACCATCCACATCTAAATATATTTGTTATGGTACTAATGTTTTTTACGAGGACAACCAATATCTTGTATACATAAGTAATCAACAGATATTAGCAGGGAAAAAATGTATCTTACCCATGCAACCAGATTTTGCTCAGCAGCCGTTCTCATATTATCAATTGCCTTCCTGCCCGTGATGATCTCCAAAAGAACGACCCCAAAGCTGAAAATATCTGATTTGAACGTCAGCTGACCGGTCATTGCATACTCCGGTGCACAGTACCCGTATGTTCCCATCACTCTGGTGGAAACATGAGTTTTATCTCCAACCGGACCCACTTTGGCCAAGCCAAAATCAGACAGCTTGGGATGATAGCCCTCATCGAGCAGAATGTTTGAGCATTTCAAATCACGATATATAACTGGGGGCTTCATTTTGTCATGCAAATACTCTAAGCCTCTAGCTGCACCCGCGGCTATTTTCATTCTACTATTCCAATCAAGTCGTTTCCTATGGAGCCGACGGTCTGTGCAAGAAAACAAATAGCAAGGCAAATGCATTAGTACTTGAGAAGAGGGAGGGAAAAAATGAAAGATTGTGCAATGATAATGAAAGGTTGATGGAAAGAGAGATACCGTGCAAATGGTCTTCCAAAGATCCTAATGGCATGTACTCGTATACCAACAGCCTCTGATCTCCCTCAGCACAATAACCAATTAATTTAACAAGATTAGGGTGGTCAGCCAGGCTTAGTGTCAATACTTCAACAATGAATTCTCTAATCCCTTGCAATCCATTACGATCAAGTTGCTTGATAGCTACAATCTGCAATGGAAACAAGAACATTTGGTCCAACAATCAGCTCTCTTTGAAGATTTAAATAAACCAATGAGACAAAAATCTAGCTAGGCGCAACCAACTTGGTAGACTTTGTATGACTAATGACTAACATCAATGAGGTTTCGGTTTCAAGTTCAACCAACCTGGCCTGTATCCTCTAATTTTCCTTTATAAACTTTTCCAAAACCTCCCTCGCCCAAAAAGTAATCTGATTTGAATTTTTCCATCGCAACCACCAATTGGTTATAAGTAAATGTTCTTGCATTAACGTTCTCAGTCTCTTCATCTTTAGGTACCTCCTTCACATCCAACTCCTTTGCTGCTGAAGATTGCTTTACAACCGTAAGAACCTTATTCAAGCCACTATATGGACTTGTTCTCGATGTATCTAAATCATATGACACAAAACACCAACAAAAAAAAAAACACAAGGTATGAGAGAGAGAGAGAGAGAGAGAGAGAGAGGAGAGACATAAAATGCACATGGTGACTAAAAGCCAAAGAATTGATTCCACTGTGATTCTCACAATTATTGGAATATAAAAGAAAGCAGCAAAATAACAAAACACACAAGAAAGATTTTGAATTGGAGTATTCAAAAACACTATTTCTGTATAGAATCAATCACCACCATCAATAACATCCCAAAACAGTCACAGAACCAACCAACATATGATTTTTGCAACAGCTTAAAGACAAAGGTATGTAAGTGTAAATTAAAGGCCTTCTCAGAAAAATCAAAATTCCGCCTTTCCCAAACCCTACAGTTTATACCCAACCTCAAAAGTCAATAATTTCAAACCCAATCGCACAAAAAAAACAATGGGGAAAAAAAGAAGAAAAGAAGAGAAACCAAACAACAAAGATAAAAAGAATACAAATCAAAACCAACAAATACAGAAAACCACATAAATCATTTACAATTTTTTTATTTTATTTTATTTTTTTTGGGATCAATTCAGAGCAAACCCATGTCAGAGATGCACCTGAACCTCAATTTGAAAAGGATTTCTATGGGGAACATCAAATAGATTCAATGGAAATGCCACCAACAAAAAATTAAAAAAACAAACAAAGAATGATCGAATAACTAGGAGAGAGAGATTAGTAATACCTGAGGTGAATTGTGAATGATCGTCTCGTCTATTGTGATTGATATTGCGAATGGGCCTCTCATTCTCAAGTCTTCTGTTTGGATTTCCAGAGCATGGAAAACAACCCATGCCTTCTCTCCTCTCTCTCTCTCCCTCCCTCCCTTCCTCCCTCCTTCCCCTTCCACCAACCCCTCTTCCTCTCTCTATCTATATATATATTCGCATATATATATATATATATCTTCCGAGCTACAGATGAAACAGAGAGCCCAAAAAGAGACAATGAGACACTTGCAAATTTTAGACAGAGACAAACAATTTTTTTATTTTTTATATATTTTTGGGTTTTTTTATTTTTATTTTTTGTTTGTTTGTTTGTTTGTTCTGTTATATTTTCACCTCAGATCAGCTATAAACCGGTTCAAATCTTCACCAATAAAAAACCGCCACATCAGCATCCTGCGTGTATTTTTCACTGTGATGATGACGTGGCGTGAGTTTGGTCGTTTGGACATTATTTTAGTACGAGCTGGCTAGCACCAGATTGTTGTCCTTTTCGTCCAAAACGAAACGGAAAAATTATCGTATACACTCGGGCCAATGTTGAACAAGTCAAACCCACCCATCATACACTCGGGATTTGGCTTTTTGATGGCTATTTTAATAATTTCGTTAGTTTTTATGAAAAATATTTTAAAATTTCAGAAAAAGATTTAGATTTTTGAGTGCTACTTGATTAGAAGAAATGAAAAAAAAAAAAAAATGAACAAATATTTAGAAATGATAAAACAAAATCAAAAATAATTTATTTTTTTTAGCTTTTTTTTAAAAAAAAAATTTGTTTAGCCAAGAAGATCCAAAAAAGTTTTTTAAAAAAAAATTTACACAATTTTAAGAAAAATACTAAAAACAAAAAGTTTGGAAAAAATATATGACTTTTTTAGGTGTATGCAAAACAATCACATAGGCTTCACATAATTTGTGATAGAATGTTTAATGTAATTTATTATAAATTAAAAAATCATTTTTCAATTTTTACATAATTGATTTTTTTCAGTTAATTTAAATAATTTTTGTTTAATAAGTGTAAATAAGAGTTGTACCAAACAATTTGACATAAATGATGAAAATATAAAAAATTATAAGGAATTTAGATAAGTTGTATCAAACAACGCTATTATCCATGCGCACAGAATAATTTCGTGGAAAATCTAGCCATTTTTCACTGTTGTCGCTTACCGTCCGATGTGAATAATAAAACAGTTCAGATTTCACACTCTTGGACCCAAAACTTTGTGTCTCCATTGAGTGATCTGTGGCCAGTGATGAAGTGGGTCCCACACAATAAGCCCACACCACACGTTTTCGATTAGACGTGCCATTTGTAATCCAGTGGGCTCGACTCCACACAAAACAATAGTTATTGATGTTTGACTTCCAGAGATTCAACCAGTAATGTGCCGAAACGTGTCGAATTACCCCATTGTGTCAAAGCAGGTAATCATCTGTTTCGTTGACCAATCTAATCGCGAAAAGTCAAAAAGATTTTTTTTTTATTTTTTGTTTTTCTTCTGATTTTTGGCTTTTCTACTCGGGAAAGGTAACAGTTGTTCAACGCACATGTTTTTCTTTTTTAAAACACCGACACTTTTCGTAAACATAAATTAAAACCACACTCTATATGAAAAAAACAAAATCACTAAAACTAAAACTAAGTTGTTTTAAAAAAAAGATTAAAACAAATTGTTACTACTCTTCATTGCAACATTTTATTATAAAAGAATTTTATTATACACATTCACATATTATATATATTTTTAGTTACGTTATTTTTTTTAATTATAATTAAATTTTTTTCTTTAATTATGACATTATTTTGAGATTTTAGTTATAATTTTTTTGTATTTAGTTTTGACTTTTTTTTTTAGTTAGGACTTAAAAAATATGAAATTATATTATTTTCTTTTATAATCATAAGGTGCATATGGTACACACTTTTAAACCTTTTAAGAGTGTACCTTTTAAGGGTGGGTTCCATAGTCTTTGCCTTTATTATATTGTAAATTACAAATATAAAGTAAGAATTTTGTTAAGAGACGTTCCAACATTAGATTAAATAATTTCATGATAAACTAATCTTGCATTAGTTCAACCTATATGATTTAGGATAATTAATCACAAGGGATTTTTTATTCTGCGTATGAGAGATTATCTTGTTTTAAGGAAAGAAGTGAGACAATTTATTTAGGAGTAATACTTTTGTTGTAAAATTTAAAAAATGTCCTCATCAAAATATTTGTTATCCTGAGATTATCATCGGTGAATAGCTTATTGCACCTAGTTCTGTTCACAAATTAAATATTTGTTAATAAGTTTTAAAAAGAATGCTCATTCTTCATAAAAAAATAAAAAATAATAAAAAAAGTACTTGTTAAAAAAATATATAATCATTTTAAAATTTGTTCGATAGCTCTTTTTGAAAATAATGGGCTAGGATAGGTTTTTCACTTCAATCGCATCTTGTTGTAGGGGTGGGCGCGGGTCGGTTGCGGCCATCGAACTTCCAATCCGCCATTCGTCCGCCAAATTGGCGGATTGAAGAAAATCAATCCGCATCCGTCCGCCAATCCGGCGGATGTGGATTGAGCGGATTGGCGGTTTGGCGGATGGATGCGAATCGGTTTGGCGGTTTAAAATTTTATAAATTTTCAACATAATTCAACTTATGCACTTCCTCAAAAAAAAAAGAAAAAAAAAAAAAAGTATTACAGCCAATGACTTAAAAAAGTATTATAATCACTGTATGTCTTATTCAAAGAAAGAAAGTTTGAAACTTTAGAATATCACGATCACTGCATGCCTCATCCACATATTACAATCACAGCATGATTCATCCACATAAAGTATTACAATCTGTGATTTTTAAAATATAATAACAATTCAAACCACTAAAACCATGAACAGAGTAATAGTAAATATTGTATGTCTCTGTATTGTTACATCTACATATGTTTTTGAAAACAAAAACCAACCAGCATATATCATATTTTCTATTTATTATTTTTAGAGCTAGATTTAAAAACCAAAAAATATAGATAAATAATACGTTTATTTTTTTCAATTCAAAAAATATAGTCAAGTTGAAAACTTTTTTTCAACAGAATATTTAAACTATTTTTCAATTGAAAACACAAATATAATATTTAAACAAATTGAAAATACAAAATCTTATAAATTAGTAGGGGTGCTCGCAATTTGGCGGTTTGGCGGTTCGGTTGCGGCCAAGGAAATCTCAAATCCGCCATCCGTCCGCCAAATTGGCAGATTGGAGAAAATCAATCCGCAACCGTCCGCTCGTCATCACGCATCCGTCCAAAATGCGGCGGATCGGTTCGGTTCGGTCGGTTTTGGCGGATCGGTATATCCGCTGCTCACCCCTATCTTGTTGTATTCAAATGAGCTAAATTGATTTTCAGTATTATTATTATTTTTTATTTTTTATTTTTTAGTTTTTTTGGTGTTTTTAAGTTAATCAATTTAGTAGTGTTTTGAAAAGTTAGTAAAAAGTTGACTTTTAACTTTTTTAACAAAAAAAAAACTAGTTTTTTAAGTAGTGATTTGAGTAAAAAAAACTAATTTTTTTGGTTAAAAAAAAGCCAAAAACTGGCTTTTTACTTATTCTGGAGCACCATTTTTAGTTGGGGTTGTTACAAGTCAAATCAAATTAGATATTGACTTTTTAAATGTTTAATAATTTTTTAAAATATATCTAAATTTAGTTAGTTTTTTTTTTTTTTTTTAATTGATCTCAAATTAATATTAATCAAGTAAACGACAAGTTAAGCCAGTCAAATTATTGCTAAGTTCAAAATTATGTTGAAGGTTTGTTTATTTATATGACGAGTCAACTTTGAACCAGCACGATACTAATTGAGTTAAAGTAACTTAATTTATTTTACGGGCTTATTTCTAATTATTAATTAAAATTTGGGTTGATTTTGCTGTTAGGAGCAAATCTAAGGAAGAAGCAGAAACACGTGGCCAGATATTTTAACTCATTAAAAATTCCAAAGAGTAACATCCTCATTGTATTGAAGTTTGTTAATAAGTATTTCATTAATTTGTTAAGTTTCAAAAAGTTTATTTACTTTTTTGACTTTTTTTTTTTTTGTTGATGTCAAAAAAGTAAAATTGTTATTAATTTTTATAGGTTGAAAATTAAATTGATAAAAAGATTTGTTTGTTGCATTTAAAAAATTCAATTGAAAATGTTGATGGAGGCTTCAAATATTCTCTAGAAATAAGTAAGGTGTCGTTTGGGAAGAACTCATTTGGGCTCTTTTGGTTCTTTGAGCCACAAAAGACAGAATAGGCTATTTGAACCACAACAGACAAAACATCACATCCAACCTATAATCATTACACTCTTCTCTCACAAAAAAAGTCAAAAAAGCCAAAAAGCCCTTTCCAAACCAAGTTTTTGAGCCCAGGTTCAAATAGTCAAAAAAGTCAAAAAGTCAAAAAGCCAACCCACTTCCCAAACGAAGGCTAAATAACTCTTTTAAGAATTCCTAAATAGCCACACACATAGGAGTGTAAATCTAGCTCGACCCAACCCACTCAGGCCTGAGCCTAACCCATGTCAAGCCACGCGGGCTCTCGCCAAAATTCTAACTTGGTTGGACTGGCCCACGGGCTAAAAAGTTAGGTCTAGGGGTATTCGGATCTTAGGAGGGCCGGTGGATCTGGCCTTGGGCTTGGATGAACCTGACTATTTTTATTTTTTTAAAATTTTTTTATCAAAATATTATTATTTTCCACTAAAAAAGACAATGGGCCTCGGGACGGGTCTTGAGTGGGCCTTAAGCAAGACGATGGGCTTGGCCACAAGCGGCCAGTTAGATCGGGCCCATGGGCCGGGTCGAGTTTCAAAAAATGATCGCCCAGGCCTAGAGGCTCGGGCTGGACTCGAGCCCAGGCCCAAACAGACCTAAACAGGGCAGGCCCATCCCAGGCCGCGAGCAGACTTTGGATCGCCCACAGGTTACAAGCCATTTTTATACTCCTACACACACAGCAAGGGATAAAAAATACAGAAAAATTACGTAAAATGAAAAAAAATGGTTAATGTCTCTTTTAACTATTATAAAATTATTATTGGCTAAGTATGGTTATATAAATAAAAAATTTGTACCGAATTATGTAAAATGATTTATGGTTTTTTTGAGGATTGATATTTTTAATAATTTTTTAACCTTTTATATTAAAAATAAATAGAGAATAAATTGACTTTTTAATTTTTTAATTGTGATTACTTTAACCAATTACTAAACTTGACCTGAGTTTATTGTTCTCTCTGTATTTAAAAATATTCAACTTGAAACAAATACTATGTTAATGTCAGATTATAAAATATTAAAAAAAAAAGTTAATAATGTAATCAAATTTTCATGAATAAATGGGGATTATCAACCCACGTGTCCAAAACCAAACATGTACGTACAAAATTCCACCAATGGACGGCGATGATGAAGAAAAAACAAGTTTTACCTATCCAATATACACGTGTCATATGGTTAGAGCATTTAAGTAGAAAATAATATAGTGTAATTTGAGATAACATTTAGATGAGTTTTCTAAATATGATTTGAGAATAAAATTATATTTTGAATTTGTAAGTTTTAGAATTATGATTTGAATATAGAAAATTTGTTTGATTATAATTTTGAAAAGAGTTTTGAATTGAATTTTGAGGTGAGTGTTGAATTGAGTTTTAAATGTTTGATGTGACATGTGAAATAAGAAAAAGTGCGGCTTGATCGATCTACCATCAAATTTGGACCATCTTTATTAGGCAGTGGGGCTCCTACGAATCCCGTTTTGAAAATCTGAATCGTTCAATGCGAGAACTCGTCGAGTACTATATGCCTATAAAAAATCACGTTGATCGGATATCGATAGCTATGTGATCAAATCAGTTTTGTATAAAAAAAATGGACAGTGAATAAATTAACAGTTGACAAAAAACTGATTTGATCACATATCTATCGATATCCGATCAACGTGATTTTTTACAAACATATAGTACTCGACGAGTTTTACACATTGAACGGTTCAGATTTTTAAAACGGGACCCGTGGTGGGCCCCCACGGGCCCAACAGCACGGTCCAATCTGATGGTGGACTGGACCAAAGCCAGACCTAAGAAAATTTGTTTAGTTATGAGTTTTGGAAAGAGTTTCTAAACTTAATTCAAATTGTTATAACTCATAACCAAACACACTATTCAAACTCTATTGAAAATTTTGATCAATATTCGTAACCAAATTCTTTTTAAAATTCAATTAAAAAAGTTAATTATTAACAAAAAAATAACATTAATCAATTTTTTTAATTGAAATATTGCAAAGGAAATATTTTTTAAAAAAAATAAACATTCAATTACTGATTTAAAATAACTTTTATTGTATATTTGGTTCGAATTATTTTTTCTAAAATATTTTTGATTTAAAATATAAAAAAATATATATTATTTTTGTTAAAAAAATAAAAACAAATTCTCATTTTTTTTTTTTCAAATAACAGGTGCCATTTGGAAAAATAAAAAATAAAAAATAAAAAAATAAAACTATTTCGGTCAACCGACCAGACATCCGAAAAGATGTTCGGGAGGAGGACAACTAGATAGGCCAAAATTGCTCTTTTCAAAATTTAAAATTCAAAAACTCACTGTGCAGCCAAACAAGTTTTCAAATGAGTTTTAAAATGTGACTTGGAGTCAATTTTGAAAAGCTTAAACCAAAAAATGTGTTGAAAATAACTCTGGAATTAAGATTCTATAGTTATACCAAACACAACCTGAGTTTTTTTTTTTTTTTTTTGAAATATTCTAAAAAAACAAATTAGAGAATTAACTCACTTTTCAAACTATTTAAGAAACTAACCCACTTTTAAAATCACATTTTGAATATGCAATTTCAACTTAAAATCGCATATTTAAAATATGATTTCAAGTTGACATAGATAACAATACGCTAATATAACAAGTTGAAATCGCATATTGAAAATACGATTTCAAGTTGACATGGCTTTTGTTGTGATGACGTGGTAAGGTGAAATTGCATTTTCAAGATACGATTTCAATATAAATTTGAAAGATAATGTTCACAATAGCTAAGTGATCGGTGCTCCCGTGAGGGTATTTATCACGCAAGACGGAGTAATCCGAAAACTAAGTTTGGTCTTGAAATTTTGGATGCGCAATGGTTATGAATGTGTAAAAAGAAAACAATCTGCCAATATATTTATAACCACAATGGCACCAATTTGCTAAAGGTCACAACCTTTGGAAACAATGCATCCATTGAATTCAAATTCAACTTACCAGATTAATCCGTTTTCTTGCAGGAAGATATACACATGTTAATTGGAAATGATCAAGTATGGAGAGGCACGCCATATTATGATGTGGTCACATTTAATCTAACATCTCCCACGTGATCACATTATAATGATGTGAAAATTCTTGAGTTAAGCATGTTTACCTTGATACCAAAATTTTGCCTTATGTCAACTTTCATCTATGAAATTACCTCATAGATCGACGTCTGATTGTGACTTGGCCATACGTGCGCACGTTTTTGTCACCAATCTGACTGCACCCATACAAATGCGTTCTCCCATTGATAACACATTCCAGATGACTTCAATTCACTATATAACAAGTGAATGGCATCAATTTTCTGTGATGGGTTCATAGTCCATACCCAATCACCATTGACAACTTCAGCTATACACATTTTCATGTGTTGACCTGCACTGAAATTATTGTTAAGTACTTCATTTAAGACCCATTCTTGAAGGTTTTCCTTAACACACCTTATCAATGACTTTTTGCTGATCAAGCAGACAATATCATCTAGTTAGCACGTTGCATATTATGGACTTTACATCTTATGCTAACTATGATATCCGTATCTTGTCAGTTCTTCTATCTTGTTACCTGACCAAACACATGTTTTTATGCAAGATAGAGTCGCAAAACATCGGTTATCTAGGCGTCTCCAGAGTCATCCGACTATGCTCTTATAGAAGTAGCTAAATCACCTAGCTAGGCATTTTTCAATCCCATATTAGCTACATGTTCTCTAAATTTTTCCAGAGACAACCCTTTAGTCATAGAGTTGGCCACCATCTCTTCTGAGGGAATATAGTTGACTTTAATTTCACATCTCTCCACTATGTCCTGAATATAGTGGTAACTTACATCAATATTTTTTCCCTTAGAGCTTCGCTCCATTTTTAATTAATGAGATGGCAGACTGATTGTCACAAAACATATTGACCGGTCAGGTAGGTATACCTAATTGTAAACTGTGAACAAATCGTTTTATCCAGACCGCATTACTAACGGCTGTGCTGCAAGCTATATATTCAGCTTCCATAGTATACTTTGCAACACAACTCTATTTCTTACTTAACCAAGAAACTGTTATTCCACCAAACAAGAACACATGACCACTAGTAGATTTTCTATCATCTACATCTCTTGGAAAATCCGCGTCAGTGTATCCTTTTATGTCTAAATCACACAAACCAAAACATAATTTCAAATTTTTAGTGCCTTTTAAATATCTGAATATTCTTTTAACTGCTTGTCAATGTTCCTTACTTGGATTGGATTGAAACCGACTTACCAATCCGACTACATGACAGATGTCAAGTCTTGTACTTGTCATAGCATACATTAGGCTGCCTATTGCCTGTGCATACGGGACATTTCTTATTTCCTCAATGTCAGACTTAGTTTGAGGACTCATACTTTTACTAAGACTTTGTTCCTTGCAAATAGGTGTACTTAAAGAATTACAGTTATCCATATTAAATCTTTTGAGCACCTTGTCTAGATATTTCTCTTGATCCAGATATAATAATTTTGAATTTTTATCTCTTGAAATTCTAATTCGTAGAACATAGGTTGCAAGACCCATGTCTTTCATTTCAAATCTAGATGCTAAGAAAATTTTGGTTTTTATAATCATATCTGGACAATTTCCTACTAACAATATGTCATCCACGTATAAAGACAATATTGCTAACTTGTCATCATTTTTCCAGATATAAACACAGTGATCTAATGGACTCACAACATAGCCCATTTCTAAAATGGCTTGGTGGAATTTCAAGTACCATTGTCTTGAAGATTATTTAAGTCTATATATAGATTTCTTCAACTTGTAGACTTTATCCTCATTGCCTTGGTTCTGGAAACCATTAGGTTGAATCATATAAATTTCCTCTTTTAATTCTCCATTGAGAAAAGCAGTTTTAACATCTAATTGATGTAACTCCAAATCCATCCTGGCTACTACCGCCATTAGAATCCTTATAGAGGCAAATTTTGCAACAGAAGAATATGTATCTACGAAATCTATTCCAAGTTGTTAAGTGAATCCCTTGGCTACTAACCTGGCCTTGTATTTCTCCAAACTTCCATCTACTTTGAATTTCTTTCTAAGAACCCATTTGCAACCAATGGCTTTTCTTCCATTTGGGAGATCAGTTAATTCCCAAACATCATTTTTCTTGATCGATTCAGGTTCTTCACTCATTGCTTCTTTATAACTAGTAGGATCATCTACTAAGTTATTAAGTTCTTCAACTTGAAAAACATAATGATCTTTCAAAAACGTAGATGGACGTCTTGCTCTCTTATTCCCACTTATCTCAAAAGTCGAAGCAAGGAAAACAACGTCATGTAATTTGCGTTTGCTCCCACTATTAGATGGTTCTGGGAGAAGATGTGGACTATGTAACAAAGAAGTAAGAGAAGAATCCTGAGATATGTCAAAGAGCAATTCAATTTGTTCAATAGGAGTAACAAGATCAGTGGATTCAAGAAAAATAGTATCTCTACTTTCTATTAATCCACGTTCGGGATGATAAAAACGATAACCACTCCCATTTTCGACATAACCAATAAACTTGCATTCCCAAGTTTTGCTTCCCAATTGATCCCTTAAAGGTTTGGGAATAAGTACATGTACCTTACATCCCCAAACTTTGAGATTTTGAACATTAGGTTTTGTTCCATGCCAGCATTCATAAGGAGTTAGAGGTTTGGCTTTTGTTTCGACTCTATTTAATATGTACGCAGCGGTGGACAAGGCTTCCCCCAAAAAATGAATAGGAAGATCAGCATGAACCATCATAGACCTTGTCATTTCCATGAGAGTACGATTTCGTCTTTCTGCGACCCCATTTTGTTGTGGTGTATATGGCATTGTAAACAAATGTTTGATGCCATTCTCCTTGCAGAAAGAATCCATAGCTTCATATTCGCCATCTCTATCATTATTCAAGTGTTTAATGGACCGACCAAGTTGCTTTTCTACCTTTAATTTTATATTCCTTCAACTTTTCAATTGCTTCTGATTTGTGTTTAAGAAGGTAGATATGTCCATATCTTGAATAATCATCAGTGAAAGTAATAAAGTATTCCATGCCTCGATGAGTTTTAGTTCTTAAAGACCCACAAATGTCCGAATGAATTATTTCGAGTAATTCTGATGATTTCCAACATTTAAAAAATGGCTTGCTAGTTATTTTGCCGTTGATACATGGTTCACATATATCAAAATTATCAGAACATACTTTAAGCAATAAGCCACTTTTAAACATTCAAGATATTTTATTTTTATTAATGTGACTTAACCTTAAATGCCACAAATAAGAACTATTATTAGTAGAAACATGCAAATAATCAAAAATACATACTTTATTATCAATAGGAAGAGTATACATGTCATTCACTCTTACACCTTTCACTAATACACTTCCTTTCTTAATCAATACTGTGTTAAACCTAAAAGTAATCTCAAAACCTTTTTGAGTTAACACCTGAACTGAAATTAAATTTCGCCAAATGTTAGGTACATAAAGCACATCATGAAGCACAATAGAAGTTCTATTAATAGAGAATTGACAATTGCCGATGCCCAAAACATCACTATAGGAGCTGTTTCCCATGTAGATTCTATGTTCACCAACCTTCTTTTCAGTAAAATCCACGAACATGTCCTTATTTTGCACAATATGTCTAGTTGCAGCAGAATCAATCCACCATGAATTTGATGAAGGTTCAAGCACCATTGCTTCAGAAACTGTCATGGCAACAGGGTTATACTCCTTTGTCTGTTTCTTCTGAGGACAATTGGCTTTGATATGACCTTTTTGACCGCATTTGTAACATGGGCTAATTTGATGCTTGTGATGTTGTTGTTTTTGCCATTCTTGTGGTTTCTTCCATTCTTTCTGAAATCCCTTCTTCCATTTTTTCTTGAAAAAAGTTGTCTTTTTCTTGTTGAATGGAGTGTGGGTATTATTCTGTGGTTGTGGTGAAGATTGTCCCTTCAACAAGTCAGAAGACAATCCTTTTTTACGCCTGCGCTTCATTCTTTCTTCTTCCAAAACTAAGAGTATAAGCAATGTTACCATTGAAATCTCTCGTCCGCTATGAGTTAAAGATGTGATAACATGATCCCAAGACAATGGAAGACTATTAAGTATGGTAGTTACTTGCATCTTGTCTGACAAAGAATGATCAGCGTTGGATAATTCTTTAGCAATTAATTCCATTTGATTAACATGATCACCAACACTATCATTATCACTCATACGAGTGTTATTATATTTGTTCAAGAGCAATTGAATTTGAGTATCTGATCGAACTCCATACTTACTTTCTAGTGCTTCCATTAGGTGTCTTGCAGTTTCATGTTCTTCAAAAAGCGGAATAATGTTATCTTTCATGTTATGTAACATAGTTGCCTTTGCCATTGCATCATCTTCTATCCATTTAGTTTAGAACCAACTAGAGTCATCATCTGGTTTAGAAGTGGATAAAGTATGCAATGTTTTATCATGTGTAAGAAGATAAGAAATGTCGCGTTTCTATGCTCGAAAATTATTTCCATTAAGCATTTCGATCCTTGAAGAATCCATGGTATTTTTAATAGCCATATGAAAAAAAAATGTGTTACTATGTAAATTCAAATGTGAATATTATTGATAATGCAGTTCGTTCCCGGTGGATGGACTGGACCGATCCAAGCTCCTCAAGCCCACGTCCAAGTGGCGAAGCCCACTAGATGACCTGCAAGTAAGTTCAATGGGGAACGGGGTAGTCCCCCAACGAACCCTCCGACGGGCAAGTTAGCAAGTAGGGAGGAGAGATAAAGTATGTAGAGAGAGATTGGAGATAGAAAGCTTAACCTTCTTCTTGTCTTCGATGCTTGCTTATATCCTTCGGTAATCATTTCACTGTCCCTTCCGACGTGCCCACATCGCCCAAAGCCTGTGCTGTAGCTTACCTTGTTCAAGGTAAGGGGGTGCTGTTCCGATAGGGAGGTGTTGTTGTAATAAATGTTGTGATGGGCTGCATTAATGGTGATGTGTTGTGGCAATAACTTTGCAGATCTTTGTCTACTGATGTGGCCTGCCTTACACCTGCCATGTATCAGAATGTCATTGGCCCGTCACGCCCAGTTGGCCTCCAGCTGTCCTGGATTTTACCAACCGGGTTATGCAATGGGCTCCAAATGGTGGGCTTGGGGTTGTTCACTATGGGCTGTAGCCTTTGTGGGCCTATCCATGTCAGTAGTCCCCCATTCCCGAGTGCAGCTTCAATCCAACGAAGGGAATACTTATGCGGAAGGTGAGTCCGACCGGGATGACTGAGCGGGGGATGGTCCGACCGTGAAAGTGAGACAGAGTGGGGAGGCCGACCGTGGGGAGGGTCGATCGCGCGAAGACCGAGCGGGAAGGAAGACCGCGAGGCTGACCGTGTGAAGGCCGAGCGAACGAGCCGACCGGAAGGAAGGCTGACCAAGTGAAGGCTGAGTGGACGAGCCGACCGCGTGAAGACCTACCATATGAGTCGACCGTGAGGAGCTGACCGTGAGGAGGGCTGACCATGTGAAGGCCAAGCGGAAGGGCACGGGGCTCAAGAGGTGGCATGTGAAATGATGATTTGAAGTGGAAAAGATAGGGGAATGGGGGGAGGCAGTGCATCGTGGCCATACACGTGGCAATATCGTGGGGGGGGGAGTTAGGCGTTGGAGCAGAAATGAAACGATAGGTCATTGTGGAGTTGAAAAGACAGTTTTGGCGGATGATTTGAAAAGTTTTCAAACTGGCAAAAATTAATTGGGATCCTTGGAATACGGGCAAACTGTGGGCTTTTGGCATCATTTGATTCACCTACTTGTTTACAAAGAACCAAAACATTCCAAGTCTTACTTCATTTGTTGCTCACGATACACCTTTGCGACACTTCTTCAATTTTCTTACACCTGCAGCAGAAGCGATTCGCAAACATACCCTAGAAATGGCACAAAAAGGAACTGTGAATGTAAGGGTGGACCCACTTGGAAACGATGATGCAGAGGAGCTAGCGGTGCAATATAGGTCAGAAAGGGTGGGGGAGTCGGTGGTACGATTCCATAGTTCCACCATGATAGCAACACCAAAGCCAATCAGCCAGGTGGAACCAAATCACTGGCACACGAAGGCTGACAAATCCACGATTACTGCGGCGGAGTTGGAGGCTATCTGCGAAAAGTACCAGATCTCTGCGGAAGTGGAGTTATTGCTACCGACATCAACGGAGAGCCGTCTGACGCCAGGCCAGGAGAGTTTTCTATTTATGAGGAAGCTCTAAAGGGTGGACTGAGGTTGCCACTGCCGCAAATAGTAGTGGATGTGCTCAACCATCTGGAGGTAGCACCAGGGCAACTAATGCCCAATGCATGGAAGATCTTGTTGGCTTGCGCAAGTGCATGGCCGAAGGCGAATAGAGGGCAGGCCATGACGGTGGACGAGTTCTTTGGCTGTTACAAGGCTTCAGGGCAGTAGGAGACTTGGGTCACCCTACAGGCAGCGGCAGAGAAGGGTTTGGTGGCGGGGTTGCCAACGTTGATCAAAGGTTGGAGACCACGGTGGTTCTATGTCTCCACCTCTGGAGGGGATGGTGTGCGTACGATGTGGAAGGTGCCAACTAGATTTGTGGAGCCAAAGTTGGGGGCAGCGGCAGAGGAGAGGGTAAAGAGGGTAAAAGAGTGGAGGGAGAGGGAAAAAGCCAAGTGGGATGAGCTTGTTCAGCCGTCCGCACTGTTTGAAGCAGGGTTGGGTCCACAGCCGATCGGTGGGGACCTCGACCGAGCGGAGTTGGAAGCAAAGAGAAAAGCTCAAGAGGCAGAGGATTAGGCCATCCTGGTGAAAGCCCAGAAATTCAAAGAGTCTCAAGCCGACCGACCACCCAAACCAGTTGCGAAGGAGAGGATTCGACCTCGTCCGAAACCCCTCGGAGAGAAAGACTTAGGTGAGTTTGTACCACGACCGCCTCCAAGGGCCCCTTTAAATGAGAGGTCGTTGAAGGAGATGGAGGCGTTGGGCGTAGGGAAGAAGAAAAAGAGATTGAGGCGGAGTGAGGAAGAGCCTACCCAAAAGAGAAGGAAGGAAGGGAGGGCAGAGGAGGCCAGTTTGGCCAAGGAATGAGAGGTTGCTGGGATGGAGGAGACTCCAGGGAGAGTAATCGCCCCAGAGGTGGTAGACGTTGCCTCAGAAGTGAGAGAGGTTGTGCCAGTGGTGGCAGCAGTCAGTGTAGGGGTCGGTAGGGTCGCTCCTGAATTTAGGAGGGAGGAACAGCCCCAGGGGGGACCTGCCTCCCAAGGAGGAGGAGTTAGCCTGACCATAGCGATCTATCACGCTCGGGTGATGGCTGGTGTTGGAGGAGAAGAAGGCCCACCAGGCAAGGCACTGCCAGTGAGCATTGTGAAAGAGGCAGCCTTGCGCTCGGCATCAAGATTTAACGAAGCTGACCTGTTGAGGGGGTTATACTCCGCCCAAATGGAGGTAACCACCCTAGCAGGGGCTCTGCTGAGGAAAGCGGGGGCTGCCAAACTCAAGGCTGATGAAGCCAAGGCTCAGCTGGCCAAGTTGAAGAAGGAAAGTGCAAGCTGGGAAACTGCGCACATTGATCTGCAAGCTGCCAAGGTGGAGATGGAGAATACATGCCGTCAGGTTGTGTCGCTCGAGTTCCAACTTGCTAGCGAGTAGAAGAAGTTGGTGGAGGCCTAGAGAGTCTGTGCTGTCACGGTCGAGCGACATGAAAAGGCTATGCTAGGTAATGAAGAGCTGGTCAAGCAAAAAGATGAGGCAGACGTCAAAGTTAGTGAGCTGCAGAAGGAGTTGGAGGCCGAGCGTGCCAAGGCAGGGGAGGAGAGGGAGAAGCTTCAGAAGGAGTTGGAAGTAGAGAGGGCGAAGGCGATGGCGAAGAATGAGGGCCTGAAGAAGGAGGTGGAGGAGGAAAAGGCGAAGGCTGCGTTTGAAAGGGCGACCCTTTAGAAAAAGCTGGACCAAAAGAGGGCGAAGGCAGCTTCTAAGAGGGCGGCTTATCCCGATCTGTGTGTCGCAGCTGTGGAGCAATTCAAAGGGTCTGCCGAATTTCAGATGGCAGTTGACGCTGCTGTCGCCAGAAATCTGGCTGAGCAAGAAGTTGGGGGGCGAGCCCATCGAGGACGACTGCTGGAGGCAGAACAGAAGTGGAAGTTATTGAGAGCTTCCAGTAGTCAGATTTTTACAAGCACGAAATGGCTGAGTTCTGGGATAGTGGCTGGAAGATGTTCAAACGCAGAGCTGAGGAACTGTTCCCAGACTTAGACCTCAGTAGTGTGACAATTGGGGAAGACAATGTGGCCCAGACCTCCCTGGATGAAGGCGTTGAAGAGGAAGATCTTCTATCCAGTGGAGAGGAATGATTGGAGAAGATGAAGAAGAGCCCCTCTTTCTTTTTTTCTTTTTTTTTTTTTTGTTTGAATTGATGTAATGAACTTGTGTACATATTTGTGAATGAATAAAACTTCATTTATGTTTTTTTAGTCGATTGCTTGTGCTTGTATGTAAATCAGTGTGAAATTAGACTTGTATAAAAATTCAATGCAAAGTAAAGTAGAGAACTCCTTAATGCGCAATACAGACTGAAATGGGACTTGTATAAAAACTCCATGGATGAGAGTGGTTTATTGGAGTTACGCTAGATGGTGGAGGAAATAATCTGATTAGTAAATGAAACACGTGAGGACATCTTTGGTATTTGACTAAGTAAAAAGTGGTATAAAAACTTTGGCCTGGAATTGTGACTAAGCATCAAAGTGTGACGGAGTGTCCTACTAACGCCATAATTAGGAAATTTCATAGACGATAGGATTATCTCAGTTTGGACCTGGAATTAAAGTTGTACGTGACTCACTCTAGACCAGTAGCATTCAGTCTGGTCGGGACTTGTAATGCTTGGTCTAGATGGGGATCGGTCTGGCCGAGTCTTGTCGAGTTAGTGGGACTTTTGGGACTTTTGTGCTCGATCTGGTGAAATTGTCGGTCTTTCGGTCTGGTGGGGCTATCAATGCTCAGTCTGGCTGGGGCTTTGAGTGCTCGGTCTAGACGAGGCTTTTAGTGCTCAGTCTAGCTGAGGCTTTTTGTGTTCAGCCTGGCTGAGGCTGTTTGTGCTCAGTCTGGCTGAGGCTTTTTGTGCTCGGTCTGGCTGAGACTATTTGTGCTCAGTCTGGCTGAGGCTCTGAGTGCTCGGTCTGGATGAGGCTTTTAGTGCTCAGTCTGGCTGAGGCTTTGAGTGCTCGGTCTGGACGAGACTTTTAGTGCTCAGTCTGGCTAAGGCTGTTAGTGCTTAGTCTGGCTGAGGCTTTTAGTTACTGGAACCAAAACGTCATTGAGACACCATATAGATGACTGAGATATATATAAATGTCAAAAAGTTACATTGCACAAAAAGGATGACAAGAATGTTCAAGTGTGTGACTTTCCGAAAAGAAAATACAATAACTGAGCAACACAAAAGTAGTAGTTTATTGAAAGTAACGTTTCAAGTGTTCGACGTTCCAGGGGTACGGGAGGTCTCGACCTTCCAGATCCTGAAATCGGTAAGTGCCTAGACGTGGTCTGGCTTTCACAATATAAGGTCCTTCCCATTTGGCTACCAATTTACCCTCAGTCGGATTCCTAGTGGCAAGGGTTGCTTCTCTCAAGACTAGGTCCCCAACAGCAAACTCCCTTGGTCGGACTTTGCGGTTGTAATGTGTTCTCATTTTCTGTTGGTATGAGGCCAATCTGACAGCTGTGGTCTCCCTGAGTTCTTCAATTAGGTCTAGGTCTGCCCGACGGAGTTCTTCGGTGAGTGCTGGATTTGGATGTAAAACCCTGGGGGTAGGCAGACCGATTTCCATCGGAATAACCGCCTCGGCGCCATATGTTAGACGAAAAGAGGTTTCCCCAGTGGGAGTTCGAGCGGTGGTGCGGTAAGCCCATAGCACATTCGGTAGTTTCTCAGCCCAAAATCCCTTAGCAGCTTCAAGCTTAGTCTTGATGATCTTCAGGAGAGAACGGTTGGTGACCTCAACTTGGCCGTTGGCTTAGGGATGACCGGGGGAAGAGAAACATGGTTGAATCTGGAGGTCGGCGCAGAACTTCCTGTACTTGGCGTTGTCAAATTGTTTGCCGTTGTCAGAGACAATGGCCTGAGGGACGCCGAATCTACAAACAATCGATTGCCAGATGAATTTGGTTGTGTTTCGCTCGGTGATGGTCGCGAGGGGTTCTGCCTCTACCCACTTGGTGAAGTAATCAATGGCGACAATCACGAACTTGGTCTGGCCTCGGCCAGTGGGAAGTGGACCAACCAGGTCGATCCCCCATTTGGCGAACGGGTAGAGGCTGCAGAGTGTGATCAGCTAAGTGGGAGGAGCATGGGGGATATTGGCAAAACGCTGACACTTGTCACATTTTAGCACAAAATCAGTGGCATCTTGATTGAGAGTCAACCAGAAATAACCAGTATGGAGTATTTTGTGGGCTAAAGACCTGCCGCCCGAATGATTGCCACAAATTCCCTCATGGATTTCTTGCATTACATAGGTTGCTTGGGCCGAGTTGAGGCATCGCAGATATGGTCGTGAAAAGCCACATTTGTACAAGACGCCACTGACCAGAACGTAGTTGGACGATCGAGCCCTGACCTTGGCAGCCTGCTGTTGGTCATCTGGGAATTCTCCTATTGTCAAAAATAGGATGATGTCGGATGCCCAGGGGATGGGTTCATTTTGGAGGAACTGCACTTCTTGTAGGTCGGGCGAGATGGCTGGGTGGGCTAGGTATTCGAGGCGAACTCCATGGCTAAGGTCGGGCTGGTCTGCAGAGGCCAGCTGAGCCATCTCGTCTGCCTTGGAGTTTTTCGCCCGAGGTATGTGCTTGATGTGGAAGGTATTGAAGAGGCGAACAAGAGGGAGTGCCAGGTCCCTGTAAGCCTGCATTGTGTCCTCCTTGGCGTCGAATTCCCCCGTGATCTGGCCGACGATAAGCTGAGAGTCACTGAACACCCGAATGTGGCTAACACCGATGTCCTTGGCAAGGCGGAGTCCTGCTATCAAGGCCTCATATTCGACCTCATTGTTGCTGGCATCAAACAAGAGACGGAGAGCACATTTGAAATAGCCACCCTCAGGGGAGGTGAGGATGAGGCCAGCCCCACTACCTTCCCTGCGGGATGACCCATCGATGTTGAGAGTCCAAGAATAGGGGTCTTCTGGCTCGGCAAGAGTTGGTGGGGGTGGAGAGGCAGTGGTTAGGGTAGGGTTGGTGAATTCCAGGATGAAGTCGGCTATGGCCTATCCCTTGATTGCTGTGCGAGGGTGGTAGGAGATATCAAACTGGCTGAGTTCTACTGACCATTGCATAAGTCGGCCAGAAAGTTCTGGTTGCTGCATGACCTTCTTCAGGGGTTGGTCGGTGAGGACTACTATGGAATGGGCTTGGAAGTAAGGACGAATTCGTCTGGAGGTGGTGACTAAGGCCAGGGACAACTTTTCTAGCAATGGGTAATTCTGCTCCGCTCCCTTGGGAGCTCGACTGATGTAGTAGACCGGCCGTTGGACTGAGCCGTCTTCCCTGATAAGAGCTACACTGACTGCGGTGCTTGACATTACTAGATAGAGGAAGAGGGGCTCGCCCGTAACTGCTTGTGAAAGGAGAGGAGGGCTGGCCATGCATTGCTTTAATTACTGAAAAGCCTCTTCGGATTTGGTTGTCCATTCAAAAATCTGCCGAAGGACTTTGAAGAATGGTAAGCACTTATCTGTTGCACGAGAAATAAAGCGGTTGAGGGCCGCCACTCGGCCGGTGAGTCTTTGAACTTCTTTGACCGTTCTGGGTGACTGCATTTCAATCAAGGCCTTGATCTTCTCGAGGTTAGCTTCAATGCCGCGCTGGCTGACCATAAAACCCCAAAACTTTTCGGATCCTACGCCGAAGGCGCACTTCTCTAGGTTGAGCTTCATTTGGTACTTACGGAGGGTGGCGAAGGTTTCTCAGAGGTCAGTCAGATGATCAATAGAGAGTTTGCTCTTGACCAGCATGTCGTCGACGTATACTTCCATGTTCCGACCTATCTGGTGTTGGAAAACGGCATTGACTAGCCGTTGGTAGGTAGCCCCAGCATTCTTTAGTCCGAACGACATTACGCGGTAGTGGTAAGTACCTCGATCGGTAATGAAGGAGGTATGTTCTTGGTCGGACGGGTGCATCAAGATTTGGTTGTACCCAGAAAAAGCATCCATGAAGCTAAGCATCTGATGACCGGCGGTGGCGTCGACCCGAATCGATCGACGCGAAGAGGGTAAACATCCTTGGGGCAAGCTCGGTTCAGGTCGGAGTAACCGACACAGAGTCGCCATTTGCCGTTGTTTTTGCGGACTAGGACCAAGTTTGACAACCATTTAGGGTAGTCTACGTTTGTGATGAATTGGGCTTCAAGGAGCTTGTCGACCTCTGTTGCAATAAGAGTATTACGCTCCGGATGGAAGATGCGCTACTTTTGGCGGTAGGGTCGGAAATGAGGTTCGATGCTGAGGCGATGGGTTATAAAAGATGGGTTAATACCCAGCATGTCTGAATGGGTCCAGGCAAATACATCTTTGTGCTCAGTCAGGAGGGCAGTAAGGTCGGCCTTGGCTTGGGGGGATAGCTGACTACCGATCTTGGCAGTTTTCATTGGGTTGGTGGGGTCGATGGAAACCTCAACGAGCTCCTTAACAAGTTCTCCTCTGACCAGCTCATCTTCGTCTCGGACGTCAAATCCTTCAATAATCATGGCCTCCTTCAGCTTAGCTTCCTTGAGTGAGGCGACATAGCATTCTCTGGCCACGGTTTGTTCTCCCCTCATTGTTCTGACCCCGAGATCAGTGGGAAACTTGATGGCCAGGTGGTAGGTGGAGGTGATCGCTTGGAAAGCATTGAGGGCAGTGCGACCAAGGATGATGTTATAGGCAGAGGGCCAATCGACAACAAAGAAGGTAAGCAACTTCGTGGTCTGCCGTGGATATTCGTAGATGGTGATGGGGAGATCAATGGAGCCGATGGAGGTCACCCGTTCGCTAATGAAACCAACCAAAGGGGTTTAGAGGGGAGACAGACTTTCCTTCCCGATCTTGAGCTGGCGGAAGCAATTGAGGAATATGATGTCTAAAGAGCTTCCATTGTCGATGAGAACTCGTCTGACCTTATAGTTGGAGAGGATGGCAGAAATGATGAGAGGATCATCATGAGGATAACGGATGCCTGTACAGTCGGTATCTGTGAAGGTGATGGGCTCTGTCCATTGCTTGGGCTGTTTGGAGGGTCGATCTACCGTGGTGACTACCTTGTCTGAGCCCTGCCTTATTTTTCTGAGTTCTGCCTTCTGAACCGAGCGAGATGGTCCCCCGCAAGCAAGTCCACCTGAAATGACTCTAATTTCACCAACATGTGGGGGTGGATTACCTTATGGCCGACGTTGTTGCGAAAGTCGATCATGGTCTTGATTCGGTTGAGCTGGCTGCCGGGGTGAGGTGCGCCGTCGATTGTCTCTGTGGGGTTCGGTTCTTTGCCTCTGCTGAAGGCGGGTGTCCGTGAACCGGCTTAGACGTCCCTGACGTATTAGGGTCTCCACCTGATCCTTGAGGTTGATGCAGTCATCAGTGTTATGGCCATGGTCCTAATGGAAACGGCAATATTTGGACTGGTCTTTCCGGTTGGAAGGGTTCCGTGGAGGTGGAGGCCATTTGAGGGGGTAGTCCCGTTGGATCTGGTGGAGGACTTGTTCCATGAGAGAATTAAGGGGTGTGTACCGCTCGAATCGACCGGGCGGTCGGGTAGGTGCCGACCGGTCAGCGCGGGGAGGGCGGTCGTTATAGTGGGGTGTTAGGCTATTATACTGGGTGTTTCTGGGGTCTGGGTCTTTTCTCTTTGCTCTGGGAGTCGGGTTTTTGGCTGTTGGATCCTGCTGAGCAGCTAGTGAATTTTCGGCATCCATGTATTTTTGGGCTTTAGAGAGTAGGGCTGCTATTGAGGTCGGGCGGTTTTTAGAGAGGGAGAAAAGGAAATCGGACGACCGCAAACTGGCCATGAAAGCCGTGAAGATGACCTTGTCATCGTTTTCTGCCACTTGTAAGGCTTCGGTGTTGAAGCGAGTGACAAAGCTGCACAGTGACTCCCCCTCGGTCTGACGAATGTTGAGGAGTTAGGTGGCTGGGCGTCGTTGGCGTTGGGCTCCAATAAAATGGCTCAGGAAAGAATCACTGAGATGCTGAAAAGTGGAGATAGAGTCTGGTGGCAACTGGCTGAACCACAGTCGAGCTGACCCCTACAGTGTCATGGGAAAAGCTCGGCACATGATCTTGTCAGGAAAGGCATGGAGGATCATGAGGGTGCGGTAGGTCTCCAGATGGTCGATCGGGTCCGTCGTTTCGTCGAAGGAGTCGATGGTAGGCATTTTGAACTTGGCGGGCAGAGGCTTGTCTCGGATTGAGGCAACAAATGGTGAGTTTGCCGTAGTGAAGGGATTATGCTGGATGTTCTGCATGACCCCTTGGAGCTGGAGTTTCATGGCGCGGAGTTCAGCGTTCCAAAGGGGAATGTTGTCGCCACCAGAGGGAGACAGGTGTTGGACGCTGCTGGCTTCTCCCTCGGGGGCTGGTGCTACGACCGATGGGTGTGGGGGTGGAAGTGGTGGATTTATATGTGGGTGAGGAGGTTGCAAACCTCCCAAGTTAGGTGGATTGGGTTATAGGGCAGTATGGCTCGGAGTTCGTTCTGGATTGGGTAGAATATCTGGAGGTGGTGGTGGAGGAATGGGGAGGTTTCTTTGGAATAAAGCATTTATCAGGGCCTGATTTTGCTCGGCCATACGGTTGTTCGGATTGGGAGGATCGGTTTGATGGTCGGCAGCGTTATGGTGAGAAGTCATGGATCTGGTCGTGACCATACACCTTGATGGATAGGAGAGAAAGGTTGCTAGGACAGGGTCTCCGGCGACAATGAGCACAACTGGCGCACGGATAGGACACTTCCCACAGACGGCGCCAATTGATAATGCAGTTCGTTCCCGGTGGATGGACTGGACCGATCCAAGCTCTTCAAGCCCACGTCCGAGTGGCGAAGCCCACTAGATGACCTGCAAGTAAGTTCAGTAGGGAACGGAGTAGTCCCCCAGCGAACCCTCCGACGGGCAAGTTAGCAAGTAGGGAGAAGAGATAAAGTGTGTAGAGAGAGATTGGAGATAGAAAGCTTAACCTTCTTCTTGTCTTCGATGCTTGCTTATATCCTTCGATAATCATTTCACTGTCCCATCCGACGTGCCCACATCGCCCAAAGCCTGTGCTGTAGCTTACCTTGTTCAGGGTAAGGGGGCGCTATTCCAACGAGGAGGTGTTGTCGTAATAAATGCTGTGATGGGTTGCATTAATGGTGATGTGTTGTGGCAATAACTTTGCAGATCTTTGTCTGCTGATGTGGCCTGTCTTACACCTGTCATGTGTCCAAATGTCATTGGCCCTTCACGCCCAATTGGCCTCCAGCTGTCTTGGATTTTACCAACCGGGTTATGCAATGGGTTCCAAATGGTGGGCTTGGGGTTGTTCACTGTGGGCTGTAGCCTTTGTGGGCCTATCCATGTCAATTACAATACTAAAATAAAAATAAAAATAAAAATAAGCAAAATTAAAAACAACAACAATAAGGAAAAGCCTTGTAGTTGTTGAGTTAGCCCCTGTGATAAAAATGATGTGAAGGAATAGAATGGTACTGTTGCCTTGGGTAAGAAGAATGATGAAAACCCAAAGGCCTAGTAAACCTAATACTTTGCTTATGAGTATTGTAATAATAGTTACGAGCCCAAGGAACACAATGGTGCCTTTTAAACAATGTTTCTTTGGATGTTTTCCTTGGTAACACCCTTGGATAGCCTCCTCCTAGAATTTTGTTTTCAGAAAATTTAGTACAACGATCCACGGAAAAATTCTTAGAAGAATTTTGGAAATTTTGGCTTTTGAATGACTGAAAACGGCCTTGAAATAAGCGAGAACGAGCCAAAAAATTGATTGGACCAGGCTGCTGCCGGTCTAAGTACTGTGCTGGACCGATTTGGACTGGCTGAGATCGAACCGGCGCAAACCGCTGGTCAACGCACAGGTCAACGCGCGGATCAATGCGTGGGTCAGAACGCGAGTTGGGCGAAGCAGACGGGCGCGGGTCCGAAGCGTGCGTCTGGGCGCTGGTCGACGTCTTGGATCTGACGCTGCGTTGGCTGCTTAGTCTGCGACTGGCCGGGTCAGTATCAACCGGCTTAACAATCTGGACTGAAATACCGCTGGTTTGCTTTAAATTTGAACTTGGTTTGGCCCAATAAAATTCTTTATAATTTTGCAGCCCAAAGGAATTGATTTCCTTGAAGTGATTCTTATTTTTGGGCCCCTTTTAATTGGTTTTGTTTTTGGCCCAAAATTTTGAATTTTCATAATTGAGTCTTCAACGATATTGTTGCACAGGTTGTCTTCTCCAGTGACGGGAGTCGGCGACCACACACTGAAATTCGAACTTTGTGGATCAAATTTTTGTCGTTTTTCACAACGAATTTCATCGTTGTGATCAAAATTCTGTGAAGAACAAGATGGTGCCAATTTGGAGACCCAATTTGAACCGAAAAATATTTTATAAAATTTCTTCCAACGGTGCAATTCGGCTTCACTTTCGGCAAGGTTCGGAACAATAGCACCACCAATAGTTATTTTCTTTGGATAGTTTTCTGGGAATGTGACATGTTGGTGATGATTAAATAAACAAACAGAAATCACCAATGCCGAAGATAGACGATCAATAATTTTATGAATTTTTGGCAAAAAGAGTTCGGAAACTTTTCTTTCTTCCAGACTATATTTTGACATTTGCGATAATGTGTAAACCCGCTCTGATACCACTGAACGATAATGTTTACAATGGCTAAGTGATCGGTGCTCCCGTGAGGGTGTTTATCACGCAAGATGGAGTAATCCGGAAACTAAGTTTGGTCTCGAAATTCTGGATGTGCAATGGTTATGAATGTGTAAAAAGAAAACATTCTGCCAATGTATTTATAACCACAATGGCACCCATTTGCTAAAGGTCACAACCTTTGGAAACAATGCATCCATTAAGTTCAAATTCAACTTACCAGATTAATCCATTTTCTTGCGGGAAGATATACACATGTTAATTGGAAATGATCAAGTATGGAGAGGCACACCATATTATGATATGGTCACATTTAATCTAACAAAATTTGCATTTTGAAAATGTAATTTTAAGTTGCGCAATTACAAAACTCATTATGAAAATTGAAATTCAGTAAATCCTTGACATATTGAAATTCATTTTGTTGCAACATTTTTTAATATATATATAGCCAAACTATTCATATTATTTTAGGACATATAAATATTTATTCATGTCAAACCATCACTCCTTGTATTTTTTTTTTTCTCTCTA
This sequence comes from Camellia lanceoleosa, assembly GCA_025200525.1. Lineage (NCBI taxonomy): Eukaryota > Viridiplantae > Streptophyta > Magnoliopsida > Ericales > Theaceae > Camellia > Camellia lanceoleosa. Next base: position 47,870,750 of record CM045761.1, on the reverse strand, counting down.
TAGATTAAAGTGAATTTTGAGAAAAGATAAAGACTCCCTCAACTTAATGTAGTAAACGCTATAATTTTAATATTATTACATTGAGTTCCCTTATCTTAATTTGTATAATACTTAATTTTCATTAATAATGTTTTTAGTTATATGAATGAAAAAATAATACTGACATCATTTTTAAACAAAATTATATACTTTATGTTATTTATTTTTGTCTAAAATGGATGATAATATTATTTTTTCATTCATATAACTAAAAAAATTATTGATAAAAATTAAGTATTATACAAATTAAGGTAAGGAAACTCAATGTAATTATATTAAAATTATTGCATTTACTATATTACGTCAAAGAAATCCTTATCTTTTCTCAAAACTCACTATATATAGGAAGGAAAATGTGGGGATATATTTCTGAAAATCAACACGTGGCAAGGGGACGCCGACGTGTAATCCGAGGAGCTACGTGTCACAGTAAAAGTTTTGCCAATATACTCAAGTAATTGCCGAGGTGATTTCCAAAGACATCTTAATTCGGATGAAGGCCTCCAACCTCGGCTTAACGTGCAAAGGCCGAGCTACCCACAGAAGAGTAAGCCGAGGTTGAGGTTATAAAATATTATCTTGGTTTTGAGGATGTCCAGCCTGGTGGAGAAAGCCGTGAGGCCACTATCTCATCAACAAGCTTGCCTTGAGGCCATGTGAAATAGCCACGAGGCCACTAGCAGCGGTGAGAAGGAATCAACAGTTTTTACCTGGAAAGCTGCTAAAAGTGCACTAGTGGGCTGGCAAGCCAGCTCAAAAGCTGGTAACCACTCCATCTCTATTTCTGGTGTATATATAGAAGGAAAACAACAAACAGAGGGAGACATTCGGACTGGACTGAACAAATACACTGAGAGACAACAAATTAATTGTAATACTTACAATTATATACTCAGAGAGTGAGAAAGTTACCGAAAGTGAGTTGTAATTCTTGTTACTGTTCATAGTGAAACACCTCGGCCTCCCGTGGACGTAGGCAATTATTGCCGAACCACGTTAAATCCTTCTTGTCTTTGTGTTATTATCTGTGCCATCTATTCTGCCTGTGTTTTTATCGCTGAATCACTAAGATAGGCAGTGTGATCGGAAATTCACTCACACAGAAAATATATATACATATATACAAGGAGTGATGATTTAATATGAATACAAATTTATATGTACTAAAATAATATGAATAGTTTGGCAATGTATGTTAAAAAATGTTGAAGCGAAAAGAATTTCAATCTACCAAGGAATTGCTAAATTTCAATTTCAAATGTCATTTTCAGAATGAGTTTTGTAATTGCGCAACTTAAAATCGCATTTTGAAAATACTAGTTTATATTGAAATCGTATTTTGAAAATATATTTTTAACTTGCCCTTCCTTGTAACAAAAACCTTGTCAAATTGAAATTACATTTTCAACATGCGATTTCAACTTGCCACATTAGCGTGTTGTTAGCCATGTCGATCTGAAATCGTATTTTGAACATGTGATTTCAAATTAAAATTGCATGTTTAAAATACAATTTTAAAAGTGTATTAGTTTCTCAAATAGTTTGAAAAATGAGACAATTCTCTAATTTGTTTTTTTTTTAAGAATATTCAAAAAAAAAAAAACAAAAAACAAAAAATGGATGTAATCTTAGCAACGGAAAGGAAAATGAGTCACCTTACATATTAATAAAAATGGTTTCTGAAGTTTCTTAGAAAAAAAAAAATAATAATAATAATAATAATTTATTAATTTACTTAAGTCGAAACTGTATATTAAACTCATTCAATTTAATTAATTTAAAATCAATTTAAATCTGTCCAATACTGTATATAAGTATATTTAAATGAATTGCATCTTATAAATTCAATTAAAGTTAAATTTAAATTCCTTGAAAATCACCTGAGTTTAGTATCATCCTAAAAAAGTCATTTTTAAAAAAAAATTGTGGCAAATTTTTCTTTTTTACTTTTTAGGTTCGTCTAGTATAGGAGGATTTAAAAATTTTTTAAAAAAAATTATTAAAAAAAGTCCATTAAAGATAAGAAGAAGAAGTAGAAAAACAGAACTTTTTTGGCTTTTATTTTATAGTGAATTTTTTAAAGTTTTTATGATTTATTTAATCTAGCGAACTCAATACAAGAAATTACACTTTTGGTGATTAAATTTTTAGTCACTAAAAGTAAAATTTTAGTCGCCAAAAAAATTTCCCGACTAAATAGTTTGGTCGCTGGCTTGGTCGTGGGAAGATTGTCGGGGAAGGTATTGGTGACTAAAAAATATTTAGTCGCCGAAAGTTCTAAATTGGCAACTAAAAAATTAATAGCCAAAAGGAAAAGTATTGGCGGCCAATTTTTTTTTAGTCGCCAAAAGTCGGCAATTGGCGACGAAAAATTTAGTCACCCAAAATTTCCAATAAATGTGCTTTTTTGTTTTAACAACTGAAATATTTAGTCGCTAAAAACATCGCAATCCTTTTTACTCGCTAAAAACATCGCAATCCTTTTTTGCTACCAACTTTTTAGTCGCTAAAATTATAGTGCTTCTTTTTGGCTACTAATTTTTTAGTCACCAAAAACTTTTATTTTTTTTTACTACTAACTATTTAGTCGCCAACAAGTTCCCTTCTTATTTTTTAGCTACTAAATATTTAGTCGCCAAAAGCTCTATTTATTAATTTTTTTAAAATGCATAAATTGAATATTTTTCATTATTTTCTAAATTATATGCATTCCATTATTAATACAACTTATAACCTGTACATATACAGAATAATACATCTATTAATTATCATTTAAATCCATTATCAATAATACTCATTTCATTATCAACTATCCAAAAATTTTAACTTGTAACATCATATTCCAAATATCATATAAATCCACACCAACCAATTATAATCCATCTAAATTAAATATTACATACAAAAACATTGGATTTCCAAAAAAATTGACATTTCAAATTATAACAATTACAAAAAGAAAACTGAATATAATCCATCTATTGGAATGAGTTATTGGCAGTGCGATTTGAGAAATTTTCAATAATTGATGTAGTTTCTTGTGTATTATCTGTTGTAGTATCAAATGTCTGTTCACTAGAAGATACTGGTGTGGGAGCGAAATTTTTTTGGATTACCACCACTAGCAAGTTTGATGGATGGATGGAACTGAAGGTAACTGGAATAAGTTTGTTTGATTCCCAGCCTCTTTGTTGAAAGTGTCAACATACCTGTCAAAACATTGCATGCAAAAATGTCAATAACTTTGATAATTAAAAGGAACTAATTTTTTGTTTTTAAAAAACATGCAAGGGCCACAGATTGAGAATCTTATAGAGTTATGCAGCCCACTCTGCCATCAATCCTACCCACCCAGAATGGAAGGAAACGTATCCTAGGCATTTTTCTCTTCTCAACAAATAACCCTTCAAACATGATGAAAATTTCATTCGGTTCACAATTTTGCCAATCTAACATGCACAATAAGAACGTTTCTGAAACAATCTACTTCTCAGCAACCAAAAAACTACACAATCTACTTTGCAACAACCAAAAAACTATATAGTTCATAATTGGCCAAAGACTAAACTAACATATAAATCCTGGGCCAAGTCAAAAAAATGCCTGGCCTGATTTCAGAGTTTTGTGACAGGCCCCTAAGAATATAGTTGATAATTGGCCAAAAAGACAATATTACCAAATCTTATTATAAATGACATAATCAAATTATCCATGCATGTCTTTGAATGGGATGCTTATCGTGTATCTTGAAGTTCTAAACATTGTAAGATAATAATAGGCAGGTGGCTACCAAAAAGGCCAACCACTTATTGAAATCTATAGGCGAGAAAAATCACACGATAGTCAACATTGATTTATAAAAACTACTAGTTCTCCTCAACTTTGAGAGGGTTTTCAAAGCTTACAAAACTAGATCACAGGTGTAGGTGAGATAATAATTTAATTTTATGACCAACTAATACCACTAATTCACAACAGAAGAAGTATTTGAACTCAAGAGACTTGAACCAATGTATACAAGAAGAAAATCATTTTCCATGCTACGCAAGGATGGACATGTGCATTGTGAAACAAGAATCCACTATGTGTGATGATGGCTATCTCATTTTCTTTCCGTGTCCACAACCTATATAGAATAAAAGAAATTGTCAATAAGGCAGCTCGAGTTCTTATTGTTTTGTATAAAAAAGGCAAGGCTTGAGTTCTAACAAAGTTACACTACAAATTAAACATCTTGATGAATATACCAACTTATGAGAAGAATAGTTGTACGAAGACATAAAGAAGTTGGTTGGGGGTGGGTAGGTGGAGGGAACAATCTATCTGGTAAATCAACAAAACAATTGTAACTTTTATTTATTGGGAACCATTTAAATACATGTTCATCACTAATTGAGATGAAAATTACCCACCAAAAATAAATAAATAAATAAATTGATATGAAATGGAGCTACACATACAGAATTATAGATGTTCTTGTGAATGGTGAGTTGAAAAGGACATGTACACCAGACTACCTAATGTAATAGAAAAGGATAAGAGTCAAGCTAAGTATACAACTCGGGACAACACAAAGGGATCTGTGTTCTTTAGGTGGTTACAGAGAATTATTATGATAGCTCATTGAGCATCTTGTGCATGCATTTAGGCACTAGAAATGAAATTATCATGTGACGCCAATACACAATTTAATAAAACACTTTTTGCCATGACAACACCTTTTTCATACTCAATAATTTAATATTGAAACATGAGAAGATAATTGGGGTAAAAGTCTTGGAGTCTAAAGTTTCATGCGCAATCTTTATTTCACATGTATCTGACTAAGGTACTTTTAAAATGCATTAAAGGATCTAGAAAGAATCAATAAATCCACTTTATTGACATGAATATCAAAAGGTATTCACTAGTTCATGAACTCCATTCCCTTAGCTGCAAGTTCTTCCTTTGTCTCTCTTATATTGGCTTTCCATAATAAATCATCGTCACTTTCTATCTAACAAAGTCAAAAGGTATTATGAATGTAATGGGACCATGCTTGAATATGTTCAATTGATAGTAATGATAGCATTGCAGACAAACATTTAGTACCACTTTACATAAGCATTACTAATATCAAAATACTTGCTAGTGAAAAATCCACTGCTGGAAAAAGGCATTGATAGTCACTGATGCTTCTCCTCCTATCACAAGGATGAACACCTTGTAAAATTATTTTAATTAGGTTACAAATCTTTTTTTCAATTTATTTTATTTTTTATTTTTAAGTAAAAAGAAGCACACCAAATATTACATGCCAAGATTAGTAAGAGTTATAGAAGCTTCAGTTTTAACCTTATATAATTAATAAATATGGACACCAAACTACCTCTATAGCAAGAAAAATCAAGGGTTTCTAACAATTACTCAATTGAAGGCTAAGCAATATATTCAAATTGTGAGTTTACATATTATAAACCCAACATAGTATGTTACTTGTTTTCTACAGCAACTCTTAATGTTCTATTGTTGTGACAACAATAAGTGTCAAGAAGAACACACCTATTAATAATTTGGAATACCTTTTATCTAGCTGTTATGTTATATAGAATGAATATTCTTACATATTTTTTACAAGAATGCTTGCAGGTATGTTATATAGAATTTGAATATTCTTACATATTTTTAATTTGGAATACCTTTGACCCAAATGAATTTTGCAATCTTTTCATAGCAAATAAATGAATAAAAATGCTTGCAAGTATGTGCATAGAAAATACTAAAAAGAGAAGACCACATAAACAACAACTCAGAGGAAATTTATATAATGGTCTCCAAAATTAGAAATTCATACTAATAAAAATCAAATATTACATTTAGATTTACCAAAAGGAACCCAATACACAAGGCAAAATATATGAAAGAAATGACTAATTAAGAGGAAACAAAATGAAGTACAAAAGAGTGGATAGGGTTTCAGGGATTTCAAGCCATACCTCTTCAATAAGAACTATTTCGAACAAATAAGCTACTGGAAAAGAAAGAGATCTTCAAGAAGCCTTCGAAAGCAAGAGACGAGAGTGAGAGATGATAAAGAGCAAGAGAACAGATAGAGAAATCACAGATAGAGAGAAAGGGAGAGGGAGAAACCATAGATTCGGAGCAAGGGGGAAAATTTTTGGGGTTTTTAGAGCCATACCTCTTCAATCCTTGCACTGCCTGCAACTTCGATCTCCATTAGTGGAAGACCAGAGAAAAGAGAGAGGGAGAAAGAACTTGTGATCTGCGGCAGTGGCGGTGGCGATCTGCGACGGTGGCTTTGGCGGTGGCCATTGTGATTAGAGGCGGTGGAGGTGGTTTGTGGTCATGTGAAGTGGGGTGAGGTTTGGTGCGGTGAAGGAGAATAAATAGAGAACAAGGGCAGGTGTTAACCAAATATATATAGTGTTAACGAAATATATATATATATATATATATGTATATTACACCATTGGGGACTAAATATTTTTAGTTGCCAATTAATTTTACAAATCCCTCCTAAATTTGAAATGCCTCCCGGCAAATATTTTAATTTTTGGGCGACTAAAATATATTTTGTCGCTGAAAGAATGTTTTTTTTTTGTCGCTAAAAATATGTTTTTGGTGACTAAAATTTGGTCGCCAAAAATAAAAAATAATTTTTTATTTTACATTCAGCGACTAAATGGTTTTAGTAGCCAAAACTCAATATACGGCGACAAAAATATTTTTTTTGTCGCCAATTCTGATATTTTTAGCAACTAAATTTTGTTTTAGTTGCCAATAATCAATATACCCTGATTAAAAAAAAAAATAGTAGCTAAATATTGTACTTTTGCCAACTAAAAAAAATTTTCGTTGCTAATCCTATAACTTTTGGCGATTAATTTTTTTTTAGTCACCAATTTTGATCGCCAAATGTGCATTTTGTTGTAGTGACTTAAAGTATAAACTTTCTAAGATTTGAAAAAAAAAAAAAAAAAACAAACAAACAAACAAACAAACAAACTTCTATAATATTGCCCAATGCTAAAGTAGTAGTTATAATGATTAGTGCAATGAAAGTATGACTAATAAGATTACCCATGTTTAAGAGCCAAAGATTAGAAATCAAAATAAAGTTTAGTGGCAAAGTACAAGTTAATTTTTGTTTGAAAGAGAAACTAATGATGGGTGGAGAAATGTGCTCTTTCATATACTCACCAAGAATTAAGGCTTGTCTTACATGAACTTTCCAGTTCAGGGCAGAGTACCCGTGTGCGGGTGTGAGATATGTGTCGGATTCGGCTTGATTTTTTCAGACACGACTGACATGAGAGGAGAAAGAAGAAGGGTTGTTGAGAGAGTGAGAGAGCTAAAACTCACCTTTGTGAAGCAAGTCGAGTCGCAAAGCAAGATTGAAGCACGAACCCTAGTCGTGAACTAGACCGAATCGAAGGAGATCTGAAAACCATCATTTCAAAGTCAATTCCACCCAGAAAATGACTCTAGAGTTTTGATTCCCCTTTGGTCTCTCTCTCTCTCTCTCTTTTCTTCTTTGATTCTATCTTCTCTTCCTCTTTGTTCTCTTTCTTTGCTTTCTATTTATAAATGATGTTAATATAATAATATATAATAGTTATATAATATTCACTCAAAAAAATATCATATAATATAATAAATCATAAATGATATAATTTTTATGTCTAAAATAAAAATAATTTATTTTTTCATATATAATATAATTTATTTTATGTCTAAAATAATTATTGTTTATTATTTATATTTTATTTGTTATTTTTTTAAAAAAATTTGTTATTCCTTAATTTTTTTAACTCATCTTCATATAATAAATATATTTTAAAAAATAACTATTTAACGTATTCTGGTACCTGTATCTAAATTTAGATCTGTATCCACGTATCCTTAATTTTTAATTTTAAAATATCCGACCCTGAAATACGCACCCGCACCCGAGTCCGTGTAACATAGATTAAGGCTAGATACATGACAATAATGATGTCCAATTAATATTCTTCTAAGTTTTAAACAATGACTTGCAATGAATTTGTAGTATGTAATTATTGATAACTTTGAGTTAGGGGACCTATACATGTGTTAGGTATGTGTATTCATTATCCCATTTACCATTTTCTTAATCTTTCACTTGGATTGTAGTTACTTTGTTCGAAGTTGTAGTTACTCTGGTGATAAATTATTTAGGCTGGGGCTTGCCTCCAGTCCACCATCTGGACTGGAGGGTCCAGTCCGGCCCATTAGGTCTACTTTTGAATATCTTTTTGATAATTCGAATCATTCATATTTAAAGATTTGTTGAATATATTATCGTTGTAAAAAATTATGTCGATCGGATAATAGATACTATATATTCGGATTACTTTTTTATGAACCGTTAATTTTCTGACCGTCCATTTTTTCTAGACAAAAGTGATCTGAATACATAGTATCCGTTATTCGATTGACGTGATTTTTTACAAAAATAATATACTCAACAAATCTTAAAATGTGAACTGTTTTGATTATCGAAAAGGGACCCAAAAGTGGACCTAATGGGCCAAACTGGATCAGACTGTCCTAGATCTGGATTGGAGACAATCCGGACCCAATTATTTAAGTGTATTTGGAATCATCCAAAATGTAATAAAATTGAAAAATATTATACAAATTAATAAATTTTAATGTGATAATGAAATTTTAAAAATTAAAATAGAACCTGTTTTAATAATATGATAAGTGCAAATTTAGGAGAAATTATATAAAAAAAAAAAATTCTAAAGTTTGGCCCTTGTAACAAAATAAATTTTGAATTTTGAATTTTATCAATTTAAACTATAATAATTTGATTTAGCTTTAATAAAAAATATTAACCTATTTTCATTAAGAAAAATCAATGAAAAATAGTATTTTTAAAATTTAAATTTAGGATTTATTTTATTACATGGATAAAATTATATATATAGTAATTTTCTCTAAAATTTATTAATTTGTATGATATTATTGAACTGAATTTTAAATTTGACCTTTTGTAACCCTTTTTCAAATATTAATTTTTATTATAATTAATTGGATTTGAATCTTGTGTTAGCTCACACATTATTATTGGGGCCGAAAGACTATTTTTTTAATGGTTAAATTATAAATACACCCCTTAAAATTTATTTAAAATATGAATTATGTCTTATAATTTGAAAATTAAAAATATTTTTTTATTAAAATTTTTTATTTAACAGAATTAATTAAAAAAATAAAATTTTTAATTATTCTTTTATATAATAATAAAATTATTTGAATTATTAATTGAAATAAATTTTTGATATCATCAAAAACTATTAATTAATTTTATAATTTATTAACAAAATAAATAATTTATTATGAAATTATAAATTTCAAGAATTGAGATGTAATTTCTAAAATTATATGAAATAATTTATATTTTAAATAAATTTAATTAGTATATTTATAATTTATATTTTTTAAACATTAAATTATTAATGGTGGTTAGCGCAATGTTTTTTTTTTTTTTTTTTAGATAGTTGGTTAGAGCAAAGTTCTGTATGTACTAATAAGGCGACAAATGACGGTGCACGTGTTCAAGAACCGAAAATCCAAAGTCAAATCAAGTTTAGTCAGTAAAGAAAAAGTCATCTGTGAAGTAGACAAATGGAAATAAAATGTACTTTCGAATTTTGTATGGCAAGATGTACACTAGGTACACATGGTGAGGTGTAATGTCGGATTACTATTTGTTTTTAAAGAAAATTATTGCCACGTCCTCAAAATGAATTTATAATATACACAATATTAATATATATTGATAAAAAAAAAATAAAATATTATTTCATTTATCAGAATATTCTTATTAAAAGACATTACATATAACATCGAAAGTAAATGCCTTACGAATTTATATCTTTCTAAGTCAATACTTGGACACAAAATGTGAGTACTAACTCAACTACAAATTAAGCCATCGGCTTGAGTTTACATGTAATATAAAAGTAAAACAAAATAACAACTAATCTAAACAGAGTCTTCAACTCCAAATCCTTCCAAGCTAAGTCCTTGGAGGTAGCATATCACCTGGACTTGAAAATGATGTTCTCGTATAGGGTGAGTCACAGCCCAATAAAAATATACTAAATCAAATATAAGAATTGACTAAAGCAATAGCATTCAATATATGGTTAACACTTTTAAATCCATTATAACACTTTACAGTTTCATGACAATAATGTTCATGACATGTTTCACTTTATATTATTATTCAACTTTCCAATTATACAAACATGGCTCAGAACTTGGCCAAACAATAATGATACAACTACATCTCACATCAACATTACTTCCAATATAAACAAATTAAATGAGACTAAGGCTCATACAAAAACACTTCCATAAATCAATAAGTATACATATTTCCTGTACTACTGGAGTCCATCCCCTTTCTCCTCCTAAACAGGTTTGAGAGTCCATCCCCTATCTTCCCTCAAACCATGGAGTACATCCCCTATCTCCTCCCAAACAATATGCATATACAATGTATTGAACACTTGTCATACACAATATTCAATCAATACACAGATTCGCTGTATTAATTCAACTGTCATATTCAATGACTCATTCAATGTGATTAGTTTCAGTTTTCCCTAATCAATATGCAATGTCTACAACGATCACGACTATCCTCCACCGATAGCTCAAAACAGTTATTTCTAAACAGAAAATAAATGTATCAACAAATGTAAATTCAACATTTTCATAGGTGAGTGATTAAATTATCTAACTACACCGTTTAATCCCATAGTACCCCAAGTTCATGAATTAAACTTAATTCCATAATTTTCCCAAAATTAATTATACAAATTAATTTATTACAATAATTAGGGCTTTCCCCCTTTTCTAAAAAACCAACCCTAAGGTTCAATTTTATCAACTTGACACTACCAATGTCATTTTTCATGATTCACAATCACATGGAATTAAATATATAAACAATTCCCTATTTCTCAAATTATAATACAAATCCTAGTTTTCCAAAATTACCAAACGACACCAACATATCAAAAATACCAACACTTAGGACAAAACCTATAATATGGAGTACGAAATCCCTACCTCTAAGTGAAGAACTCAAATGGAGATGATGGAGATGATGACCCAAAATCCAAAGTGCTCCAAACCGCCAAACTCTCAGATTAAAATAAAGCCCTCGTGACCCTCTATCTTTTTAATAAAGAACCTAGGGTAGGAACACCTTAATAATAGATGAAACCTAAGAGAGAAGGTGAGTGGAGGGAGAGAAAACACAGACCTAGGGTTCTGAAATCAAAAAGATGATGAAAAAGTGTTTTTAAAATCGCTGTTGTGTATTTAAATAAAACAGTCTCGCTCGAGCGAAGGATTGGTCGCTCGAGCGACCAGACACAAGAAATCTCGCTCGAGCGAAGAAAGTCTCGCTTGAGCCAAAAACTCGAAGCTTCAGGTCTGCAACCCAAAAGCACGCTCGAGTGACAGAATGCTCGCTCGAGCGAAGAACTCGAAAACATATACCTCTCTCGCTCGAGCGAAGGAAAGCTTGCTCGAGTCAAGAAACACAGCTCTCAGGTCTATACCTAGACGCAGTTGCTCGCTCAAGCGAAGAAATACTGGCTCGAGCGACGAACCAAAAACAAAGATCTCGCTCGAGCGACCAACTTCTCGCTCGAGCGAAGGACCAAAATTCTGGGTAGCAACTATTTGTTCCCAAACACAACCAACCTGTAACAAACCTGCCCAACACATCCTATAACTCAAAACAAAGTATGGAATGATAGAAACAACATATTTATAACAACAGGATTTATGGAACCTAAGTCCGGATGCAATAACCAAATGGGAAAAGACCGGGGTCACTATAATTATTCACCCACCGAAATTCTTAATCATCAAAATCACCAGCTGTTTTCCCGTCTAAAAAACAGAGAAATGAAAAATAACTCACCAACTTTTAGGTAGTGTTTGGTAGAGTTTTGTAAATGTAATTTGAGAGTATAAGTTGTATTTTGAGTTTGTGTGTTGTGGAATTATGATTTGAGTGTAGAAAATTTGTTTGGTAAAGAGTTTTGAAAAGAGTGGAAAATTGTTGATGTGACATTTGATATGTGATACAAAAATTTACAACTCATAACAAAACATACAATTCAAAATTATTTTAAAGCACATAAAAAATTTTAAAAATTTTAGAAAATGTTTTTTTCGATTATATAAATCAATTGCAAAAAAAAAAAAAAAATTACTATTCCGGTCAACCGACTGGACGACCGGCCGGACGTCCCGTAAGGCAAAATTTTGAAAAAAAAAATCTGAAAAGCGTGGCTGTGCAGAGAACTCTGCAGAGTTTTGGAAACGTGTTTTGAAAACACGTTCCAAACACCATTCTGAAATCACTATGTAGAATCATATTTCAAAAACACAAACAAACAAAGCCTTATATTTTCCATCTGTAAAATGTGAGTTGGTGATCATTATTTTTATTATTTTTTTCTGTATCGGAGCTACAAATAATAACCACATAATTTCTTAACATTTTATAATTAAAAAAAAATGTTTTACCCTTTTGTAAAAAGAAATACTATGAATGTGTATCATGTAAGTTATATTATTTGTGAGTTTGACTATCATAAATGATATAACTTCAGTATTATGAAAGTTATCATAACTAAAAAAAATTGAATTATAACTAAATATTATATGAGATATTACCAAATAATTGTTGGATCATAACTAAAATTTTGTCATAACTAATATCAAAATGTATCATAATTAATAACACAATAAATCATATTCATTGACTCAAAGGCCATAACCAAAGGGTGTGTATCATATAATTTTCCTTTTGTAAAATACCCTTTGTATCGTTATTCTAACCAACCAAATCCTAACAATAATTCATTTACCCAATTGTCGCCACCACCTTCAACAACTATTTCCTACCCTCGACTACTATCTACGCCACTTCCCAATGTAAACTACCACCCTCGCCCCTCCCCAACAAGGACCACAACTTCTTCCTAGTGCTAGCCACCACTCGTGATCCCTTTACAACCTTACACTATACCTCCAATCCCTCAATCCACCCATAGGCTCTACCACATTGAGTCTTCATCACTGCGACCCTCCATTACTACGATGCCTACCTTTGTACCTGCCAACCATGATGCCTTACCTTTGTGACCCTCTTTTTCTTTTTTCTTGTGATCTTTATATATCTCTCTTAGTTGCATACATGTTTACTGGAGTATAAGGTCACGGGGTGGGTGGTGCAATTGAAATTGTGATCGGTAGAGGTTGCGATTAGGGAAGGTTGGTCAAAGGAAATGAAGGCTAGAGATTCAATTTATGGAGATAAAAATGAATAACACTGAAATAGAGGCAAAACAAAGAAAACAAAGGCAAACAAAGAAATATAGAAAGTCTAAATTTTTGGGTCGTCTTATTCAATTCACAAAATACTGAAGCAAATGTGCCTATATATAGGCTTACAACCAAAACAACCAAATAGAATTTTATGAACCACTATGTCACTAACGTAAACCCACTGCAACCACTAGCATAATATTAGCAACAATATCAACTACCCAATTAACTAAACAAACTCAGAAAAATACGGACACTACTAACAACTCGAAGAGACTGAGTTAGACTTTGAATCATTCTTCAACACTCCCCCTTGATTCAAAGTTGCAAACGCCAAGGAAAGATCTAAAGTAGAAAAACTTTTCTTTCGACAAAGACTTTGTCAATATATCAGCCAGTTGCTCTTGAGTGCTACAGTACTTCAAAGTTATCTCCTCCTTCGCAATCAAATCACGAATGAAATGGAAACGAATACCTATATATTTTGTTCTGCTATGAAATGCTGGATTTTTTGTCATAAAGATGGTTGCCTTGTTGTCACAAAAGATCTCCATTTTCCCTCTTGCCTTTGTTGAAGTTCAGCTAACATTCTTCTTAGCTATATGGCTTGACAAGCTGCTAAAGTGGTTGCAACGTACTCAGCTTTTGAGGACGACAATTATAGCAATCTCGGTTTTGACCCAACTATTGTTGCATCCCAGACTTGGGTTTTACGGTTTAATATTGTTATCCATGTCTTTTCTTTCTTCCACTCATTGAGTTTGAGTATTGGGATGTTTTAGGCGTGTTTGGAACAAGTTGGTTGCTAGTTGGTCTAGATTGATGTTGTCCAGATTTTAGCTTCTTACGCTCAAGCGAAGATTCTTGCACTCGAGCGAGCTTTGTGATCTTCTAATATTTTCTCAGGCCTGCAGAGATTCTGGGAGGGTGTTGTTGTTCGCTCGAGCGAGAACTCTTGCACTTGAGTGATGGTTTTCTGTCTGCAAAACTTCTGAGAATTTGTATTCTGTGCTCGAACGACACTTCTTGCGCTCGAGCAAGGACATTTATTGTGTCTAGTCACTCGAGCGACAACCTTTTCGCTTGAGCGAGCCTCGCATATATTAGTTCGCAATAGCTCTTTTTGCATTTTTTTTTTGTATCTTTTCACTCAAAAACCCTAAATTAGCTCGCTCTCTCTCTCTCTCTCTCTCTCTAAAATCCGACTTCTCTCTACAAATCCCCTAGGATCTAAGGGTCTCTCTACCCTACGCCTTTTGATAAAAAGGTAGAATACCTCAAGGGCTACCATTGCATCCGAATAGAGTTTGGTTCCGACATTTTTGAAGTTCCTCCACTTCTCCTTTGGGCTTCTACACTTGAGGTAGGGATATTCTACACCTTGATACGATCTTTAACCTAGTTATTTGGTGTTATGTATAAATGGTGAAATTTTGGGAGTATTTGAATAAACCTAGGGTTTGGACTCAAATTGAAAATGGAGGTTTCTATGTTGTGTTACACAAATGATTATGGGGTTTTGGATATGAGGATATCTTGTGTTAGAATAGTAGATTTTAGCCTTTGGGTTAATATTTGAAAAATTGAGAGATTTGCCATAATATGTCTTGAATAATTATTTTGTATAAGTAATGAAATTGGTATGAGAAATGTGAAATTGAAAGGATGTATGAATAAATGGTGTAGTTAGATTTGTTTAATCATTCACCTATGAAAATTTGATGAATTATCGGTTATAAAGATTGTATATCTGTTTAGAAATATCTGTATTGGGCTATCGATGGAGGGTAGTTATGTAACAACCCTCATCTTGATTCTGGAATTAATTCCGACATCTTGTTAAGCGGTGAATATGATTGGTAATTGAACCGATCAATTACTAAACCGATCGATCAAAAACTGGGCGATTAATTGACTGTGTTTGTTTGACTTGCATTGCCTATCTGTTTAACTGTTTAACTATCTGTTCAGGTGTATATGTTTAAAACTGTTAATTGATGGCCTTATCGGGGGCCAAACCTGGAACTGGTAGATGTTTTATGATCGAGAATTTATGTGAATTAATGGTATATTTAATTGAAAATCGATTTGGTACGATTAAATTAGATAAAATAAGCTAAATCAAAGAGTTGGCCTTATTTACCGTTTTGCCACCTAGTGGCCCTTTTCATATAAAACATATATTGAGCCTTATACACTTCAAGCAAAACATTTCTTCAGCCCATTTTGAGCTCAAAACCGACTTAGAGAGAGAGAAAACAAGAAGATTGATTTCACATAAGAGTTGGCTTGAATCTTTGAAGAATTGAAGTGTAGATTCTTTGAATTGAGCCTCTAGTCTTGTGATTGAGGATCTAAGGTAGAGTAATTGCCTTCTTGTTTATGAATTGAATCACTCCTTGCATGGTTTAGAGGATTATTAAAGATTAGAGCCAAGATATGGCTTATAATGTTGAATTGAGGCTCATCTCTTGCATGCATGCTTGTATTGAGGAATTTAAAGTTGTTTTCATGGCAAATGTTACATGCATGCTCATATTTATGTTTAAGCCCATGATTTCACCATGTTTTAAGAAGAATTGACTCATCAAAGACATGAAATGGCTTCATATGTTGAGTTGAGTTAGAATTCATGCATGCATGTGTTTATCCTTGCATTGTGAGGTTGGATTTCATGGAAATCTTGCATGCATGTTCATATTCATGATAAAAACCATGATTTCATTTTGTTCTTGAAGAAAAGAGCTCAGTTGAGCTAACATTTGAGGTTTTTAATTGATTGAATTCATGGATATTGCATGTTCTTCATGTTTATGAAAATTGTTTTGAAAATGAGTTTAATGGAACTACCTTTGGGCTTTGAATTCTCAAATTGATCTTTGAAACATGTTATACATTGAGTTTTAAAGTGTTTTCCAGAAAATTAGCCCAAAAGGATCGAATTTGATACATTGAAACTTGGTTTTGATCTTGGAGCTCAAATCTGGAATTTCCAGATTTTGGTCATACGCTTGAGCGGGGGAAGTGCCGCTCGAGCGGGGAAATCGAGCTCCCAAAGATCTCTCATCTGCTTCTGATCTGCTCGGCGGGTATTGTACGCTCAGCGGAGGCTTGTCACACGCCGAGCGTTGGCCTTCGGCGGGGACCTTTGTTGCATGTCCGCCGAAGGGAAAATCAAGGCCGAGGGAACTGCTCAAAATTTCAAATCGTCGAATGCATCTTTGCATCCTCATCCCATTCTAGGCATTCTTAGGCCTAGTTTAAGACATCTTAATGAGGATATAGATGTAGAACACACCGAGGCAAATTTAGGGATTTAGTTATTACTTTCTCAACTGTATAGCTTAGTGTGTGTTCAACCTGTGTACTGTGTAGGGTTGGCGACTAGGGACGCGCTCTAGCTTACTGTAGCCCAAAACTCTGTGAGTAACAGATTGTGTAAAGATATGTTCAAAATGGTTATATTTTGATTACTGAACTGAACTGTCTATTGAACTGATATTGTTTATTGAATGAATGTATGTCCTGTATTTCGAACTGTATTGTGGCATCCTTAGCACCCACCGTTATTGACTGTTATAGAGCTCTGTCGGTTTCCTTGTGGAACCATATTGTTAGATGGCCATCATCATTGTTGGGTCTGTTAAGGCCCGGTCCTTTGGACCTACTGTTTATAGGCTAATGGATGTACCACATATGACTGATTGATTGAAATACTGATTTACTGAAATACTGAAAGATTGAAATACTGTATAATGAATTGATTTCATTACTGCAAGGACATTCATTCATAACCTCTTTACACGTTATGTTATTCACTGGGCTTTAGCTCACTGTTTATATATATATGTAGGTTCTCAAAGAACTGCATCGAGCTAGGAGCATGGGATTGGTCCCCAGTTTTGTCAAGCCAGCCTATGTGCCTCACTGCGAGGTTCCGAGTTGCCATGCTATGGCTTGGGGTGTTTTTGTGTCCCCCGTCGGTCTCCTCACTGTTTGTACATTTGTATAGACTGTCTCTTTGTTATCTTGTCTTGTTGTCTAGGATTTGATCCTGTCTTGACTATCTCAGAATCGATCGATAGATCAGTATATGGATTGTACTGTTTTTATCTATATGAATGCATAAAAATGTTTTTGACATACAGATTTTCACAGCTCAATGGACACTAGTTATTTACTGTATTGGCTTCAGCCCAGACATACTTTCTGTTTGGTATTTTTTTTGAGCCTCGGTAATCTCGGATTCTTGGCGATTCTGATGCTAAACCCATAGGGCCGGGTTTGGGTCGTGACAAGTTATGATTGTTGCAGAAATTGCATGAGGATTAGGTGAGTTGAAAGTAATCATTTAATTGTGTCATTGAAAATGACGGTATGTTAAGGCATTGAATATGTATAATTGATAATCATTGAATATGACGGTACTTGTAAATACATTGTATATGTATAATGTTTTGGGAGGAGAAAGGGGATGCACTCCATGTTTTGGGAGGAGAAAGGGAATGCACTCCATGTTTTGGGAGGAGATAGGGGATGGACTCCATTGAAATTAAGTTGGTCGGAGTGTCTAGGGTGAAAGTCCCGAAATCATATGTATACATGGGTGCCGATTCCGCGGACGAAATTTTCGTAAAATGGCAAGATTGAAGTGCTTGTATGATAGTTATGTTGATTGAAAACCATTGAGTTGTAGTCTCAGTTGGGTTATTCAGAGAATTATAAACTTAGCCTATGAATTGAAATGAAATGAATAAATGGGAATGGATTGAGATATGGATATCGGTACCGTGTGATCATGTAAAGAATGTGCGTTTGTCATAAATATTAAATATATCTCCGACACTTATATCTTAGTTAAACTTCATATATTGTGATGGATTGTTTCTACTGGGCTTTGGCTCATCCTACTTGGGAAACCATTTTCAGGTACCGGTGACATACTTTATCCAAGGATATAGCTTAGGAGGACATAAGAGCTGGAGGCTCTATTTTGTTGTTTAAGTGTTTAAATGTTTATTCAAGCCAAGGGCTTTGTATATACAGCGCTTATGACTCTCTTTTGTTGTAACCAAGCAATGTCTTAGAAAGTTCTGAGCCCGTGGGGCATTTATTTTGCTGTTATTAATTTATATTACATGCTATAGATTCAGGATGAACAATTATGAATGTATATTGCATGTATTATCTTTTGTAATATGAACTCTAATGAATGAAAGTACGCCGATTCTGTTATGCTCATTTCTCTTATGAGTTGGACCATTTGTATTATTTTGGGGGTGTTATAACAATGCTACTGTGGCTTGCTTCTTTGGGCTCCAAGTGATTACTCTTGATCCAAGAGTAAAAACATTTGCTGAAATACTTTGCTTATCATCCAACGAATTTGCCCAATCGTTGTCCGTGAATCCACATAATTTGAAATTGAAAACTTTTGAGTACCAAATCCCATAATCCATAGTTCCAGTGATGTAATGCAAGATTCGCTTCATTGCTCCAAAATGAAGCTTTGAAGGATATTGCATAAACCTGGAAATCATACCAACAGAAAATGTAATATCGGGTCGAGTGTGGGTTAGATAAATTAAACCACCAACAAAGCTTCTGAATCTGCTAGCATCAGTTATTTCTGCCCCATCTTCACACTGCAATTTTTTATTGATATTCATGGATATAGTTATTGGTTTACAATTAAGCATGCCAAATTTATTAAAAAGATCCTTGGCATATTTACTTTGGGAAATAAAAATCCCATCTTCTGCTTGTTGGACCTCAAGGCCAAGAAAATAATGCAGCAAACCCATATCGGACATTTCAAACTCATGCATCATACGTGATTTAAACTCAGCCACAAGAGAACTAGAGGAGCATGTATAAATGATATCATCAACATAAAGACAAATAATGATGAAATCATTTTTACCTTCCTTCTTCACATAAAGAGCGAACTCATTCTCACTTATCAAGAATCCATTTTACTGAAAGTATCCATCAATTTTGCTATACCATGCCCGAGGAGCCTGCTTCAATCCGTACAATGCCTTTCTCAACTTGTACACCTTTTCCATAAACTTCCTCTTGTAGATCTCCATTTAGAAATGCATGTTGCTGTGCATATCCCTTCGCCACAAGCCGAGCCTTGTGCTTTTGTATACTTCCATCTGCACTAAATTTTGTCTTAATTACCCACTTCAAACCAATTGCATTTTTGCCTTCCGACAAGTCCATCATCACCTACGTTCCATTATTTTCAATTGCTGTCAATTCTTCAATCATCACTCTTTGCCATTCTTCTTTTGCAATTGCTTCTCCATAAGTTATAGGATCTGAAATAGTAAGAGCAAATTGGCAAGACTCATAAATGTCTCTTAAGGATTTAAACTTTCTGGGCGGTGTTTCATCCGAAGACTCTTCAAGAGTAGACGAAGAGTCACTCCTTGGTGAACTTGGTGACGCCATAGAGGAACCGGATGAACTTGTCGGAGTTAGCTCTTGACTTTCATTTGGAGAGATTTCAATGGACATAGGAATCTATTGGTGTATCTTCTCATCACTTCCATGCAAATCCCAGCTTATAGTTTCATTAAATACTGCGTCCCTTCTATTTAAAAACTTGCCACTAAGAGGGTTATATACTCTATAGGCTTTGGATTGTGTATAGTAATCAATGAAAATACATTTTTCAGATTTTTCATCAAGTTTATGACGAAATTGAGAATTTACCAAAGCATAAGCAATACACCCAAAAACTTTTAAGTGACTTACGTATGGTTTTGTGTCACACCAAGCTTCAAACAGAGTTCGATTCATGGCTGCCCTTGTGGAAGAGAGATTCAATAAATAAACTGATGTTGCCACAGCTTCAGCCCAAAATTCATTCGAAAGTCTTTTTGCTTGTAACATGCTTCTTGCTATCTCCACAACAATTCGATTCTTCTGCTCGGCGACGCCATTTTGCTTTGGAGTGTAAGGAGTTGTCAACTCCCGTTGAACGCCATTTTCTTCACAAAAAAGATCAAAATCTTTGGATAAGAATTCTCCACCTCTATTAGTGCGAAGAACTTTGATGCAAAATCCACTTTGCTTTTCAACCTAGCTTTGAAGTGTCTGAATTTCTCAAAGGCTTCTGATTTGTTTTCCAAAAAATAAACCCAACTCATGTGACTATAATCATCAGTAAATAGCAAGAAATAACGACTTCCACCAAAAGATTTAGTTTGCATAGGTCCACATAAATGAGCATGAATTAATTTGAGACACGTTGAAACTCGCTAGGCCTTTCCAACTGGAAATGACTTTCTAGTTTGTTTCCCATAGATGCACCCTTCACATAATCCAATGGAACCAATTTTCGATAGTCCAAAAACCATGCCTCTTTCATTTAGCAATTTCAAACCCTTGATGTTGAGATGCCCGCATCACAAATGCCATAACTTCGAGTCATCTTTTCCACTAGCAGCAAAGACAAAATTTTCCATGCTGGAAACTTCCATTGGGAACATTTTGTTTTGAGTCATGTTGATATTACTCAATGTATGTCCCGAGTGCTTGTCTTTAATAACACATGCATCATTGTCAAATAAGATGGAATATCCAGCAGCATCCATTAATTGCCTAACACTTAGCAAATTATATCCCAAATTAGGTACAAATTGAACATTATGCAAGAGTTTTACGTTACCACGGGTAGTTTTAATGCCCACTGTACTTTTCCCTTCAACTTGCATTTCTTTGGCATTTCCAAGCTGCACCTTTAACTTCTATGTCTCATAAAGCTCTTTGAACAATGATTTCATCCTTTTCATATGATTCGAACAGCCGCTGTCTACGAACCACACATCGCTTGACTTATTGTTTGGATCAAAATGAGTCATAAAAGGCTTATTACTTTTTTCTCCATTTTCTACTGCATAATTCACTTGCTAATCTTTGTACCAACAATAAGTTTTTATATGACCATACTTCTTACAATGATAACATTGAACACCATTCTTGTTGCTTCTTTGCTCACCAGACTGCTGTTGCCTGTCGAAGCGAAGCGACCTCTGCCTCTTCTGTTATCACGACCACGACCACGACCACGACCACGACCACGACCACGAAATCCTCCTCTTCCACGGCCTCTGCTTGTCGAACTGTCATTTTCTGCAGCTTTGGTGACTATGTCCTTCACTTGAAATGCTTTTTCTTCATTCTTTTCAAGTGATTGATTAATTCTTGTCTCATGTGCTTGTAAGGACCCTATCAGTTCATCAAAGGAAAAAGCTGAAAAATCCTTAGATTCTTCTATGGCAGCAACAACGTGATCAAACTTTGGAGTCAAGCTTCTTAGTACCTTTGCAACAATCGTTTCATCAGAAATCTTCTCGTCATACGATCGCATTTGACTGATTATTGTCATTACCCGAGACAAAAAATCAGCAATTGATTCTCTACTCTTCATGTACAAGGTTTCAAAGTCACGTCATAGTGATTGTAATTTCACCACGATAACTTTTGAATCACCTTGAAACTCCTTCTGCAGAGTTGACCAAGCTTGCTTCGATGTGGTTGCTGCTGCAATTCGTGAGAAGATGCTGCCATGAACAGCCAGCTGAATAATTACCAACACCTTTGAATCTTTCTTCTTATTCTCCTTCAATCTTGTTTCTTTATCAGGATTTGCGTAGCCTTGTTCTACCAAATCCTAAAGATCTTGAGATTTGAATAGAGTCATCATTTGGATACTCTAGAATCCATAGCCTTCTTCCTTAAAGACATGGATGAGTGGTTGTACAGCACTCATTGCACTGCCTTTGCTGGCCATTGGTTTTCCTCTCAGGTGTTTCACTCAACTCATGTGTTTACTCTCTCTATTCACTCTCTTAACTTGGCTCTAATACTAAATTTGTTGGAGATAAAATTGAATAACACTGAAATAGAGGCAAAACAAAGAAAACAGAGGCAAACAAAGAAATATAGAAAGTCTGAACTTTCGGGTCGTCTTATTCAATTCACAAAATACTAAAGCAAATGTGCCTATATATAGGCTTACAACCAAAACAACCAAACTGAATTTTATGGACCACTAAGTCACTAACGTAAACCCACTACAACCATTAGCATAATATTAGCAACAATATCAACTACCCAATTAACTAAACAAACTCAGAAAAATACAGACACTACTAACAACCCGAAGAGACCGAGTTAGACTTTGAATCATTCTTCAACACACTGAAGGTGGGGATGGAAGTTACCGAAGAAAGTTTGCAAGGGTGGAGGTCCACAGAGTAAAGTTGATATTATGGTGGGTGCTTAAAGAAAAAACAAAGACAAGCAAAATTGATATGTGATATGAAAGCATATTTTTTTTATTGCATTTACAGATATGAAGGATAAATTATATTGGGTAAATTACACCTGTTTCTCCTGAGGTTTGGATTTAATACATGTTATCTCTTGACATTTGAAAAATTACACTAAACCCCTGTCATTGAAATTATTTAGATAGAATGAAGACATTGAACTCATGTACTATCTCTTTTCTTGCTTTGTTTTACTTCTTCTACTTTTTTTCGTTTTCCTTTGCTTTATTATTATTTTTTCCAATGTAATTTCATTTATTTTTTTACTAGGAGTTGTTGCATTTTATATAAGTAGGAGAGTTTTTGAAATAAGACTATTAACCACAATGGTGAGAATGTAATTTCTAAAATGTCAAGAGATGATATGTAATTAGACTAAATCTCAAGAGGTGTCAGTGTAATTTACCCAATTACCCAATTACATTTTACCCCTTTGAACCATCACCATCACCTTAAATTATCAATTTATATCAATGTTAATCGTATGAGTAAAAAATCAAAGTAAGTCTTGTATAGGGTATTTCAAATAGAGCGTTGCTATTTAGGTTCAAATATTAGATCCACTTTGTAGATCCAGTGATGTGTCAAGAATAATTTTTTTGATATATTATTAGATTTGGAAAGTGAATCTAAAAAATAAACTTTTACATCATTTTTCTTTCAGATATTATGAAATGCTTTACATGATTTTAAAAAAAGTCATTAAAAAAAGTTCAATTTGATTTAAAATCAGTGTAGTCCAAAGTAACTTAAAAAAAAAAAACAACAAAAAAAAAGCAATTGCCCCGGTCTTTATTCCAAGAATTTTACAATGGCAATAATCTGAATTTTTTAAATTTTTTTTAAAATACGATATCCGCATTCTTTTGGAGGGTTTTCTATCCTTTCTTGGTCCCCAGGTCCACCGGCCATCCGCCGTCGCAGTGCGCCGATGATAGATTTATGTTTGTGAAACAAAATTGGCACAAAGCGACAGAGTAAAGGTATTCTCTCTCTACCTTCCTATCTCACTCTGTGTGTTTCTCTCTCTGATCTTAGCCTTATTTCCCTCTTTCCCCTCTCTTTTATCCTTTGATCTTGCTTTATTCCCTGTAGTTTACTTTCTAGGGACCATGGATGTTATTATTTCTTCATTAAGAGTATAATATTTCTAGTGTATAAATGGAGAATCTAGTGTCAAAACGTTGGGTTTTGGGAAGGAATTTGCAAAGTAAAAAGAAAATGATAAAGGAAAATGTGAATAAAAGTATATCTATATTTCACATAATTTTACATAACTTTTTTCTTTCTTTTTTTAAATCCTTTTCGAATCCTCCAACCAAACACATTTAGTTAGATAACCTAAAGATTTTGAGTTTTTGCTTCTTGGACAATGAGGGTGCTTTATTTTATTTTTTATTTATTGCTTTGTTGAGGATTTGTAAAGTTGCTACCTGAAGATTCTTTTAAATGGATTAATGCTCTAGTCTTTATAATGCTAAATAGTGGCGGTGCAAATGCAATGCGTTTATAATTTTATATCAATTTTTTGGATGGGTTGATGAATGAGTAGAACTGTTTATCATTTTTTATTTTTTTTTTAAGGTTAAGATTTTATTCAAAACACAAAACAAGTACAAAGAACAAGGGTCATAACCCAAACCCAAACCCAAATCTACAGCCTAAAATTACAGGGAAAACAACAACCTAGTAAACTAGTGATGCACTTGAAGGTTAGAAGGAGAAACATCCTAATCCAAGCGAGTTTGCCAATTAATAAAGGAGTTCTTCACATACCTCAAAGAACATAGCCTAGCTTTAATTTCTGTACTAGCCATGGCAAGAATAACATCTAAATGATTGTTAGCCTACCTAAACACTCCTATTCCTTTCAACCCAGACTTGGTATACAACACAAGCTAAGGATAGTTTATGGCTATGAAGCATGGACATGCCAGATTTGATGCCGTGGCGGTGTCGGACATGGGCTGTGTTACATGGTCTCTATTTTTTGGGGTGAAGTACCCGTGTTGACACGACACGACACGGGTGTGGGTGTGGGATCTGTGTCGGATTCGCCTGTTCTCTCTCGGACACGGCTCTTTACAGACAGCAAAAGAAATGAAAGAGGGAGAGAAAGAAAGAACCTGGTCGCCTGTCGAAACGGCGAAGACATCGGTCGCTGCTTCGACTGCTTCGACATGCTCGATGCTCGGTCTCCATCTCCTGCTCTGTCTTCTCTCTCGTCTCTCCATCTCCTTCTCTGTCTTCTCTTTCGTCTCTCGATCTCTCTTCCTTTCCTCTCGTCTCTCGATCTCGCTCTCCCTCTACTCTCTCTCTTGATCGCCAACTTCTTTCTTCTGTTCTCTCTTCTCTCGATCTCCCTCTATTTTCTTTTCTCTCCTCTCTGTTCTATTTTCTTCTCTTCTTTATATTATATTAGTATATAATATAAATTTCATTAATATAATAATATATAGTATTGTTAATATCATATAATATTATTCATCCAAAAAAAAATTATATAATATAATATATCATAAATAATATAATTTTTATGTCTAAAATAAAAATAACTTATTTTATAATATATAATATAATTTATTTTGTATCTAAAATAATTTTTATAATTTTTATTTGTTATTTATATAATATAACTCATCTTCATAAAATAAATATATTTAAAAAAAAAAAAACTATTTAACGTATCTCCATACCCATATCTAAATTTTGATACATATTTACGTATCCTTAATTTTTAATTTTGAAGTGTTCGACCCTTAGATACGCACCCGCATCCGATACCCGTACCCGAGTCCGTGTAACATAGGATACGGGGACACACCAGATGGCGTATCCCTTTAATTTAATTATTTTTTTTTGTAGGGGACACGGCGAGGACACGGCGGGGACACGCGTGTCCAGATCTGGACACGGCATAGACATGGCGGGGCATAAATCTTTGGGGACAAAGGAGAGAGAGAGACAAAGGAGAGAGAGTGGACAAACCTGTCGCCGTGAAGGAGAGAGAGGGAACCATTGATCGAAGACGCCGACGCGAACCATCAATCGAAGACGCCGACTCGAACCATCGATTGAAGACACCTACTCCAACCGTTGACATCCAGTCGTTGACGAGGTCCATCTAGACCTTTGAATCCTGATTGTAAGTCCCTCTCTCTCTCGCACTCTTTCTCTCTCTCGAACAGTCTATCCTCTCTCTCTCGAACAGTCCCTCTCTCTCTCGCACTCTTCTCTCTCTCGAACAGTCTATCCTCTGTCTCTTGCACTCTTCTCTCTCTCTCGAACTCTCGTTTTTTATTTATTTATAATAATAGGTTTATATATATATATATGTTTGTAAAACTTACTCTTTTTTTTATTATTTATAATAGGTTTATATATATATCTTTGTAAAACTTATTTTTTTAATTATTGGTTTATATATATGACACTTTTTTGTGGATGGATAATCTATTAATTTATTTAAATATAATGGTTATATTGATTGAATTAATATTGTTATGTTAGTTTTTGTTAATCTACATAACAAATAAAAATATATTTAAAAAAAAATAAAATTTCCGTGTCCGTGTCCGTGTCCCCGTCCCCATTTTTTGAAAATTGCCATGTCCCATGTCCGTGTCCGTGTCTGTGTCCGTATCCGTGCTTCTTAGGTTTATGGGCTATACTTTTTGGTAGAGTTTGGCTCACTAGAATGAAATGGAATCGAATGATCATTCTATCAAAATCTTCATTCCCATGTTTGGTTAGACTAAAAAAATAATGACTAAATGGGATCGTCTTATGCCATTTTAGGGGAATGGTCATTCCATAAGAAAGCCTAAGGAATCACCATTCCATTCCTTTTCACTCCAATGAATCAAATAGAGTGTGTTAAGAGAATGATTAGAGCAATTGATCCTAAACCATTGAAACTCATCACTCCAGCCCAAGATACCTCTGCTGGACTGGTTAATACTCAAAAGTTGCTTCCAGATGCTCTGACCATATGCTCACTCAAAGAATAAATGGTTATGACTTTCATTTGCTGCATTACACAGTAGACAAGAGGGATCTAGTTGCATACCCCATCTTAGCAATCTGTCTCTGGTAGATAATCTTTGAAGACAAACCAACCAAAGAATGAAAACCATTTTGGGATACCTCTTTTAAATCAAATGATGTTATGCCATGAAGCAGTAGGTTTTTTAGCTCCTCTAAGAATTTTGGGTAGTTTTAGATGTGATAATTATTGAATGCAGAGAGCATTTTTTGAAAAGCAAAAAAACGTGACAGCGTTCGCACCAAATAAGGTGTATGCTTTATATAATAAAACAGATGCCAACATTCACACCAAATGAGATGTAAGCTTTATATAATAGAATAGATAGATAGAATATATTGTTTTGAACATGTTTTGGAAAATTGTTCATTTTTGTTGTTTTGGGTGAACCACCCAAGCACTGTCTCAAAACCGCTTGAATAAATCTACTGACCCGCTGGTTTGGGCGAACTGCGGTTTGGTGGTGGGTGAAAAAACTCAATCATCAATTGGTGGTTCAGTTGAGATTTTATCTCCAAACCCGCTCCACACCCACTCTTGTGCCCCCTAATTGGATTGGTTCGGATTTTGATTGTTTTCTAATCAATTGGATTTGGATTATGCCAAATTCGATCTGAATTTGGTCCGCCAACAGGCCTAATTGAACACTCTCGCAAGAATTGTCCTCAGGTGCAAGGTTGTCATGCCTATCTTTTCCAGCTTTTTACTGGGTTGGACCTTAAAAACCAGCAAATGTAAGAGCTAGCTAGTTCTGTTACTTTTTTAACATGTATAGCTACAAGTAAGGATCACAAGGCATTTTCTCATTCTTTTCCTTCTTGGGTATCGTAGTTTTTTCAATTTTTTCCAAAACCAGTTGTTTGCAGTAGGAACAAGGATGAGAACACCAAGTATACATGGCTTAAGCAGAAGAAGATGTTCAGAAACATTAGTAGGTCAAAGAGTACTGAATTCCATTCAATCGCGTGGTTGATCAGCAAGTAGAATTTAGCATGCACTGAATTTAGCACCCATCATTCATTGCATTTTTGTGAGATGCGGGATTTATAGTTTTATTTTTTATTTTAATATTTGCAGTAGCCCATAAATACCAAGCTTATTGTTATTAGAAGACACCTTTGATATTAGAATAATATTGAATTGTGAGTTTTGGCTATTGGACTTATTTATTTTTTCATTGCTTGTTATTTTTCCTTTACCATCTGCCATCGAGGACCTTACAACTCCTGACTTCAGCACAATCAAATCATTCACTCTAGTTTCAATAATAACAACAGAAGGGGAAAAAAATACATTTCATATGGCAATTTGGCATGTCAAAGCCAAAGGTTAACTTCAGTTGCATACTATATGCTACAAAACAATTTGTATGGCCATCAACAAATGGATTACAAAATAGGAGGTTTTATTTATGTTTATTTTTATAATTAATGTTGAGCCTTAGGATATACATGCAGGATTTTTTTTGGGTCTTCCAAAATCAAATACAGTAAAAATTTGGGACCTTGAGAAAATTGGCAGCATGATTATAATTTGGAATATAAAGATTATAGAAAACAATTGTAGACAGTAGGGTTAGTCCAACGTTTTTGCATAGTGGGGGAGGGGGTTCAGGATTGCAAAGTGACTTCAGAGTGAGATTTTAGTAGTTTAAGCCATTCTATTTAATATATGCACAAGTGGATAGGATGAAGTTAGATGCATTATCAACATGCAGACGTTCTTAACTGTGATTTACAAATTTTTGTAAATGCAATTTTGAAAATCATGCTTGCGTTAGTCTTCTTGCTATGTTGCAAGTGAGTTTAAGGAAAATCTAGGTGTGTGAGATTGAGAGGGGTTGTAGAGATGGAAGGGAGAGAAAAATATTGGGAGTGGGGGTAGTGGGTTTGCTTTAGGGCTCAATTTCCCTTGAGCATGGAAATAGAGATTGTTTAAGTGCTCAGGTATTAGTGTCAAGTTTGAGTGTTTTTTAGTCTGATGATTGTATTTTTTCTCTTGCCTGCAAACATAGGCAAGTTTGTGCCAAATCATGTAAATCTCTGTATATTTTTCTCTTTAGTGTGTGTGTTTCTGTTTACATTCATGGAATTAATAATCCCCAACACCTCCTTGGGATAAACTTTAATAACTTCATACTGCAAGCTTGAAGAAGTTTTAACTTTTTAATTGAGTGAAAATACCAACATGCCACATGTTTTGCAATCCAGTGATGAGCTTCATCATTTAGAAGAAAAAAAAATCCCATTCGCTTCATAGAGAAGTTTTAACCTTTTATAGAGATATTATGCAAGTGTTTCTTTAAAATAGTATGAAGTATCATCTTTTTTTTTTTAATGACCGCCAATCTCTCTCTCTCTCTCTCTCTCTCTCTCTATATATATATATATATTATCCCCGAGTTAAGAATTCTAGCTCCAACCTGGCTTGGTCATGTCCACACGACAAGCAATTTTTAGGTACTTTAAGGCATTTGTCACGTGGTGTCCTACTAAATTATAATCGGTTTACATGGTGAAACTCATTTACATTTATACTTGTGTTTTGCCTAATAACATAGAAAGTGACACTTGGTGATTAGCATAGTAGGGTATAGAATCTGTATCTCAAATGACAAAAAAGCCCTTCAAATTGTCAGCCATGTAAAAAGTACACGACCTCTTAGGATTCAAAGTTGTTAGCTGATGGAATCATTAACAAATTGGAGGTCACTTTGTGTACATGAATCTGAAATCTTTCGGACATGTCAAAAAAAAAAAAAACAAAAAACTTCCATACAAAATGAAGAGGAAGAGAATATTATAAAAAGAAAGGAGGATCCCATCAACGAAGCCTCCTTCTTGAGATCCTCTTTCTCTATGCAAATCGATGGTGCACCAGATGTGAATGTATGTGGTTGTTTCTTTCTTTCTATCCCTTAAAATCTGAAATAGCATTTAGATTTTATTATGTTGTTTTTATTTTTATTTTTATAACTATTGTTTCCTTAATTTTGCTTTTCCTTTTTGGTGGTGGCTAGATGGTGCCTAATGGGACTTCAGAGATCCAACAAGTTGAACACACCAGCAAGGCAGATTCATCAAGGAAAGCAAAGGAAATTGCAGCAAGAGAAGGAATAACAAGGCCCCCACTTAATTTCCTAGCGATTTTGAAAGATACAAATATATCAATTGACACGTCTTCCCCTAGCAAGCTGTGTGAGCAGCTCTACACTGGAGTATGCTTAAAGCCCAACAAACTGGCAAGTTCTACTTAAAGCCCATTTCATATATGAACTAGTCACACTGTTATTTCAAAATCAGTATAATTTCATATTTCATAGTGATGGATTGAACCCCAACTATGAAATCCAAAAATATATGCCACCCATATATGATGCCTTTTTTTTTTTTTTTTTCCCTTTTTTGGTTTCACATTATTGTCATTAATTATTGCTATCCATGCATGTGTTGTCATTACTGCCTATTGCAGAAGTATTTTGTTGACAAGAAATCAAACAAGAACTGCTTTGTGCTATTTGCAAGAGAACTTAATATCTGTTGGAACGAAGATCCTCGATATTGGAGATGGACCACATTGAAGGAGACAAGGTAAGTTAAATAATATGTATAGCTTAAGAACTTCATGTCATGTTATGCTATGTTGACTTAAGGCTATTTAACATTTAATCAATGAAACTGATCAATGGCGTGACCTAAAGCAATAAGGCCTAACTGTGAGTTTCTTCTTCAAGGAACATTTGTTCATGAAATGGGCAAATCGTATATATATATATATTAATTGTGCAGGAAACAAAAATTTGTGGTTCTGGATTTATTTATTTATTTATAATGAACATGGACAGTTTTAACGTTTACCTGGTTTGGCATGCAGTGGTGCAGAGATTTAAGTGGCTGAGCCATTACAGGTATGTTGGTTAGACATTAGAGGGCAATTTAATGGGGCAATTGATCTCTCACCAGGGATAGTTTTACGAAATTGTTTTTGTTGTGAGGATGATCAAATATCGAGATTTCTCATTAAAACTTCCCATCGTTCTTCCAAATTCAAAAAAGCTAACATGCAAGGAAAGTTTAAATGAAAAGCCTTTAGGAAGTTGGTTTGATATCCAGTTGGGTGAGTTTAAAATGTCACCAGAAAATGTTGGAATGATGGAATTCTCTCCGAAGGATCATGCTGAACTGTGGAAGAGTGGGCTTATTGTGAAATGTGAAATCATTTGACCGAAGGAGCCAGAGTAAAATATTTTACAGCATTGCTAGGAATAAATTAGTTTATTTATTTATTTTAATGTGTAGTTTATTAGGTGTCAATATGTTTAATCAATATTTTAGGTACTTTGAATTGGATGCTAAAGTCTTCTATATCTAAGCAAGGGATGCGTGACCGCCTGTGTAGTAGGGGTGCAACTTGGATAGGTTCGCTCGGGCTGGAGGGTTAGCCTGAATTGTGTTTGGCAGTGCCCAAGCCCGCCCAAGCTTGACCATCAACCCGAGCTTGGTTGTCCAAGCCGGGACCGAGCTTCATAATATGAACTCGAGTTAGTCTGAATTGCCCAAATTTCACAAGAAATATGATGATATTACCCTTTTTTATCCTTTCATATTGACAGGAGAAATTAGGAAAAAACTTAAGTTAAACATGATTTGTATAGATGCATACCCTGATTAAGCATTGACCACCACAATCCAATAAGCTGTTAATTTCATCATTATTCGAACTTCCGCAAATGTAGCAGCAGAATGCATCCAAATCTGAAATAGAGGACTAGTAATGGTGCATTTCAGTGGATCTGAATCATAGCCTAAAATGATCAGCATCTTCATGATTAAACTATTGCAATTCATGGATGAAGGTTAGGATAAACATTATGTTATTAGTATACAAGCTAGACTAGTAAAATATTAATCAAGATACAAGAGTATAATTGGATTGCTTACTTGGAATTCTTAAAGAGCAGGAATATCTACACAGATGGAATCCTTCCTTGATTAAACTTCGTGGTTCTTGTTCCTTTCTCCGTGTTGTTCTTCAACTCTTTGAGGAAGAAATGAAAGTTTGACAGAGAGGGAAGAAAAGAATAGGTAGGGTTTAGTGTTTACTTTTAATCTAATGGTCCAAATACAAGATTCTAATCTAAGGGCCAAAGCTCAGCAAAAAAATAAAATAAAATAAAATAAAATCTAAGGGCCACATATTTCTACATATATTATATAACTTTTATAATATATAAAATGCAACTCGGGTTCGGGTTGCTCCGGTTACACAACCTCTGTTCAGGCCAGCTCAAATTGCAATTCGGGCATCAAAAATTTGCCAAGGCTTGCCCAGATTACAATATATTGTTGCCCAAGTCCTAAAAAAACTCGGTCTGGGTACGGGTTGCTCGGCTTGAGTCCATTCAAGTTGTACCCCTAATGTGTAGTGTAATAAGTGAAACAAAACTTTTTGTATAATGCTTGATATATATATCCTAATTTTATATATGAGATGGGTTCATCAAAATATATATAGGAAAATGTTAATTCTTATTCAATTTTGATCATGGCACGGGATGGTTGACATTTAGGTAGTTAAATGTCATTTTAACGGACATTATGTTTTAAAATTGCAAGTCACAATGCAATACAAATCTTATATATTTCTTTTCTGTTTGTATCTTATTTTTATGAGTTTAGAAAAGGAGAACCGTTAAGTAACGATGGTAATAATTAGTAATCATACAAATATAAATTAAAAAACCATTGCCACGCATTAAATTATGTTGTCATACAATACTCTTTTTTTTTTTTTAGACAAATGTGATTTAATGGACTATTGATATCCGATCAATTTAATTTTTGTAGAAATAATATGCTCGACGAGTCTTACAAAATGAAGAGTTTGAATCGTCGAGGCGGGCCCATCCCAAAGTAGGCCCAAAGTGGCCTAGACTCAACTCATGTCCAATTAAGGACCGGAGAGGATCTGCTTTCTAAAATTTTAGGGAAAATTATAGAAAAATAGTATGAAGAATGAATAATTGTAAAATAAGGAGAAATCTAAAATAATTGCATATGATATGGAAAAACTATTTTTGGCAAAACATGGTAAAAAATTATGTTGTTGCCCTTCCATTTTTTGCCCTAATTTCTTTCTTTCCTCTTTTCCTCCTTCCTCTCCACCCTCTCGAGTTGGTGGCTACCTTCTCAACCGTCACCAACCCTAGCCCCCTTTGACTCTCTATTCACTCCCATCATCGTTGTCGCTTCCATCCCTAACCTCCGATGACTTTTCAAGCACTTTTCTCGCCGCCACCACCATTACCCCAATTCTTGCCTTCCCTTTCTCTTTTCCCTCTTTCTTATCTTTCTTCCCTTCACTCTCTTCAACCAGATTTGGAAAAATCAAATCTGATTGCAATAGTGAGTGCAATCAATTGTGCGCTCTGTCATGATCTCTCTCACTCTCTCATAATTCTCTCTCTCTCTCTCTCTCTCTCTCTCTCATTGTGGAAGGGGCTCGGGATAGCAGGGTGTAGACACTCTATTTTGATTAGCCTTAAGACTTGGGCATTTTTTTTCGAAAAATTAGAATATTCTATTTTATGAATTTCTTAGCAGAAAAATCGAATTTAAGCTTTAATCCCAACTTTCACTTGTTTTGACAAAATTATTTTAGACCGCTAAAATATATTTTTAGTTCATGAATTTGTAGTATTTTATAATTTTAGATGATTTTAGGTACTTGTACATAAAAATGATCACACCCCACTATCACCACTTATCATCCGTTTTCCTAATCACACCCTACCATCTCCCCCTCATCATCTATTTTTCTTAATCACACACCACCATCTCCACTCACCATCTACTTTCCTAATCACACACCACCATCAACACTCACCATCCATTTTTCTAATCACACACCACCATCACCACTCACCATTTACATCTATTATACATTGTCTCTCACCTCCATTATATATTGTCTTCCACAAACTTTCTTCAATTGCCTATATCATTAGAACTATGAATAAGGTGGTGAAAATTTTTGATTTGAGAGAGGTCTAAGCTTTGATCAAAGAAAGAGTTTGTTTTGTCAAAATTGAGAGAAAATACAAAGTAAGATATAAACTTCCATTTTATTACCTTTCACTAACATCTATTAATATCTATTCACTAAAGCTAAAACTTGAATATTCTTGTTGAGATTTCAAAAACATACTCCATAACCTTAAGGGTGCTAGGAAGAGAGTTTGAAAATTAGAAAATTTATCATTTCCTCCAAATGTGCAATTTTCTCATCTATTTTCTTTCTATTTCTTGTCTTTAAATATGTGATATAACTTGTAAAAATGATTGGTTGAACCACCTATCCTTAGATGATGTAGTTTCTTTAATTTCTTGTATTTTATTTTTTGTTTTCTCATGTTCTTAAATTTTATTTTCATAATTTTCTTATATTTAAATATGTGATTTAACTTGTAGAAATGGTTGGTTGAACCACCTATCCTTAGATGATGTAGTTTCTTTAATTTCTTGTATTTTATTTCTTGTTCTTTCATCTTCTTAAATTATATTTTCAAAATTTTCTTATGCTTAAATATAGAATTTAATTTGTAGAAATGGTTGGCTAAGCCACCTACTCTTAGATGATGTATATTCTTTATTTTTTTATATTTTCTTTTTCTTTTTTTCCTTTGAAGTTATAAAGGCTTCCTCATTAAAAAGTGTTAAAAACTCTCTTCTCAACCAATTTTGAATATGGAAATAGATTTCACATCTATATTCCATGAGTAATAAGACAGTCTTTAATGACTTTTAGTGAGTTATTTGTATTCCCCCCTTTCTTATATATATATATATATTTATTCAATCTTTGTAATTTTCATCTTTTGATGATAGAGTTGATGATCATATTATGCACATGAGAGTTTTGCACCTTTGTAACTTTAGCCCTAATGGCTAGAGTTGATGGCCATTGATGTTAGATTTTATGGTAGCTTTTATGGTTAAGACTTATTCTTTACAAGTATAAAAAGGGCCTTTTCCCTCCAACTTAGAAGAAGAGTTTTTTGATGGAAAATGGAGATGGTGTTTTGAAATAAAAAGTTAGAGATGATTTTTTATCCCAAAGAAAAATTTTCCTATCTTCTTTTGTTAGCCTCTTCTTTGGTTCTTGTTAGAGAATGCATCTATTGTCAAGTTCGCCGAAGCTATTCAAAAAGTGTTTCTACATTAGCAGGTTTTGACCGTCGTATCCTGGGTGACAGATCTTGGTGTACCTCTAGCATCCATTGGGAAGCGGTGAATCTGTTTTAAGTAAACTGTCTAATGCAGGCTTCGATTTGCTTCTTTTCTTATCATATGTTCTTAAATTTTTCAATACTTAGTTTACAAAGATGAGTTCTAATATTTAATTATCCATGTTAATAATGTGTTTAATTAGTAATGTAATCTAATTCATTTTTGTAATTTTAGTTATGTAGTTTATTATGTATTTTATTCCTTAAATAAAAAAATTATTTTGTCATTTCTATTTAATTTATTTTATATATATATTTTTTGTATTATTATGAAAAAATACCAACAAATATTATTGATTGAAAAAATGGATCCCATTACTTCTTTGTTTTCTTTGAAGAGAACACTGAACACTTATCTGAACATAAATAATCTGGAGCAATGAATAATTTTTCATTGGTACAACGACATGAAGTTAACAAAATCCATTTTATTTATTCTTTAACCGACAACAAAACTTTCATGCTTTATAAAAGCTTTGAATACGTTAAACCTATCAAAAGCTTCCACCAATTAAAGTTGTTAGATGAATTGAAGATACGGGACGTTAAAGTTGTCAAAAGCTTCTTTCAATTAAAGTTGTTAGATATATGGAAGATGCACAGAATATCCATAAATAAATAGGTGTTGATAAAAATTATTCATTGCCCAAAATCTAGATGGTGTCTCAACCTAAGTATTATGAAAAATATTATGGACTCCAAATGAATTATCAAATTTTTTATAAAATCTCTTACATGGGTGTGGGAATGTGTGGATCCTACACCCATGTGAGAGGTTTGGTAAAAAATTTTATAATTTATTTGGGATCTCTAACATAACTCAAGTATTATTAGTTGAAATGATGGGGTGGTGATAGAGGGCTCTAAATGTAGAGCTCTAAAATGAGCTCTATTGAGGTGGCATGAAAAAAAGGAGGGGAGAGCTCTCCTCTTGGAGCTCTAAAACATTTTTTGAAACAATGGATTCCACTACTTGTTCGTTTCCTTTGAAGAGACAATTGAACACTTATTCAAACATAAATAATGTGGAACAATGCTTCTGGACAATGAATAATTTCTCATTGATAAAACGACATGAAGATAACAAAATTCTTTCTATTTATTCTGACAACAAAATTTTTCATGTTTTATAAAACCTTTCAATATGTTTAAACTGTAAAAAACGTCCATTAATTAAAACTGTTAGAGAGCATCTTTGAATGCTGTAGCTAAAAAACAATAGAAGTTAATTGATTGGGTGGTTCAGGCGTATTGTCTCGTGCTAGTACAAATTGGGTTTTGTCTGGTACTACTACCAATTGCATGTATTCTTACAACAACATTTTTCAAACTTTATAAAACCTTCCAATACGTTTAAACTGTCAAAAGCTTCTATCAAATAAAGTTGTTAGAGAGCATCTTTGAATGTTGTAGTTAAAAAATAATAAAAGTGACAACAAAAATTTCCATGCTTTATAAAACCTTTCAATATGTTCAAAATGTCAAAGCTTCCATCAATAAAAGCTGTTAGAGAGTATCTTTGAATGCTATAGCTAAAAAACAATAGAAGTTATTGATTGGGTGGTTTAGGCGTATTGTCTACTGCTATTACAAATTGCGTATTGTTTGGTGCTACTACAAATTGCATGTATGCTGATAACAAAATTTTCCATGCTATAAAAAACCTTTCAATACGTTTAAAATGTCAAAACTTCCTTCAATTAAAGCAGTTAGAGAGCATCTTTGAATGCTTTAGCTAAAAAACAATAAAAATTATTGATTGGATCGTTCAGGCATATTGTTTGGTGCTAATTACAAATTGCGTATTGTCTGGTGCTACTACAAATTTCATTTATGTTGACAACAAAATTTTCCATACTTCATAAAACCTTTCAATACGTTTAAAATGTCAAAGCTTCCATCAATTAAAGCTGTTAGAGAGCACCTTTGAATGCTGTCACTAAAAAACAATAGAAGTTATTGATTGAGTGAATTAGGTGTATTGTCCGGTGCTATTACAAATTGCATATTGTCCGGTGCTACTACAAATTACATGTATACTGACAACAAAATTTTTCATGCTTTATAAAACCTTTCGACACATTTAAAATGTCAAACCTTCCATCAATTAAAACTGTTAGAGAGCATTTTTGAATGTTGTAGCTAAAAAACAATAGAAGTTATTGATTGGGTGGATCAGGCGTATTGTCTAGTGCTATTATAAATTGCGTATTGTTTGGTGCTACTACAAATTGCATGTATGCTAATAACAAAATTTTTCATGCTTTATAAAACCTTTCAATACGCTTAAAATGTCAAAGATTCCATCAACTAAAGCTATTAGAGAGCATTTTTGAATGCTGTAGCTAAAAAACAATAGAAGTTATTGATTGGGTGGTTCAAGCATATTGTGTGGTGCTACTACAAATTGCGTATTGTGTGGTGCTACTACAAATTGCATGTATTCTGACAACAAAATTTTTCATGCTTTATGAAACCTTCCAATATGTTTAATCTATCAAAAGCTTTCATTAATTAAAGTTGTTAGAGAGCATCTTTGAATGCTATAGCTAAAAAACAATAGAAGTTATTGATTGGGTGGTTCAGGCGTATTGTCTGGTGCTAATACCAATTGCATGTATTCTGACAACAAGATTTTTCATGCTTTATAAAACCTTCCAATACATTTAAACTGTCAATAGCTTCTATCAATAAAAGCCGTTAGAGAGAATCTTTGAATGTTGTAGCTAAAAAGCAATATAAGTGACAACAAAAGTTTCCATGCTTTATAAAACCTTTCAATACGTTTAAAATGTCAAAGCTTTCATTAATTAAAGCTGTTAGAGAGCATCTTTGAATGCTGTAGCTAAAAAACAATAGAAGTTAATGATTGGGTGGTTCAGGCGTATTGTCTGATGCTATAACAAATTGCGTATTGTCTGGTGCTACTACAAATTGCATGTATGCTGACAACAAAATGTTCCATGCTTTATAAAACATTTCAATACGTTCAAAATGTCAAAGATTCCATCAATTAAAGCTGTTAGAGAGCAACTTTAAATGCTGTAGCTAAAAAAACAATAGAAGTTATTAATTGGGTGGTTCAGGTGTACTGTCTGGTGCTACTACAAATTGCATATTGTCTGATGCTACTATAGATTGCATGTATTCTGACAACAAAATTTTTCATGCTTTATAAAACCTTCCAATACGTTTAAACTGTCAAAACCTTCCATCAATTAAAGCTGTTAGAGAGCATCTTTGAATGCTGTAGCTAAAAAACAATAGAAGTTATTGATTGGGTGGTTTAGGTGTATTGTGTGGTGCTACTACCAATTGCATGTATTCTTACAACAAGATTTTTCATGCTTTATAAAACCTTCCAGTACATTTAAACTATCAAAAACTTCTATCAATTAAAGCTGTCAGAGAATATCTTTGAATGTTGTAGCTTAAAAACAATAGAAGTGACAACAAAAGTTTCCATGCTTTACAAAACCTTTCAATACATTTAAAATGTCAAAGCTTCCATCAATTAAAGTTGTTAGAGAGCATCTTTGAATGCTGTAGTTAAAAAACAATAGAAGTTATTGATTGGGTGGTTCAGGTGTATTGTCTGGTGCTATTACAAATTGCATATTGTCTGGTGCTACTACAAATCGCATGTATGTTGACAACAAAATTTTTCATGCTATATAACACCTTTCGATACGTTTAAAATGTCAAAGATTCCATCAATTAAAGCTGTTAGAGAGCATCTTTGAATGCTGTAGCTAAAAAACAATAAAAGTTATTGATTTGGTGGATCAGGCGTATTGTCTGGTGCTATTACAAATTGCGTATTGTCTGGTGCTACTACAAATTGCATGTATGCTGACAACAAAATTTTTCGTGCTTTATAAAACCTTTCAATATGTTTAAAATGTCAAAGCTTACATCAATTAAAGTTGTTAGAGAGCATCTTTGAATGCTGTAGCTAAAAAACAATAGAAGTTATTGATTGGGTGGTTCAGGTGTATTGTCTGGTGCTATTACAAATTGCATATTGTTTGGTGCTACTACAAATTGCATGTATGCTGACAACAAAATGTTCCATGCTTTATAAAACTTTTCAATACGTTCGAAATGTCAAAGATTCCATCAATTAAAGCTGTTAGAGAGCAATTTTGAATGTTGTAGCTAAAAAACAATAGAAGTTATTGATTGGGTGGTTCAGGTGTATTGTCTGGTGCTACTACAAATTGCATGTATTCTGACAACAATATTAGTCATGCTTTATAAAACCTTCCAATACGTTTAAACTGTCAAAAGCTTCCATCAATTAAAGCTGTTAGAGATCATCTTTGAATGCTGTAGCTAAAAAACAATAGAAGTTATTGATTGGGTGGTTCAAGTGTATTGTCTGGTGCTACTACCAGTTGCACGCATTCTTACAACAAGATTTTTCATACTTTATAAAACCTTCCAATACATTTAAACTATCAAAAGCTTCTATTAATTGAAGCTTTTAGAGAATATCTTTGAATGTTGTAGCTAAAAAACAAAAGAAGTGACAACGAAAGTTTCCATGCGTTATAAAACCTTTCAATACGTTTAAAATGTCAAAGCTTCCATCAATAAAAGTTGTTAGAGAGCATCTTTGAATGTTGTAGCTAAAAAACAATAGAAGTTTTTGATAGGGTTGTTCAGGCGTATTGTCTGGTGCTATTACAAATAACGTGTAGTTTGGTGCCACTACAAATTACATGTATGTTGACAACAAAATTTTCCTTGCTACATAAAACCTTTCAATACGTTTAAAATGTTAAAGATTCTATCAATTAAAGCTGTTAGAGAGCATCTTTGAATGCTGTAGCTAAAAAACAATAGAAGTTATTGATTGGGTGGATCAGGCGTATTGTCCGGTACTATTACAAATTGCGTATTCTCTGGTGCTCTTACAGATTGCATGTATGTTGACAATAAAATTTTCCATGCTTTATAAAACCTTTCAATACGTTTAAAATGTCAAAGCTTCCATCAATTAAAGCTATTAGAGAGAATTTTTGAATGTTGTGGCTAAAAAACAATAGAAGTTATTGATTGGGTGGTTTATGCGTATTGTCTGGTGCTATTACAAATTGCGTATTGTTTGGTGTTACTACAAATTGCATGTATGTTGACAATCAAATTTTTCATGCTTTATAAAACCTTTCAAAATGTTTCAAATGTTAATGCTTCCATTAATTAAAGCTGTTAGAGAGCATCTTTGAATGCTTTAGCTAAAAAACAATAGAAATTATTGATTGGATGGTTCAGGCGTATTGTTTGGTGCTAATTACAAATTGCGTATTGTTTGGTGCTACTACAACTGTAATTTATGCTAACAACAAATTTTTTCATGCTTTATAAAACCTTTCAATACGTTCAAAATGTCAAAACTTACATAAATTAAAGCTGTTAGAGAGCATCTTTGAATGCTGCAGCTAAAAAAAAATAGAAGTTATTGATTGGGTGGATCAGGCGTATTGTTTGGTGCTATTATAAATTGCGTATTGTTTGGTGCTACTACAAATTGCATGTATGCTGACAACAAAATTTTTCATACTTTATAAAGCCTTTCAATACGTTTAAAATATCAAAGCTTCCATCAATTAAAGCTGTTAGAGAGCATCTTTGAATGTTATAACTAAAAAATAATAGAAGTTATTGATTGGGTGGCTCAGGTGTATTATCTGGTGCTATTACAAATTGTGTATTGTCTGGTGCTACTACAAATTGCATGTATGCTGACCACAAAATTTTCCATGCTTTATAAAACCTTTCCATACGTTTAAAATGTCAAAGCTTCCATCAATTAAAGCTGTTAGAGAGAATTTTTGAATGTTGTAGCTAAAAAACAATAGAAGTTATTGATTGGGTGGATTAGGCGTATTGTCTGGTGCTATTACAAATTGCGCATTGTCTGGTGCTACTACAAATTGCACATATGCTGACAACAAAATTTTCCATGCTTTATAAAACCTTTCAATACGTTTAAAATGTCAAAGATTCCATTAATTAAAGCTGTTAGAGAGCATCTTTGAATGCTGTAGCTAGAAAATAATAGAAGTTGTTGATTGGGTGGTTCAAGAGTATTGTCTGGTGCTACTACAAACTGCGTATTGTCTGGTGCTACTACAAATTGCATGTATTTTGACAAGAAATTTTTTCATGCTTTATAAAACCTTCCAATACGTTTAAACTGTCAAAAGCTTCTATTAATTAAAGCTGTTAGAGAGCATCTTTGAATGCTGTAGCTAAAAAACAATAGAAGTTATTGTTTGGGTGGTTCAGGCGTATTGTCTAGTGCTGCTACCAATTGCATGTATTCTTAGAACAAGATTTTTCTTGCTTTATAAAACCTTCCAATACATTTAAACTGTCAAAAGCTTCTATCAATTAAAGCTGCTAGAGAACATCTTTGAATGTTGTAGCTAAAAAACAATAGAAGTGACAACAAAAGTTTCCATGCTTTGTAAAACCTTTCAATACGTTTAAAATGTGAAAGCTTTGATCAATTAATGCTGTTAGAGAGCATCTTTGAATGCTGTAGCTAAAAAACAATAGAAGTTATTGATTGGATGGTTCAGGCGTATTGTTTGGTGCTATTACAAATTGCGTATTGTTTGGTGTTACTACAAATTGCATGTATGTTTATAACGAAATTTTTCATGCTTTATAAAACCTTTCAATACGTTTAAAATGTCAAAGCTTCCATCAATTAAAGTTGTTAGAGAGAATTTTTGAATGCTTTAGCTAAAAAACAACATAAATTATTGATTGGG
The DNA here is from genome assembly GCA_025200525.1 of Camellia lanceoleosa. Lineage (NCBI taxonomy): Eukaryota > Viridiplantae > Streptophyta > Magnoliopsida > Ericales > Theaceae > Camellia > Camellia lanceoleosa. Next base: position 47,828,855 of record CM045761.1, on the reverse strand, counting down.
TGGTTCAGGCGTATTGTCTGGTGCTAATTACAAATTGCGTATTGTCTGGTGCTACTTCAAATTTCATTTATGCTGACAACAAAATTTTCCATGCTTTATAAAACCTTTCAATACGTTTAAAATTTCAAAGCTTCCATCAATTAAAGCTATTAGAGTGCATCTTTGAATGTTGTAGCTAAAAAACAATAGAAGTTATTGATTGGGTGGATCAGGCGTATTGTCCAGTGCTCTTACAAATTACATATTGTTTGGTGCTACTACAAATTGCATGTATGCTGACAACAAAATTTTCCATACTTTATAAAACCTTTCAATATGTTTTAAATGACAAAGCTTCCATCAATTAAAGCTGTTAGAGAGCATCTTTGAATGCTGTAGCTAAAAAACAATAGAAGTTATTGATTGGGTGGTTCAGGCATATTGTCCAGTGCTACTGCAAATTGTCTATTGTCTGGTGCTACTACAAATTGCCTGTATTCTGATAACAAAATTTTTAATGCTTTATAAAACCTTCCAATACGTTTAAACTATCAAAAGCTTCTATCAATTAAAGTTATTAGAGATCATCTTTGAATGCTGTAGCTAAAAAATAATAGAAGTTATTGATTGGGTGGTTCAGGCGTATTGTCTGGTGCTACTACAAATTACATGTATTCTGACTACAAAATTTTTTATGCTTTATAAAACCTTCCAATACGTTTAAACTGTAAAAAACCTCCATCAATTTAAGCTGTTAGAGAACATTTTTGAATGCTGTAGCTAAAAAAAAGATAGAAGTTATTGATTGGGTGGTTCAGGTGTATTGTCTAGTGCTACTACAAATTGCGTATTGTTTGGTGCTACTCGAAATCGCATGTATTCTGACAACAAAATTTTTTCATGCTTTATAAAACCTTCCAATCCGTTTAAACCGTCAAAAGCTTCTATCAATTAAAGTTGTTAGAGATCATCTTTGAATGCTGTAGCTTAAAAACAACGGAAGTTATTGATTGGGTGGTTCATTGTCTGGTGCTACTACAAATTGCGTATTGTGTGGTGCTACTACAAATTGCATGTGATTAGTTGAGGAAGTGAGACCCGTCACTTTTTTTGTTGGATTTTAAGAGATAAGATATAAGGCGTGGTAAATTATGAATGTTATGGAACAATGCAACAAGATTATTAAATAATTTTTGTGTTAAAACGTATTATGTGATATAAAGTATAAAAAATAAGATTTATTTGCGTGTGTTAAGTGTTTTTTAATTTAGAAAAAAAAGTGTTTTAATAATATAATTAAAATATATGTTAAAATGTGTTATGTACAAGTGAAATCTATTTAAATACATATACTTACATATGTATATAAATTATTATTGTATTTAAAAAAAAAAGTAGAGAAAAGTTGGGTGTCACGAACTGAATCAGGATCCTCTCCAGCCACTCTCTTCAGCCTCCGTCCTTGAAACGGTTTAGATCACTCTAGAGAGAATCCAACTGTCCAGATCACTCTATTAAAAAAACTAAAAAAATAAAATAAATTTTTTTTATTTTTTAATAGAGTGATCTAGACCGTTGGATCCTCTCTTGAGTGAATCTGGACCATTGCAAGAAGGGTAATAGAGAGTTGTTGGGGAGGATCCTTATACGTGATCCTTGTGGTGAATGATGTGACAAATCCTAGCTAGACGTACATGTAACCTCTATGAGCACGAAATAATCTGCTCGTATAATTCTGTTGATTAAGTTTGCACTCCTCCAAACGTCGTCGCTTTGTTACTTGAAAACATAAACGTGAGCTGGCAGGTGTTTGCCCGAAACCCCTTCGATGCCTAAGTTAGCAAAATAGACAATAAGCTCTGTGTATTTAGGAGTAAGAATTCTGATACCTGTGCATAAGTCCTGTTATGAGCTTATGTAGATTCTTCCTGGCACAATCCTATTAGGACTCCAACTCTTTTTTAATGGAGTCCTAGGAATCACATTCTCAGGATAAAGCCTATCTTGAGAACACCCTTTTCACAGCCCACCAAGTGAAATGGTTCAAACCCCTTACCTCGGCCGGTAGTATGGTCGACCAAGCTAACTTGGCCCCTGCCCTGAGTTGGATAGAACCAAGATGGCGTTCTATCAAGCTGAACCCAGTTCGGCCCTCTGTACTGGTGATACCTTGGTTCGCTCTTGGACTATATCTAGTCAACCCGGTCCAGGCCTTAGCTCAATGTCTGCCCAGCTCAAGGTCGAGCTACTTAAGTTCTTACCTTAACCAGAACCGTTGCCTAACGACCAAAGAAGACTCTACCTAGCTTGGCCCAATTAATACATAAATTACCCTCTCAATTGCCCCTTAATTCCATCTGCCAAGCATGATTGAGATTATTTGTCCTCTGGCCGTGCTAAAGTATTCACACCAACTAAACTAGGGCTCGCTCGACTACCAGAATCTTCCCCGGTCGTACAGCTCATCTTCCCATGTTTCTAACGTTGTGTTTTGATTGGGACACGTGGTACGCGACAATTGCTCACACCCTTTGTGACAACCGTCACACACTGCTCTAGAAATTCAAAAACGCCTGCCTTTTCGACTTGTGCATATAATACAAACACACTCGAAAAGCCACTCCCACTGTTCATTTTCCAAACTCCAATCCCAGCTCCTATTGTTGTGATCCGTCCATTGCTTCCACTGGTGAAGGTTGAATCATGTCCCTGTGAACTCGTAATCAAACAACGAAGCACGCCTACTACGCGAAATTAGATTTGTCCTACAAACTAGTATGTTTCAAAATGTTGTACAATGTTTTTGTTGATATTTGCTTACTGTTTTCTATGTTCTGTGATGTTTCCATTTCATCACGCCACTATGTATGCTTTAGAGTAAGATTTAAACCTTAAAACCACAAAAACACGTTTTCAACAGAATGGAAAGCTACATGCTCATCCATTGGTTAGGATATAAACTAGTGAACCCTTGCAATTTTTGGTTTGAATCCATAAATACACCAAATCAAACAACTGTTAGGAGTCCATATACGTGAGAGTAACCGTACTAGGGATTTCCCTTCAAACCAAACTAACACCCTTGCCCCTGGTCAAGACCGGGCTAAAACCTTGACCCCACTCTAGCCGAGCTACACGTTGCATACACTCGTCTGGTCGAGAAAAATATGAGTTAATACGCACTGTTGCCTTAGCCTGGTCATCATATGGCCATAACACATTTTATGTTCTTCACTTTGCAGACTTGGACTAGGTTATTTCAGGCACACCATTCACATTAACGCCGGGCTAAGGAGCCGAGCAGATAATTATAAACAAACTAAGGCCGCACCCATGGGCAAATATCGATTTATGGTGAGTTCGCTCAGTGCAATAGTCGAGTTCTGTAGGGACTACCACATCCCTGACGACGTACAATTTACCCTTGTTGAGCTGGACACCACTCCATGGGGCAAGCTCGGTTTCGTCCCCTTCACCCTTATATCCATTATCGAGGGTGGGCTTCGGTTCCCTGTCCAGCCCCTCATCTGTGAGTTTCTTAGGTAAATCAGACTATGCCCTACCTAATTATCCACAAACACATATAGAATAATAAACGAAATAGGTGAACTAAACTGTCGTCTCGATCTCAACCTCGAATTGGCCAAGCTCTTTCAGCAATATTTCCTCGGTCCAAATGATGACGGTTGGGTTCATTACCTCAGAATAAGAAAGGGTCGAGAAAAAATCGTTAAGCGCACACCGGATAAAGACTTAAATGATGACGATTTCCTATGGGTTTCTAGTAACTTCAAAGACCAGAATGCTCAAATACCGGGCTATAACATTAACTGGAACAAAGGGGTGCCTGGTGAGAATAACTCGGTTTCTCTTTCTAGGTTACAAAACCTGTACTACTAATAAGCCGTACTATCACTTGCAATTTTTGCATATTTGAACCAATTGAAAGCTGATTACGCTTATGCCAACCAAGCCACACTACGCGCCGCGCTACGGTACTACTACTGCGACTGGACCGAGCTATTAAGGGTTGAACCGACCTACCGCTATAGCGGCAAATGAAAAAGCAGAGTCACTGATTTTCTGCTTGAGTCGTTGCCCGAATCGGACCCCAATCTTCCCTAGATCAATCTCATTCCTCTTACCGAAGAACAAGAAATGGCCAAAAAATGAGCCGTTCGCGCCCTAATTACCAAGCAGGCCTTTGCCTCCAATACTAAGGTCCAGCCCGAGTTACCACCAACTGGTCGACCCCGTGATGCAGTTGTGGCCCTTCCATCCACCAGTGCTGCTGCACCTCGGCCAAGCAAAAGGCCCTGCACTAGCTCTGCCGCACCACAACGCCTGGTTGATGAAGACCTTGAGCCGTTGGAGACCGAGCTAGCTGAGACCGAACTGTCCCAATGGAGCTGAGGCTCCGGTCGTGCCAACCCTTCTTCCCCTCCGACGTGGGCACCAACCGTAACCTTCAAAGGCCGTGCTATGACTACCCATGATTCCGTGAGTGTTGAGAAGGATCACCTTTTGGCCTTCAACTTAGCCAAGCGTGTCTGTCTTCCAGCCGACATGGAGCGCCACGCGCACCTGACCGAGCTGAAGGCGATTCGATCCACTACCAAGTTGCTTATTTTGGTAAAATCGTAATTCCTAGACTAAATTTTATAATTTTGTTTGTGTGGCCTGGCTAACCGGTTTGTATGCTACGCAGACTGTACAAAAAAACCAAGTTGCTCACCAATGTACACTTGAGCTGCGAAGAATGGCTAGGGTGGCTATCGCTGAAATGAGCTCCAAAGAGGCCGAGCTAAAGGTCCTCAAGGCATCTTTGGCCGAGCTAATTGTTGAAAAAGAAAGGCTGGCCTAGATGGTCAGTGCGGCCAAGGCAGATAAACAGAAAGCCCTGGCTGAGAAAAAAGACCGTTACTTGCGCGAGCTCTCGAAGATAGAAAAAAAGGACGCCAAGATCCAAGAGCTAAAAAAGAAAATAGAGGACGCAGAGGACCAGGGTTTCAAGGAGAGAGAAGAAACCTACGTCCAACAATGTGAGGCGACAAAAGACATCTTTTTCAAGTGCGGCTGGAAGGCTGCGGCTGAAAAGCTCGGCCAGGCTCACGATTCTAAAATATTCCTGAATCCTCCTTCCCATTACATACCGAGCTACATGACGGACTACGCCAATGCCGTTCAGCAAAAGTTCCTTCAAGAGGAAGAGGAGGAAGTCCTCGATCCTATTAACGTTCCTCTTACGAACACTGACCCCAGCCGCTCAACCACCTTACCAGCTCGACTGGAAGTGCCCAGTCAAATTGAGCCAATTTTGACCGGCGGGGGAGATATAACCGATCTGACTCAAGATGCTGATGCTGGGGCCACTCTGTCCAGTGGTGAGGTGCACAGTGATCATGATGCCAAGCTGGAGGATCTCTTCGCATGATCGAGATCCCATTCTCTTGTCTTTTGTTATAACTTTGTTACTTTTTTTTTGCTTTGTAACCGGGCTATAAGTTTCACCTTTTGTAATCACCTTTGACCTAATGAAAAACTTCGATCAGTTTGCGCAGTTACTGTGTTTCTTCTTCGTTCATTATTTTGACTGCATGCCTAGCCGAACTAATTTGCTCGGTCCTATATTATTCTGCCAACCTTCTTTAGCCTAAATCCTTATCTTGGCTAAAGAGTGCAAAAACTTTGTTGGTCAAACCTGCCAACCACCTTTAGCCTAGATCCTTATCTCGGCTGAAGAGTACAAAAAATGTTGGCCAAACCCGCCAACATTCTTGAGCCTAAATCTTTATCTTGGTTAAAGAGTTTCAAAAACTTTGTTGGTCAAACCTGCTAACCTTCTTTAGCCTAGATCCTTATCTTGGCTAAAGAGTGCAAAAATTTGTTAGTCAAACCTGCCAATCTTCTTTAGCCTAGATCCTTATTTCGGCTAAAGAGTTTCAAAAACTTTGTTGGTCAAACCTGCCAACCTTCTTTAGCCTAGATCCTTATCTTGACTAAAGAGTGCAAAAATTTGTTGGTCAAACCTGCCAACCTTCTTTAACTTAGATCCTTGTCTCGGCTAAAGAGTGCAAAAAATGTGTTAGTCAAACCTGCCAACCTATATTACCCCCTAATCGGGCAATGAGTACAAACAAGTTTACAAACAGAGGAATACATATAGAAGAATACAAGTACTGAAAGAAAAAAATCTATTTATTTTACTGAATGTTTGAAAGAAAATTATAACTAAATAAAAAAGCTAAAAATAAAAGACTTTGAGATTGGTCGTGTTCCATGGCATTAGGATAGCTCGGCCGTCCACGTCCTCAAGGTGATATACTCCTTTGCCTGCTAGACCAATCATTTGGCCCCTCCTAGTTGGGTCCCAATTTGCCATCCCCAAGTAAGTATTTCCCATTACTTTGTGTAGTACCCAGTCTCCGATCTTGAATTGCCTTGGATGTACCGCCTTGTTGTATTTTCTGGACAGCTCTTGTTGGTACGAGGCGATGTGGACCAATGCCCTTTCTCTTCTTTCTTCAACAAGGTCTAGTTCCAAGGCTATGACTTCTCCATTCAAGTCTGGATCAAAATTTTCGCTTCTAATAGTGGGAAGGCCGACTTCCAGGGAGATTACTACTTCCATGCCGTAGGCCAATGAAAAAGGCGTTTTGCTGGTCGACCATCGTGGCGTAGTTCGGTAAACCCATAAGACATGTGGAAGTTCTTCTGCTCATTTGCCTTTTGCTTTTTCCAGCCTCTTTTTCAGATTGTCTAAAACTACCTTGTTTGAAGCTTTCACCTGGCCATTAGCTTGGGGGTACGCTGGCATGGAGTTATAAAATTCTATCTTTTATTCTTTGCAAAAACCTCTAAAGATTTTTCCATTAAATTGAGTGCCACAGTTAGATATCAAAGCCTTGGGAATTCCAAACCAGGTTATGATGTTCCGCCAAACAAACTTCTTGACAGTTTTCTCTTTGATGGATGCGAGTGCTTCTGCCTCCACCCACTTTGTGAAGTAGTCTGTTGCCGCAATAAAGAACTTTCTGTTGCTCGGCGCGGTTGGGAGTGGTCCCACTATGTCTAGGCCCCATATTGCAAAAGGCCAAGGGTTGGTCAAAGGTAGGAGCTCTCTAGCTAGCTCATGGATTTGATGAGCAAACTTCTGACTTTTTTCGCACTTCTTGATGTACTTCTCAGTGTCTGCTTGTATATATGGCCATCAATACCCTTGTGAGATAGCTCGATAGGCCAGAGATCTTCTCTCTTGATAGCTTTCGCAAAGGCCTTCGCTAATTTCGAACAAGAAAGCCTCGACCTTGCTGGGATGGACACATTTCAAGTAAGGTCTTGTGAAGGACTTCTTGTACAACGCAAGGGATGGATAAAGCCAGAACGGTTGTGATTTGGTGCAAATCTTGTTGGCTTCTTTCTTTTTTTCAGGAAGAATGCCATCTTTTAAGAACACTATGATGTGGTCCATCCAAAAGGGACTTAGATCGGCGCAGCATGCTTCGGCTGCTTCAGGTTCTTCAATACTTGGTCTTGGTAAGAAGTCCATTAGCAATGGGTGTGGGATAGACGTGTCTGCCATCGACGCAAAACTGGCCAACTCATCTGCCTTGCTATTTTCTTCTCGGCCGATTTACTTTAGCCTTACCACTTCAAACTTCATGAACTTATTTCTGACAAACTCTTGGTACTTGGCCATTCTATCATCCTTTGCTTTGTAGTGGCCTGAAATTTGGTTGACTACTAGTTGGGAGTCACTGTACGCCATCAGCTCAGTGGCCTCCATGCGGAATGCTAACTTTAAACCGGCTAACAATGCCTTGTACTCCGCCTCATTATTGGATGTTGAAAATCCAAGGTTGATTGCCTGTTCAATGGTCAAGTTATCTGGCGAGATGATGACTATCCCAAGTCTAGCACCGTGCTTGTTGGATGCTCCATTCATGAAAAGCTTCCACATTTCCCCTACAAACAGCTTCCAGCAAGTGAAGGGATCTAATGACGCCTTAGGATTTGGGATGCTGACAACGCTTTACTTTGTGTCCGTTGTAGCGATTTGTCCCTCATTGCTTGATTGTTTTACCGTTCTATTCTCAAGCGTTTCCTCAACAGTCGCTGTAGGACTAGGTGGTTCATTACTCGCTTGCTCGTCTTGCTGCGGGGGCGGCGGTATTCCCACGACCTTTTCCTCTTTTTGCTTGGTTGTCTCGGTCAAGTCCACTGGGCAGACATAATGACTACCTGGCGCAAACTTTGCCACGAAGTCTGCCAATGCTGGGGCTTTTATCGTAGTTCGTGGTTGAAACTTAATGTTGAACTGTCCCAACTCCACAGTCCACTTTAATATCAGCCTAGAAAAGTCTGCTTTTTCAAATAAGGCTTTTAAGGGGAATGCTGTTAAGATGACCACTGTGTGGGCGTGAAAATAGTGCGCCATCTTTCTTGAGGCCATCATTAAGGCTAAAGCAAGCTTTTCTAATCGCAAGTACCTCGTTTCAGTGCCTAGTAATGTCTTGTTCACATAAAAGATGGGCAAGTGCTATATTCCTTTGGCGCGCACCAACACTACGCTAACAGCGTGCTCGGACACTGCTAAGTAAAGGAAGAGTTCCTCTCTTGGTACTGGGGTTACCAACAGTGGCGGGGCGGTCATGTATTCTGTTAAGCTTTTTAGTGCTCGGTCACACTCATCATCCCACTCAAACTTGGCTTTAAGTGCTTGGAAGAACAGTCGACACCTGTTTGACGACCGACTTATGAATCGGTTTAAGGCTGTAGCCAGGCCTGTAAGATGTTGTACTTCTTGGGCCTTTCTAGCTCTTGAATGGCTCTGATTTGTGACGGATCAGTTTCTTTTCCCCGGTTTGTCACTAGAAAGCCCAAAAATTTTCCTGACCCCATGCCAAACGCGCACTTGGATGCGTTTAGTCGCAATTTGTGGGTCTTCAAAATTTGAAACATCTCAGCTACGTCTTTGAGATGGTCTCCTTCATTCTTGCTCTTGACCACCATGTCGTCTATATAAGCTTCTATTGTTCTACCTAACAATAGCTCGAACATTTTGGTGATCATTCGTTGGAACGTTGTCTCTGCATTTTTTAGGCTAAAGGGCATGACCTTTTAGTAATATAATCCCCTAGGTGTTATAAAGGATGTGACCTCCTGGTCCAGTTCATACATAGCAATTTGATGGTAACTGCAATACGCATTGTTATCTTAGTTAGGCAACCCAAGAGGGAGGGTGAATTGGGTTATTAAAAAAAAAATTACAATATTAAAAAAAAATAATAAACACAAAATTTAGAATAAAAAACAGCACAATAATTATTAATATAAAAGTAAGAGAGATAGAGAGAGAATCAAACACTGAGATTTATAGTGGTTTGGCACTACGTTCATTTCCTAAGGAACCTCTTTGAGAATTTCTTCACTATCAAAATTAATCAATACACTACCAAGGCTTCACCAAGCTTGTGGACTTTATACAGGTCTTACTTTTAACGATTGAGTCTCACTCAACAATAAATGTCTTACCCTTACAAAAATCTTTCACAAAATAATAAATAAAAATAAGAGGTGCTTTAACCTTCTTTTACAATAATTTTCTCATAAAAAGTAGATATGAAAGTATAAGAATAAAGATTACACTTATATTTGAAAGTGAAATAGCAGAATACAATGCACTCAAAATTTTGAAGTACACAGATTTTTTCTCTTCAAGTTCTTGATTTTTCTCTATACAAAACACTTCTATTTATATATAAAAATATACCCGTTGGAGGTAGGACTCTCCTTGTTGACGTCATGGATTACGTGGGCATGCTCCTTGACAGAACAAAAGGCATTTATTTTGTTTTCAATAAATACATCACGTGGCACCCCCTTTTTTTTTTTGTCAAAAATTGTGGCTAGATATTTGAACAAACTTATTAACACGTGAGTTTTGACCATTGTATATATATATATATATAAAGAATTGAGATAAAAATAATGTGCCTGCAAAGTCTACATTTTCCTTTATATAAAATTAATTTATATAGAATATGTAGCTTCAGTAGTTTAATTTCAAACTACAACATCTGAAATATGTTGCAACTTTTCAACCTTTTCTTTTTAAATTATATTAATATATATATATATACATAAGCAAAGGATGTAAAAAAAATATATACAGCACCGCTCCGTCATGCCACTTTATATTTTATATAAGATGCAATTCCCAGCTTTGTTAACTTTATATTATATTATATATTTACATAATATATTTAAAGTATGTAAAATAATTGCACATGATACTCATTATGTGGGTATGTTTTACATACAAAAAGATGCAAAATTATTTTGAATTTAGTGCAATATGTATACAAAAGATATAATACAATTTTACTTAAAAGGGACAATCACACTAAATTTGTCAAAAAATGAATAGTGATCAACCGAATTATTTAAAACAAGAATAGTAAAATTTTCAAAATAGTTTTATTTATATAACAAATGTATCATACAAAAAGTATTTTAAACAGATAATATTTTGTGTCCAATAATATAAAATATGTATATTATTTACAATTTTTCAATTAATATTTTAGACATCATCAAAATTAAACAATATGATTAACAATCTCCCTCTTTTTGATGATGACAATATATGAATAGATTTGACACAAAATTAAAACCAACAAAATATTTGATGATTTTGTTACATAAGATATTTGATACATGCACAACAACATAATTTTGTCACATAAGATATTTGATACATGCACAACAATTCACAGCAATTCAATCATGTTTTTTTCTCCCCCTTTGACATCATCAAAATAAAATAGGAAGGTTTTAAGAGAATTTTTTTTTTTTTTTTTGCAGTGATTAAAACAAAAATCAGAGATGCGAATATATATATATATATATATATATAATAATGGTGCTTATGTCTTGTTGTGATCATTATGGGGATTTTGGAGCATCTCTAGCTCCTAAAATGTTGACAAAAAAGAGATTTTAGCAGATATGCATCGAGTATTGGATCGGTGGAGTGTATAAAAAATGACAAAGATAATAGACAAAGATATGAAATTGTCAAGTGTTAGAGAAAAAATTGGTGTGCCTTCTTGTGTAATCATGTCATTCCTTACTTTAGCCATCAATGGTTCTGACATGCATGAGGTGCCTGTAATGCAGTCAAATGAGAGGTTATCAATGGTGTAGTTACACACTATTCCTATAAATGAGAGTCCTAGTGTTGTCGGTAATCGGAATGATATCGATATTATTAATAACATTATGGCTCTTAGTACACAGGCGATGACTGCGATTTCTAATATGGCTCAGCGACTACAACGAAGAATACAAGAAAATTAGCAATGGAGAGACGAGGTGTGCTTGTTAAAACAACAACTAGCTAATACTCATTGGGAGAAAAGAGAGCTAGAAAGGAAAAATGCGCAGTTGGAGAATGCGGTACAATATTATGCAACGGTTATAATGCCAAGACTCATAGAAGTTGAAAATAGAGAGAGACATGTAAATCAGGCTCATGAAAAGTTGTTGAGAGAAGTGAAACGCAAAAAATCTGTGAAGCCTTCTGAAAACTTACATGTAATCGAGTAATATTTTCTCCTTCTGAAATAAAATTGCAAGCATTTCTCTTAAAAAGTTTTTTTTTCTTTGCAAAAAAAAAAAAAATTGTTTGTGTAGATAAAGAGAAAAGAAAATTATATATACTCCCCCTAAAATTATGCACAGAATATACAAACACCCTCTTAAGATTACTCGTATTTTTATTTCATTGATGTAATCTCAAAAGATTACATAATACAAATTCCCCCCTAAATTAATGCACAAAAGAAAATTACAAAAATTGTAAATAAACAGATTACTAATTTATAATACCAAGGGCCATTAAGATCCGATCAAAAACAACTACACCAAGTGCACTAGCATAAAAAGAGAAAATACAAATAAAAACAATTTCTTCAGATAGGGTAAAAGCAAATATTATTAAATCCAAGAGAGTTCGGAGCACATACAACCATATAAAAAATATTACACAGTGCAAAACTAATTTTAACATGTTGATGATTGGAAATAATGGAGAAGATTGGGGATGAATTTTTGTAGATCGGTGATGGATCTTGGTGGATCAGTTACGGATCTTGATGGATCGGTAATGAAACTTGAGGAATCAGAAATGATGTCGAAGATTGGTGATGAAGATTTTATGGAGTGCAGTGATGGATCTCGGTAGATCAGTGAGAGATTTGGGTGGATGATGGTAGTGATTAAAGTGATGGATGATGTTGTGGATGGTGGAGCTGATGGTGGACGATGGTAAGAATGAAGATGATGTCTGAGGATAAGAGGAAGAAAAAGAGAATGAGAGAGCGAGAGAAAGAATATATAAAATATTATTATTATTATTTTAATTTTAATTTTACTTTTTATTATTATTATTTTTATTAATATTAAAAAAATTTTAATTTAATTTAATTTATTTTATTATAAGGGAGAATTCGTCATACCAAGTTTAGTTCTAATATAACAAAATTGTTCTTCATTAAGAGGCTTGGTAAATATGTCAGCTAATTGACAATGTGTAGGCACAAACTCAAGTTCAATGTCATCTTTGAGTATATGATCTCTAAGAAAATGATGCTTTATTTCAATGTGTTTAGTGCGTGAGTGCTGAACAAGATTTTTAGAAAAGTTAATGGCACTTGTGTTGTTACATTCTATAGGAATATGATCATAGTGAAGTCAAAAATCTTGAAGTTGTTGTTTCATCTAAAGTAATTGTGCACAACACCCAGAAGTAGCAATGTATTCTACTTCAGTAGTTGACAATGCCATTGAGTTTTGTTTTTTGCAAAAGCAGGAAGGGAGAGAGTATCCAAGAAAATGGCAAGTAGCACTTGTGCTTTTTCGATCAAGTCTACATCTCGCAAAGTCGGCATCTGAGTAACCAAAAAGTTCAAAAGTAGTTTCCTTAGGATACCATAATCCCAAATTTGGAGTGCCAACAAGATATCTAAAAATACGTTTGACTGCAGTGATGTGTGACTCTTTCGGTGTGGGTTGAAAACGTGCATACATGCAAACATTAAACATTATATCGAGTCTACTTGCAGTAAGATAGAGTAAGGAACCAATCATACATTGATATTTCTTTTCATCAACAGGTTTACCTTGCTCATTTTTGTCAATTTTTATTGATGTGCTCATTGGAGTTGTTGCAGGCTTTGATGATTCCATTTCAAATCTTTTGAGTAGATCTTTGATATATTTCGTTTGATTTAAATGGATTCCATCATTAGTTTGTTTAATTTGTAGACCAAGGAAGTAATTTAACTCCCCCATCATACTCATTTCAAATTCATCCTGCATATTTTTAGCAAACTCTTTACACAAATTTTTATTAGTAGAACAAAAAATAATATCATCAACATAAATTTGAACAATTAGCATATCCTCTTTTTTGGTTTTTTATAAAAAGTGTTGTATCAATTTTTCCTCTAGAAAATCCTTTGTCAAATAGAAAATTATTTAATCTTTCATACCACGCTTTAGGAATTTGTTTGAAACCATATAAAGCTTTTGAAAGTTTGAAAATATGATTCGGGTATTTATGACTTTCAAAACTGGGAGGTTGTTCAACATAAACTTTCTTCGAAATGTACCCATTTAAGAGAACACTTTTAACATCCATTTGATACAATTTGAAATCTTTAAAACATGCAAAAGTAAGTAACATTCTAATAGCTGCGAGTCTAGTAACTGGTGCAACTGGTGCAAAAGTTTCATCAAAATCAACGCCTTCTTCTTGATTATAACATTGGGCTACTAATCTAGCTTTATTTCTAGTAACAACTCCAGATTCATCTATTTTGTTTCGAAAAACCCATTTTGCTCTAATAACTGGATGATCCTTAGGCCAATGAGTCAAAAACCAAACTTCATTTCTTTCAAATTGATTTAATTCTTCTTGCATTGCTAAAATCCAACTTTCATCTTTTTCAACATCTAAAAATGATTTTGGTTCAATTTGCGAAATAAATGCTAAGTTGTCACAAACATTTCTAATAGAGGAACAAGTTTTTATACCTTCCATTGCATCACTTATGATAAGGTCTTTAGGATGGCCATAAGCATACTTCAAATCCTTTGGTAGATTTGATTCGTTTTCTGAACGAGCATATTCTTCTTGAAGATTTTTCGTTGTGATTTATTCTTTTAATTCAGGAGATGGATTTTCTTCATTTGTTATGTAAATGCTCTTTATTCTTGGATGTGTTTCTGTAGTGTCATCACTTACAAGATTCTTGGAAACAACGTTGTTAGATTCATCAAAGGCAACGTGTTCAGATTCTTCAACAAGTAAAGTTCTTTTATTGAATACTCTATAAGCCTTACTAGAATTTGAATAACCAAGAAATATAGCTTCATCCGATTTAACATCAAATTTTTCTAAGTTATCTTTATTGTTATTTAATGCAAAGCATTTACAATCAAAAGCACGCAAGTGGCTAATATTAGGCTTTCTACCTTTCAAAGTTCATAAGGGGTTTTCTTAAGAATAGGTCTAATCATGGCACGGTTTACAACATAATATGCAGTGAAAATAGTTTTAGCCCAAAAATATCTAGGTAATTCAATCTCACAAAGCATAGTACGGGCCATTTCTTCAAGAGTTCTATTTTTTTTTTCAACCACACCATTTTGTTGAGGAGTTCTAAGGGCTAAGAAATTATGATCTACTCCTAAGTCATCACAAAATATAATAAAATCATCATTTTCAAATTCTCTACAATGATCACTTATAATACTATAAATATTAAGATTTTTTTAATTTTGAATTCTTTTACATAGTTTTGAAAAATTATAAAAGATTCATTTTTGTGTGCTAAAAATAATATACCCATGTATATCTAGTATAATCATCAACACAAACAAAAGCATACAATTTTTCTCCTAAACTTAATGTTCTAGATGGTCCGAATAAATCATTATGCAAGAGTTAAAACGATTTAGTAGTTGAAACACTATTTTTAGATTTAAAAGAAATTCTAGTTTGTTTTCCAAGTTGGCATGCATCACAAAGTTTGTCTTTTTCAAAACTGATTTGAGGCAAACCAATGACAAACTCATTTTTTGAAAGTTTTGAAATTAAATCTAAATAAGTATGTCCTAATCTTCTATGCCATAACCAACCAGTTTCATTTATTGTAGATAAACATTTAACATCAAAATGAGAAGACAAGTTATGCAAATCAAACAGATATACATTCTCATATCTATGTCCTACAAACAATGTTTTATTATCTTTGGTGTTTTCAATTGTGCAATGAGTTTTTTCAAAAATTACTTTATTACCTTTATCACATATTTGACTAATGCTATGCAAGTTATGTTTTAAATCTTCAACAAGAAAATATTTTTTATAACAGGAGAGGAATTTTTACCAATACTACCTACACCAATGATCTTTCCCTTGCTATTGTCGCAAAAAGTCACATATCCGCCATCCTTTGATTGGAGTGTGATGAACATAGTTTTATTTCTGGTCATGTGCCTTGAACATGCACTATTGAGATACCATCTATCGTTACTGGATTTTGTCTTGAAACATACCTACAAAAATTTGATTTTTCTATTGGTACCTATATTTTCTTAAGTCCATAAAAGTTAGAATTTGACACTCTTGAAATGTTCTTAGGGACTCACATCTTTTTTATTTCAGCAAAATGATTTCTTTTAACAGGAGATGAAGGTGAAATATGACATTTTGTACCACAAAAATGACATGTGAGATGAGAGTGACTAAAAGTTGCATGCACAAAACCATTTTTGGCAGTTTTTATTTTTGAAAAAGGTTTACATCCAATTCTGGCTTTATTAAAAGCACGATTTTGATTTTTAAGAATTTTATCTAAATTCTCTTTACCTTGAGTGAATTTGGAAAGATCATTTTTCAAGTCTTTGATATTTTTTTTCAAAATAATTTGCTCCTTTTTTAAAAACTCATTTTCTTCTTACAATACAACTAATTTTTTCTTAGAAATTAAAGACTCTTTTCAAGTTAAAATATCATTTTCCTTTTTCATTTTCATGGCTTCATTTTCTAAAGCATTTATTTTGGAAGTTAAGGATTATTATTATTTTTTTGATAAACTTGAAATCACTTTATTTTGGCAGTTACTTTTCAAACTAAGTTTCATAAATTCAGCATGTAATTCATCAAAAGCTGATTGTAATTCATCAAACGTAAAGGATTCGTCATTTACCTCATCTTCATTTCCAAGTGCCATTAAGTATAGGTTTGCAACCTCATTTTTGAAAACTTCGGTTTCTGAGTCGCTTTCATCGCTATGTTCTCCCCATGCTGCAATCATGGCTTTCTTTTTGTCTTTCTTAAATTATTTTTTAAGTTCTAGACGTTCTGATTTGTAGTGTCTAGGTTTTTCACATTCATAGTAGGTAACTTCAGATTTTTTGTGATTTTCTCCCATTTGAAAATCCCTGTTGTTGAAGTCTTTTTTGAAAAATTTTCGCACACCTTGTTTCTTTTTCGCAAACCTTTTGAATTTCCTAGTGATGAATGTCATTTTCTTATCATCATCCGAATCATCTTCCTCATCCTCTTGATGTGTCAAGGTGAATTTGAAGGTTATTCCTTTCTTCTGGTTGTTGTCCTCCTCTTCCTTTCCTTCTTGCATTATAAGCTCATGAGTTAAGAAAGATCGTATTAACTCATCTAGACTTAGCTTTGATAAATCCTTGGCTTCGGTAATAGCAATGACTTTTGTCTCCCAACTTTTTGGCAATGACCTAAGCACTTTTCTTACAATTTCAACATTAGTATATATTTTACCAAAATATGTTAAACCATTAATAATATCAGTAAAACCAGTAAACATTTGAGGAATAGTTTCATCAGGCTTCATTTTAAAGAGTTCATAATTATGGACTAGCAAACTGACTCTAGATTCTTTAACTTGTTCGGTTCCCTTATGAGTCACTATAAGCTTATCTCAAATTTCTTTTGCGGCTTTACATGTGAAAATTCTGTTGAACTCGTTGGCATCTAAGGCACAGTACAACATGTTTGTGGCTTTGACATTAATTTAGGCCATTCTAGTATCTGATTCATTCCACTCATCTTCAGGTTTTGGTACCTTAAGGCCATTTATAGTTTTGGTAGGAATTTTTGGACCATTGCAAATAATTTTTTAATATTTATAATCATTAGATTGAACATGTATGGTCATTCTAGTTTTCCAATAGCTAAAAATTTTGCCGCTAAACAGTGGTGGCCTATTGGATGCTTGTCCCTTAGTTAATGAATAACTAGGGGTTGCCATGATCTACTCTAAAATGGTTAAGTCACACAAACTAGAGTCTAGGTTTTGATACCAATTGTTATCCCAGTTAGGCAACCCAAGAGGGGGGTGAATTGGGTTATTAAAAAAAAATAATTTAGAATATTAAAAAAAATAATAAATACAAAATTCAGAATAAAAACAACAAAATAATTATCAATATAAAAGTAAAAGGGATAGGGAGAGAAAATCAAACACTGAGATTTATAGTGGTTTAGCACGCCGGGCCTACGTCCACTTCTCAAGGATCCTCCTTAAGAATTTCTTCACTATCAAAATGAATCAATACACTACCAAGGCTTCACCAAGCCTGTGGACTTTACACAGATTTTACTTTTAACTATTGAGTTTCACTCAACAATAAATGCCTACCCTTACAAAAATCTCTCACAAAATAATGAATAAAAATAAGAGGTTCTTTAACCCTCTTTTATAATAATTTTCTCACAAAGAGTAGATATGAAAGTGTAAGAATAAAGATTACACTTAGATCTGAAAGTGAAAGAACAAAATACAATGCATTCAAAATTTTGGAGCACACAGATTTTTTCTCTTCAAGTTTTTGATTTTTCTCTATACAAAACACTTCTATTTATACACAAAAATATACTCGTTGGAGGTAGGACGCTCCTTGTTGACGTCATGGATTACGTGGGTACGCTCCTTGACATAACAAAAGGCATCTATTTTGTTTTCAATAAATACATCATGTGGGACCCTTTTTTTTTTTTGGTAAAAAATTGTGGCTAGATATTTGAACAAACTTATTAACATGTGGGTTTTGACCATTGTATATATATATATATAAAGAATTGAGGTAAAAATAATGTGCAATGTCCACATTTTCCTTTATATAAAATTAATTTATATAGAAGATATAGCTTCAGTATTTTAATTTCAAATTACAACATGCGAAATGTGTTGCAACTTTGCAACCTTTTATTTATATATATATATAAGCAAAGGATGTAAAAAAAAAAATATATAGCACCGCTCCACCATGCCACTTTATATTTTATATAAGATGCAATTTTCAGCTTTGCTAACTTTATATTATATTATATATTTACATAATATATTTAAAGTATGTAAAATAATTACACATGATACTCATTATGTGGGTATGTTTTACATACAAAAAGATGAAAAATTATTTTCAATTTAGCACAATATGTATCAAAAAAATATAATACAATTTTACTTAAAAGAGACAATTACATCAAAATTGTCAAAAGATGAATAGTGATCAACCGAATTATTCAAAACAAGAATAGTAAAATTTTCAAAATAGTTTTATTTATATAACAAATGTATCATACAAAAAGTATTTTAAACATATAATATTTTGTGTCAAATAATATAAAATATGTATATTATTTACAAATTTTCAATTAATATTTTAGGCATCATTAAAATTAAACAAGATGATTAACACGCATCAAGAAAGCTAAGTTGGATGTGACCTGCAGTTAGGTCCACCAGTTGGTCTCTCTGTGGTAGAGGGAAACTATCTTTTGGACACGTTTTGTTGACTGTCTTGAAGTCCATGGAAAAGCGCCACTTGTCATTTTTTTAGGCACTACTACGGTGTTGGAGATCCACTTGGGATAGTGAATTTCTCTGATTGCCCCTGCTTCTAGTAAGTTTTCCACTTCCTTAGCCACTACCTCAGCGTGGTGAAGTGCCGATAGGCGAGTTCGCTATATAATTGGTCTGGCAGTTGGGTGGACATTGAGTTGTTGATAGATGAAGTTAGGGTTAATGCCAGGTATATTGTACAACGTCCAAGCAAACACCTTGATGTTAGAGATCAAGAATTCAATGATCTCTATTCTCTTGGTGCTGGACAAAGATGAGCTAAGCAAAAAAAACTTTTCCGAGACCTTCTCGTCTATTCTAACCTCCACCAAATCTTCTACTACCTTTTGTTTAGCTACCTTGCCGACGTCTGCAAACAGCTTGTTGTTTTCTAGCTCCTCCACCATTTGTACGAACCCTTTTGTAGCTTGGCTTCCATTTATTGTCATGAAGCACTGTTTGGACATGATTTGGTCTCCTAAGACGTCTTCAATCATTCTAGCATCGTTAGGGAACCGTATCACCTAATGGTAGGTTGATGCTACCGCTGGCATGGCGTGCAACCATGCTTTTCCCAAGATTATGTTGTAAGTGGAAGGGACTTTCAATTCCTAGAATTCCACTTGTTTTGCCATTGTTCCAGCTTTTACCGACATAATTATCTTGCCAATTGGCCATTCTGGCATTGAGTTGAAGCTGACCAAGGGAGATGTCGCGAGTGCTAAATCTTTGTCCTCTAATTTGAGTTGCTTGAAGGTCTCATAATACATTATCTTGCATGAGCTCTCTTGCTCAATCAGGATACGTTTGATGTCAAAATTCTTGACGCACAAACTAACCACTAGTGCGTTGTTGTGAGGGCTTTGCAACCTTGCTAAATCCTTGTCAGAAAAGGTGATGACGTTTGTTGCCTCCGTTTTCTCTTTTTTCACAGTAGGTTGTGCACTATGTACCTTTCTCATGTGCTCGGCCTTCTTGATCATCCCTCTGAGCTCACATACTCATTCAGGCTCGATGATTCCATGTATCACATTGATTACGCCTTGAAGCGGACCGTCAGCTGGCATCCTATCTAGCGCGTTGAGGTTCTGGGGGGCTGGCTGAGCTCCCCCTTCAATATACTGGTCCAGGTGGCCTACGGCCACTAACTCCTCCAAATGCTTCCTTAATGGCGTACAAGTTTTAGTTCGGTGTCCCACTTTATCATGGAAGGTGCACCAGTACGTAGCGTCGTAGCCCCTTTGTGCTTTTCCCAACTTGGCTGGTCGCTAAACGAAGGGTGTGTCGCGTATCTCACTAAGAATCCGGTAGATAGATTTATTAAACATCGTGGTAATGGCGGTGCGGACTTTCAACCTCCTTGCCTGGTTGTTTTCGCCGATTGGTAGTTTGCCTCTACCATTGTTGTTCGGTCGGTCCTTACGGCTGATTGTATTGACTTTTGTCGTGGGTTTTTTGTCCGACATCGTTGTTGTGTCGGACTTTGCCTTGGTGCGAGCGCCATCTTTATACTCCCTGATATGCTGATGCACTCTCTCCATTAGGGCCTCCATTGTGAGGGGTGGCGTCATGGCCATTGAATCCCTTAATTTATTGCCCGTCGGTAAACCCCGTTTGTATTGTGTGATAGCTAGGTTTATGGGGCAATCTCTAATCTGATTAAAAGTCTCCCAATACCGGTTATTGTAAGACTTTAGTGTTTCTTTCTTGCCCATATCAATGGAGAGCAGCTGGTCTATCTCTACCGGCGTCTTGGTATTTGTCTTAAACCTGGTAACAAATGGCTTTATAAGTTGCGCCCATGAAGCTATGCTGCCTTCTGGCAACCTCTCAAACCATGTCAAGCCCAGGTCGCCTAAGCTTAAGGGAAACAAGATACACATTAGAGTCTCGTTCCGTCAGTATACAGCCATAACCTGGCGGAAGTGGCCCAAGTGTATGTAGGGGCTTGATTGCCCCTCATAAGTGGTGAACTTTGGATAATAGAAGCCCAAGGATAACGGCGCGTTCTCTATTGTCGGAATGAACGGCGAGCTTTGCAACCTTGCTAACACTGTCTACTAGCTCGTAAACAAGGCGCGGTATTGGCATTCCAACCTCAGCACTTCTATGTGTCCAAGGAGCCAACTACTGCAGAGTAAAGACCCTTTAGAGGTCGCATGCTTGGGCGCCTTCTCTCCTTCGAGCCCTCTCTTCTAGCACTGTCCGCATGTCCGTTGACCTAGGCAAATCCGTGTGCCTAGATGTCGTTTGGTGTGTATGCGAGGGCCAATAACTGCTTCCCTCCGTGTAAGACCTTTTAGTCCTCGTTCTCTCAGATCTAGAGAAACGAGTCCTGGAAGTCCTTGATTGGGTCTTGCCTGTCCTGAGGCTCTTGCTTTCACTTTGGGATGGTGTGACTTGCCTGTTACAATCCTTTGAGTGGTGAGAATGTATTCTACCTTTGCGGATCTCTCCTTCTACTATCCCTTGTTCCTTTATCTAGTGTTTCATCATCTCCATGTCAACCGTCATTCTCCTTATCAAATTGTCTTGCTTCTTCACGCGATCTTTCAGAACCTGAGGATCAATCCTCTGCCTTTGTCTATCAAGGCTTTAAAAGCGACGAGGACTAGTGCCCCATCTTTCTCGCGTGTCCTTCGCGAGTTTCGTCATTGGGGGTCCAATTTTGCCATGGGCGGGGCAAAAGGCAAACCTTCGTGCCTCACACACCCCATCTGGGGTTTCTCCATCAATAGTAGAATGTGGCAAGTCTTCATTGTGCGCCATTGAAATCAATTGAAGGAAAACTTAATCAAAAGGTTCGTTCTCTGTTGCCTTCTCACAGACAGCGTCAATTGTACGAGCACAAAATAATCTTTTCGTATAATTTTGTTGATAAAGTTTGCACTCCTCCAAACGTTGTCGCTTTGTTACTTGAAAACACAAACGTGAGCTGGCCGGCGGGTGTTTGCCAGAAACCCCTCTGACGCCTAAGTCAGCAAAATAGACAATAAGCTTTGTGTATTTAGGAGTAAGAATTCTAATACCTGTGCATAGGTCCTATCATGAGCTTATATAGATTCCTCCTGGCACAATCCTATTAGGACTCCAACTCTCTTTTAACAGAGTCCTTCTAGGAATCACATGCTCAGGATAAAGCCTATCACTGTGCTCAGGATAAAGCCTATCCTGAGAACACCCTTCTCACTGGCCACCAAGTGAAATGGTTCAAACCCCTTACCTCGGCTAGTAGTACGGTCGACCGAGCTAACTTGGCCTCTACCTTGAGTTGGATAGAACCAAGATGGCATTCTACCGAGCTGAACCCAGTTCGACCCTCTATATTGGTGATACCCTGGTCCGCTCCTGGACTACATCTAGTCAACTTGGTCCAGGCCTTGGCTCAATGTCTGCCTGGCTCAAGATTGAGCTACTCAAGTTCTTACCTCGGCTCGGAATGCGACCCAACGACTAAAGGAGACTTTACCTAGCTTGGCCCAATTTATACATAAATTACCCTCTCATAACCCTGCCAGCCAAACCAGCTGTATCTAATGAGGTGTTATTTTTAAAAAAAACTAGAGTAATGTTAAGGATCTAAATATTTTATTACATATTTTATCAAATATTTTATATGAGTATGAGATTCGTATAAGATCCACATAATATGAGTCCTATAATTATATGAGACATTTGATAAATTAATTATTGGGTAAACTACCAATAGGTCCTAATAGTTGAACTTAATTTCTATCAAGTCCTATTGAAAATAAGTCTTGGTAAAATTGTCGCTAAAAATAATTTTTTTGTGACAATTTTTTATATATGTCGTTAAAAATTGACAATTAGTGCGTTTTTTTATCATAATTTTTTATAAATTGTCGCTAAAATTTACAATTAGTGACTTTTTTTATGACAAATTTTTTCTACAAGATCTATTAAATAATAAATCCACTTATGAAGATTTACACGTAAGTACTCCTAAATTATTTAGAATTCTTGACATTTTTCAAAAAATTATTAGTTGATCTAATAACACCATGTCACTGTACGACTAGCTAATTTTAAATTACTTAAACGTACATGTAAGCCAACCAGCCAAACCAGATGCATCCAATGAGGTGTTATTTGAAAAAAATATTATTAGTTGGTTCAAGTATACCATATGATTATATGCCTGATTAATTACAAATTATTATGTTCTATTATATTTTTTAATCATTCAATATAAATTGGAATAAGGAGTGAAAGTGGCTTATTTAAACTCAAAAAAAGGAAAAAAAAAAAAAAAGACAAAAAAAAAGTAAAAAAATAAAACCTGTTAGGTTTTTATTCTTGGCAACCCCATTTGACAAAACTCCTTTTAGTTGTATTTGTTTTCGCACTTTTATTTCAGTGAGGCTATGAGTTTATTAGATGCAAATCCAACCCGAATCGAGCCTTACAGAGAAGTTTGTGATGTTAATGCTTTCAAGATTGCCACTTCGCTGATTATGACGGGGGTCAAGCTGCCCGGCCAACTCGCGCCCGAAGCAAAATGCAAAATTGCATTCAAAGTTGGTTGTCCGCCCTTGCTTGCTCGAGCGAAGAAGTCCTCGCTCGAGCGAAGGACTGCGTCTGGCAAAAACCTGAAAGAGATGAATGTGCGCTCGAGCGAAGACTATGTGGCTCGAGCAAAGATTGCATCTGCATAAAAACTTGAAAGTTTTCATTGGTCGCTCAAGCAAAGGGTTCGTGGCTCGAGCGAAGGCACTAGTGGAAATCACTCGAGTTAAGGTTCTCGCTCGAGCGAACTTCAAAATCTGGATTTCTATAAGGAATTGGTTTTCTTCCAAAGCTAGGATTACTTTGGATTTCTATAAGTAGTTGGTTTTCTCCCAAAACTTTACGAACTTCTCCAGATCTTTTTCTGGGGTTCTAGGGTTTATATCTGGGGATATTTTGTTAGTTTTCTTTGATGTTTTGATTGAGTATTCAACTCATGGTTTAAAGAGTATACATCAAAGGATTATTTGTTTGTTCTACACAAAAGAGAGAATTGTTCTTCGGTGAATTCTGAAGAATTCGAGCCTGAAACTTTGGAGGATTCTGGAGTGACTCATTATCAAGACAATTTCGAGGTGAAGACGGGGTTGGAAGAGGCATATAGGGGTTGGTTCAATTCGGGCGTGGATTCGCTAGGTAATTGAGAGTATACCTGTGTAATTCTTTTATATCTTCTTAGTGGATTGTTTTGTGACAGTTGCCCGTGATTTTTTTTATCACAATTGGAGGTGTCCAATTGTGGTTTTTTCACGTAAAATCGTTATGTCGATTTGTCTTGATTGTTTGATTGAGATTGTTGTTTACTGCTTAAAATTGATACATAAGCACAAATCAATATCTAGGTGATTTCTAGATTTTTCAATTAGTATTAGAGCAGGTCGTTCTATTTTTTTTTTACAAAAATCTATTAGAGCGAGATCTTATTTGATTTGTGATAATGGATACAATTCGTGAGGGAAATTCTATGGTTCGACCACCCCTACTTGACGGATCCAATTATTTTTTTTGGAAAGCTCGTATGAGATCGTTTTTCAAATCTATTGATAAAAAAGTTTGGCAATCTGTCATGTATGGGTGGATTGAACCAACGATTACCGTTGATGAAGTAACTTTTCCCAAACCAATTGATAAGTGAGATACAATTGATTACCAAAATAGTAGCTGGAATAGTAAAACTATCAATTCTCTCTTTTGCGCTGCCACACCTGAAGAGTTTAGTCGTATTTGTAATTGTGAAGTTGCAAAAGAGGGTTGGGATATTTTACAAACTATTCATGAGGGCACTCCTTCTGTGAAACGCTCAAAACTTCAAAGGCTCACATCTAGTTTCGAAAACCTTTCAATGAAAGATAGTGAGACCTTTGATGAATTTTATGCGAAGTTGAGTGACATTGTAAATTCCAGTTTCAATTTAGGTAAAAAAATACCAAAATCCAAAGTTGTGGGAAAAATTTTGAGATCCTTGCCCGATCGGTTCCAACCAAAAGTTACGGCTATTTAGGAGGCTCAAGATGTTGACAACCTCAAGCTGGATCACTTGGTTGGAAATCTCCAAACTTATGAGGCACATAGGAATTTCAAAAAGAAACAAAAAGATGCTATTGCTTTTAGTAGTGCTCATATAGTTGGAGAGGATTCTAATGAGGATTGTAAGATAGATTCCAAGATTACGACTGCTTTTGTTAAACAATTTTTAAATTTTTTTTTGAAAAAGAATCCTAATCTTTTGGAATCTACTCATACTCATAAATCTAAAGGCAAAGATAAACCCAAAATTAATTCTATAGCCAAGAAGGAGAAAGGAAAGATATAAGGGAACTCTGAAAGAGTCCAATGCTATGAATGCCAAGGATTTGGCCACTTTGCTTCAGAATGCCCCACTCGTTTGAAGAAGAAGAAATCCCTCACCATCACTTGAGATGATGAATCAGAATCTGATGAAGATGAAAGTGACAACAAACATCAAGGTGAAGAGGGACATAAACAATTCCTTGCTTTCATGGAGGCTTTCAAAACTGAAGGACGAACAGAGTATCCGAAGAAGTCGGTTGAGAATGCTACTGATGATGAATCCTCGGAGAGTGATGATGAAGAGCTTGAGCAAGCTTATGAAAAGTTGTATAAGGAGTCTCTTAACTTATCCAAATTGAATGACAAACTCACTACGAAACTCAAAGCATATGAAAGTGAGAATGTCAAATTAAAGAAAGAGATTTCCGAGGCTAGGAATGATGCCCTTAAGATTTCTAATGATCGACAAGCTCTTTGTGCAAAACTCTTGACCCGTAAGACAGAGAGGAATGAGCTATAGTAAATCTATGCAACATATGAAGAAAAGATTGAAACTCTCGAGATGTCTCAAGTTTCTTTGGAAGAACTAATGATCAAGAAAGAGGAAGAACTCAAGTGTGCTATGGCTACCATTCGTCTTTGGAACAGAGGACCAAAGACTTTGGACAATATCATCGGGTCTCAACAAATTTGTTCTGACAAGAGTGGCATTGGCGTTGGTGATAACAAAGAGAAAAAACAGAGTGCATCTGCATCTCATGATACAAGAACTAAAGGAAAGGGAGAACAAAAAATTCAACATAAGGATGGACTTCTCAAACTTCGTAGAGTTGGTAAGGTAAAAGAAAAGAAGGTACATCCTGTATACCCTGTTTTTATTTGTCATCATTGTGGTATGCATGGCCATATTCGCCCTTATTGTTATAAGTTGCATGGGAGAGTATATTTGCCTAGACCAAAAAATAGGAAGTTGGAAACCAAGTCGAGACGGGTTCCCATTGAAAGCAAAGGGAACCATAACGTCAAGACACCACCCAAGAACCGCAATGCTCACAACTTTGCTTATACTAAAGCGGTTTGGGTGAGAAAACTTGACTTGTGTTAATTTGTTTAGTTTTTGGGTTTTTGTTTATTTGTTTTAGTTTTTGGGTTTCTGTTTATTTGTTTTAGTTTTTTTTTAATGAGAAAAAAAAGGTGTGCTTGTTCGTTTTCTGACATGTTTTGTTTTCTATAAAAAAAAATGTGTGCATGTTCGTTTTTTTGTCTTGCTTTGTTTTGAAAAAATAAAAAAATAAAAAAATCCAAAAAGATTTTCTTGTATGGTTTTACAAGCTTGAAATTTTTGAGTAGTCCTTGGTGCATATTGAAATTGATAAGAATATCCATTACATGTCAATATGTGTGTGCTTTCTATGGTCATTACTCATTTTTGAGTGGGTATTTTTTGATTAGTATGTTCATTCTGTACACACTCTTGGATTAGCAAATATCGGAGTCTTCCGCCTTAGTGATTAGTTTTTTCTATGGACTTTTGGCATTGTATCTTTTGCTTTTCTAGAGGAATTGACCTATACTAGCACATCATGGGTGATGTTGAGTCTCTTAACCACCTTCCATCTTTTTGCATCTCCACGACTTTCCCCTCTGTTTTTTGTAGTCCTAGCATGAGAAAAAGGCTACCTCAGAGTCACCAACCAGGCCATCCTTATTATCTCCATGCTTCTCTGGTTCGGTTTCCATACTCTTGAGCGTGTCAGCCGCCAATGAGTGTGCAAAAGAAAGAAAAAAATTGTGCAACAGAAAGACAAAAAAGATGTGCAAAAGAAAGAAAAAATTGTGCAAAAGAAAGACAAAAAAGATGTGCAAAAGAAAGAAAAGCAAAAGATGTGAAAAAAAAAGGAAAAAAATAAAGGATTTATTGATTGAGGGGGTGCCTCCGCCTTTACTCACCAAATACCCCTTGATTCCTAGTGGTTTGACTTTCCTTAGTTGTGTTTAGATTCTCTTGTCGGAGGTCCAGCTTTCATATCACTACTAGGATTTGAATCTAGTGTTTGTCGAACTCCAAGAGTCACACACACACTTTTATCATGGGATCTATGCTTGTCACATATTACATCACTTTCTTTAATGAGGAATCTTCTAGAGGCTGTGCACATTGTGTTTTCAAGTAATTGTGCTTCTTGGATAATCTTGTGTGTTTTAAGGTACAACTTTGAAATTCCTTGCTTGCTCCATCATATTATTTTTGTCATTTTCTTCCTGTTCATTGTTTTCAATATTTGTGGTTGTTTTTCATGAGGGAGAGTTTGGTTTATCATTACAAAAGGTTGTTAGCATGAACACTTTGATTTGTTTGGTAAGGGAGATTGGCTATAGTTGTTTTGCATGTTGTTATGCACTGTTTGTTCATTATTTCCTTCTTGCATGCTTTTGATATTTACATCATCATATCATTGCTTGTGTGGTTTATGATCTTGTTTTAGTTGATTGAGCTTCCATTGTCAATTCGTGACAAAAAAGGGGAGAAAGTTGTTGTTCATGTTTTCATGCACATGTGTCGTAGTGTGATTTCATCCATTCATGTGTTGGGTGCATGTGTCTTAGTTTTCATGTTTTTATGCTACATGTTCTTAAAATCTCCAATTTCCATCTATCATTGTTTATCTCATGCTTCAAGATACTCTTGTCATATGTGTATTGCTTTTTTATATACGCTTGTGGGACTAATAGTTGTTTTGGAGGTTGTGGCACTAATAACTGTTTTGCAGATCATGACCTTGAGAAAGAAGTTGGCTTTTGTTGGCTGTAATGGGTTAGGGTGTTTAGGATTTTATTTGTTAGGTGGGTTTTGTCACGGCATTGCCAAAGGGGGAGATTGTTAAGTTTTTATTCTTGGCAACCTCGTTTGAAAAAACTTCTTTAAGTTGTATTTGTTTTCGCACTTTTATTTCAGTGAGGCTATGAGTTTATTAGATGCGAATCCAACCCGAATCGAGCCTTGCAGAGAAGTTTGTGATGTTAATGCTTTCTAGATTGCCACCTCGCTTATAGCGATCCCGGTCTTTTCCCAGTTAGTTGTTGTATCCGGACTTATGTTCCGTAGATCTCGTTGTTATATAATTGTTATCGTTGTCCTTTAATTCTTTATTCTTGAGTTATAGGATGTTTTGGGCAGGTTGGTTGGGTTGGAAACCTAGTGTTGCTGTCCAGATTTTTAGACCTTAGCTCGAGCGAGGAGTTGGTCGCTCGAGCGAGCTGTTGTTTTTGGTCCTTCGCTCGAGCGAGGGTTTGGTCGCTCGAGCGAGAGTAGAGTTTTGTGTCTTGTGGCTCGAGCCAGGGCTTCTTAGCTCGAGTGAGTGATTGCGTCTAGTATAGACCTGAGAGCTGTATTTCTTGGCTCGAGTGAGCTTTCCTTCGCTCGAGCGAGTTTCGAGTCCTTCGCTCGAGCGAGCATTCTGTCGTTCGAGGTTGCGACCAAGCATCAGATGTTGGCTCGAGCGAGCTTTCCTTCGCTCGATCGAGTATTTCTTGTGTCTGGTCGCTCGAGCGACCAAGTCTTCGCTCGAGCGAGCTTGTTTTATTTAAATAGGCAGCAGCGGGGAAAATTGAGTTTTTATATATTCGTTTGATTCAAAACCCTAGGTACGACTTTTCTCTCCCTCCACTCACCTTCTCTCTTAGGATTCATCTCCTTTTAGGGTGTTTCTACCCTAGGTTCTTTATTAAAAAGACAGAGCAAGTCGAGAGCTTCGTTTTAATCTGAGAGTTTGTGGACTTGGAGCACTTTGGACTTTGGGTCGTTATCTCCGTCTTCTCCATTCGGGTTATTTACATCGAGGTAGGGATTTCCTACTCCATATTATAAGTTTTGTTCTAAGTTTTGATATTTTGATATGTTGGGGGTTATTTGGTAACTTTGGGAAAAACCCTAGTTGTTTTAATAAATTAATTTGTATAATTAATTTAAGGAAAATTGGGGAATTTAGTTGAATTCATGGAATTGGGGAATTATAAGTTTAAATGGTGTAGTTGGATTAATTAATCACTCATCTATTGAACTGTTGAGATTATAATTGTTAGTACATTTGTTTCCCGTTTAGAAATACTGTTTTGGGCTATCGGTGGAGGATAGTCGTGATTGTTGTAGACATTGCATGTGGATTAGGGAAAACTGAAACTAATCACATTGGTTAAGTCATTAATTTTGACTGTTGAATTAATACAAAAAATATATGTATTGATTGTGTATTGTATATTACAAGTGTTTAATACATTGTATATGCATATTGTTTGGGAGGAGATAGGGGATGTACTCCTAAATCGGATATTGTTTGGGAGAAGATAGGGGATGGACTCCATTAGCATCACTATTATGTGTGCTTATTGATTTATAGAAGTGTTTTACATATTGTTGATACAGCACCAAAATTAGTATCAAATGAGAAGTATGGAAGTGTTTTGATATGAGCCTTAGTCTCATTTGTTTTGTTGATAAATGGAAGAAATGTTAATGTGATATGTAGTTCACTGTTATAGTCTGGCCAGGTTCTGAGCCATGTTGGTAAAAATGGAAAGTTGAATAAATAATGGAAAGTGAAACTGACATTTGTATTAACCATCTATTGAATGCTATTGCTTTATTCAATGCTTATATTTGGTTTAGTATATTTCTACTGGGCTGTGGCTCACCCTATATGAGAACATCATTTTCAGGTTCAGGTGATGTGCTACCTCCAAGGACTTAGCTTGGTTGGATTTGGAGTTGAAGACTCTGTTTAGATTAGTTATTTATTTTGTTTTAATTTGATGTTACATGTAAACTCAAGCCTAGGGCTTAATGTGTAAATGAGTTAGTACTCATATTTTTGTGTCCAAGTGTTGGCTTGGAAAAATGTAAGCCCGTAGGGTAATTACTTTCGTTATTACATGTAATGTCTTTTAATAAGATTACTCTGATGGATGAGATGATAATTGGTTTTCTTTTATCAATGTATGTTAATGTTATATATTATGGGTTTATTTTTGAGGGCGTTACAACTTGGTATCAGAGCGTACCGGGTTCGAATACTTTGGGTACGTGGAAAGTGATTAGTATCACAATGGGTTCGTCTCGCTTGATAGAGACTTAGATGTACTGTTATATGCTTATATGATAACATGTTTATGTGACTATGTGGGTATGGAATGTAGTTTCTAGGATGTTGATTGGAACCTTGAGTTTCTGAAAATCTTGTTGGAAAGGCACTTGAACAATGTTGTTTCCAACCGGAACTTTAGTGACGCATTGGAACTATCATTATCCAGGAATGAAATTCGTAGGTGCTTATGTGATTATGTGCTTACGTGGAGTGAATTACTGTTGTCCAATGCATTAGGACGCAAGTGTTATAGTTTTGGCACACTTGTTAATGTGCTAACGTCTTTATTACCTTTATTAGGATGTCAGGACGAGGACGAGGACGTGGTAGGCGTGGTAGGCGTGGTGGGCAGGAGATGCCTATACCGGATGAGATTCAGCGTCTGAGGAGGAGTTGGCTGTGCCAATGTGGCCGGTGTAGGACAGCAAGCTATGGGTGCTTTGGCCCGAGAGATAGCAGGGGCATTCAGGGAGTCAGTAGGCATTCTCAGAGCTGAGAATCAGGCTCAAGTTCATGTTGCGGATGCAGGGCCTTCTTTTCTGAAGAGGGAGTTCTTCCGGTCTAACCCGGACGAATTTTTAGGTGATCCTAAAGAGCCACTTAAGGCAGATGAATGGCTCGAACAGACAACAAAGACGTTTGAGATGCTAGGCATCGAAGACGAGATTCTGAAGGTGACCTTGGCATCTTTCCAGCTGAAGGGGGAAGTGGGTCAGTGGTGGAAGTTCACTAAGAGTCGTATAGGAGGGACTTGGAAGGCTTTTGTCGACGCTTTCTAGGAGAAGTTCCTATCCTCAGCTGTTAAGGAGAGGTTGAGAGAGCAGTTCTGCCAACTTAAGCAGAACAGTTCTTCAGTGGCCGAGTTTGAGGCCGCATTTACTAGCTTGTCCAGGTTTGCACCTGAGTTGGTGGCGTCTGAGGAACACCGTTGTATTGAGTTCGAAAAGAAGTTGAGGCGCGGCCTCAAGTTGAGAGTTGTAGGGACTATGATTCGAGATTATGGGCGTCTGGTTGATGTTGCAGCCCATACTGAGATCATGATGCAGGAGGAGGAGGAAGGGCAGAAAGGCTCCAAGAGGAGTCAGGATGGTCAGAGTGATGGCAGGAGACAGAAGGGTTTTAACCCTCAACAGTCTCAGGGTAGTTTTTCTAGATCAACTTTTCCTGTGCTGAGTGCCAGTTCTGGGAAAGGTAGCCAGGGAGACATTACTTGTTTCAAGTGTGGTCAGCTGGGCCACAAGTCTCCAGCTTGCCCGCAGAAGGGAGGTGGATAGAGAGCAGCGTCATCTTCAGCTCGATCTCAGAGCCAGAGTCAGGGTAGAGGCTAGCCGCTCTCGTGTTATCAGTGTGGTCAGGCAGGGCACATGAAGAGGTATTGCCCGCAGTTGAGTGGCACATCTGGTGCATCTGGTTTGAGGCAGACTCAGAGTCATCAGCCATTTCGGTCGATTCAGCCTCGAGGGCCAATCGAGGGCTTCATCGTCGATCGGTCTGGCGATCTTATACTCCTAGGGGTGAGAGTTGATCGAGGTAAATGCAGGCGAGTGTATCTTTATCACATGCAGATCTTATCGCTCCATCAGTTGTGAGAGGTACCTTATTGTTTTGCAATTCGGTTGCTAGTGTATTGATTGATACGGGTGCATCTCATTTCTTTGTGTCTGCTGCATTTGCATCTGTTTTGGAGTTGGAGTTAGCGCAGTTAGCATCTCCTATTTGTGTAGTGTCACCCCTTGGGGGTGAATTGATCTTGAAACAAGGTGTTAGGGGTTGTGATATAGAGGTCGCCGATCATAGGCTTCCGTTTCCTTTTGTAGTTATGCCCATGAAGGGCTTTAACGTTATTTTGGGTATGGACTGGTTATCGTCATACCGGGTAGTTATTGATTGCTACCACCAGAGGGTCACTTGTTGTACCGTGAGCGGGGAGTGTTTCCACTTCTTGGGGGACCAGGTTGGTAGTGTTTTGCCACCAGGGTATGATCCGCGAGGGCAGAGTGAGCTTAGTAGTCTACTTGCTAGCTTTGAGAGTGGTGAGTGTGATGAGACCCAGACTGTGTTGCCAAGAGTGGTTTGTGAGTACTCGGATGTCTTTCCCGAGGACCTTGTTAGTTTGCCACCTCACAGAGAGATTGAGTTCTCTATTGACTTAGTGCCCGGAACGGCGCTGATTTCTATGGCACCTTATCGTTTTGCCCCAGCCGAGTTAGTTGAGTTGAAGATCCAACTCCAGGAGTTGCTAGATAAGGGCTATATTCGCCCAAGTGTTTCGCCGTGGGGAGCACCGGCCCTCTTTGCTAAGAAGAAAGGTGGTGCTTTGAGACTGTGTATCGATTACCGGAAGTTGAATTGCGCTACGATCAAGAATAAGTACCCTATGCCTCGTATAGATGATCTATTTGATCAGTTGAAGGGTTCCCATTGTTTCTCTAAGATAGACTTGAGATCAGGTTACCACCAGTTGAGAGTCAGGGAGGAGGACATTCCGAAGACGACATTTCGTACACGGTATGGCCACTATGAGTTTCTGGTGATGCCATTTGGGCTCACCAATGCACATGCAGTTTTTATGGACTTGATGAACCGGATATTCCGGGAATTCTTGGATCGTTTTGTAGTAGTCTTCGTAGACGATACCCTTATTTATTCACCTTCGGAGGAGGAGCACGAGGAGCACTTGAGAGTAGCGCTTGAGTTACTTAGAGCCCATAAGCTTTATGCTAAGTTTGGGAAATGTGAGTTCTGGCTAGAGGAGGTGAAGTTCTTAGGCCACGTGGTTTCCAGGGAAGGGGTGTCTGTTGATACATCCAAAATCGAGGCAGTGTAAGATTGGGCACAGCCTAAGAGTGTGTTTGAGATCCGCAGTTTTCTGGGATTAGCTAGGTACTACCGACGGTTTGTGAAGGATTTCTCCAGGTTAGCTTCGCCGTTGACTAGATTGACTCGGAAGGGAGTCAAATTTTTATGGAGTGAAACTTGTGAAAAGTCGTTTCAGGAGTTGAAGGTTAGATTGACCACCGCTGCGGTTTTGATTATTCTGGAGAGAGGGTTGGGTTCTGCTGTTTATTGTGATGCCTCACGAGAGGGTTTGGGTTGTGTGTTGATGCAAGAGGGGAAAGTGGTAGCCTATGGCTCACGTCAGTTGAAAATACACGAGAAGAATTACCCTACCCATGACTTAGAGTTAGCAGCTGTGATCTTTGCCTTGAAGATTTGGAGATATTATCTTTATGGTGAGAGATTCGAGGTATTCTCAGATCATAAGAGTCTGAAATACCTGTTTACACAGAAAGACTTGAACTTGAGGCAGAGGAGGTGGATGGAGTTCATTGAGGATTATGACTTCAAGTTGCATTATCATCCGGGGAAGGCCAATGTGGTGGCCGATGCCCTTAGCAGGAAATCTGTTGGTGACGTAGCTAGTATAGCCATCCGGGAATGGGAGATGTTGGGTGCACTTGGGGAGTTTGATTTGCTTCTGGGTGAATCCGTTGAGGCTGCGACCTTGTTTTCTGTTGTTGCGCAGCCTACACTTGTGACTCGAGTGTTAGAGGCACAGAGAGGTGACCTTGAGGTGGAATCTCTTCGAGAGAAGATCTCCAATGGGAAGGTTGAGAAGGGTTTGACGGTGTATCCCGACCTGAGTGTGAGATACCGAGACCGTTTGTTTGTGCCGGCGTCCTGCCGAGAGGAAGTACTCCGAGAGTTTCATCATTCACGCCTTGCGGTGCATCCGGGAGGCACTAAGATGTATCGGGATTTAGGTCGCCAGTTTTCGTGGCGGGGTATGAAGAGAGATGTGGTAGCTTTCGTGTCCAAGTGCCTTACTTGTCAGCAAGTGAAGGCCGAGCATCAGAGGCTAGCGGGTTTGTTACAACCCTTGCCTATTGCCGAGTGGAAGTGGGAGCATGTCACTATGGACTTCGTTGTAGGTCTTCCGAGGACTCAGCAGGGTAGTGATGCTATTTGGGTGGTTGTAGACCGGTTGACTAAGTCGGCGCACTTCATTTCTATGCGCGTGAGAGATTCGGTAGATCATCTTGCCGACTTGTACATTCGGGACATAGTGAGGTTGCACGGGGTCCCAGTGACGATCGTCTCAGATAGAGATCCTCGTTTTACTGCTAGGTTGTGGCAGAGTTTGCAGAGTGCCTTAGGCACTAAGTTGACCTTTAGCACGGCTTATCATCCTCAGACTGACAGGCAGTCTGAGCGTACTATTCAGATCCTCGAGGATATGCTTCGGGGCTGTGTTCTTGACTTTAGTGGGTCGTGGGAGAGGCACTTGCCTTTGGTGGAGTTTGCCTACAACAATTTCCAGTCTAGTATCGGTATGGCACCGTTTGAGGCCTTGTATGGCCGACCATGTAGGTCTCCAGTTTGTTGGGCCGGGGTGGGAGATGCACCTTTGTTGGGTCCGGAGTTCGTAAGGGAAACGACGGAGAAAGTTGAGCTTATCCGTAGGAGGCTTGTTACAGCCCAGAGTCGTCAGAAATCTTATGCCGACCGTAGGAGGAGACCTTTGGTGTTTGAGGTGGGTGATCATGTCTTTCTGAAAATATCACCTAGGCGAGGATTGATGAGGTTTGGGAAGAGCGGGAAGTTGTCCCCTCAGTTTATTGGCCCTTTTGAGATCCTTGAGAGGATTGGTGAGGCTGCCTATCGTTTAGCTTTGCCGCCACAGTTATTCGGAGTTCATGACGTGTTTTATGTGAGTATGCTTCGGAAGTATGAGCCAGATCCATCATATGTGTTGGATTGGACTGACTTAGTTGTTGACAAGGATGTCTCGTACGAGGAGAGACCAGTTCGGGTCTTGGATAGGCGGGATCAAGTTTTGCAAGGCAAGACCATCCCTTTGGTAAAAGTTTTGTGGAAACATCACGGAGTGGAGGAAGCCACTTGGGAGCGTGAGTTGGAAGTTCGCGAGAAATATCCGGACTTGTTTGTTGATGTGTAATCATGTATTGAGATTTTGTAATTTTAATGAACTTTAAGAATATTATATATATGTCTTAAGTTGTAAAACATTGTGAATGTTTTGGTTTAAGAATTTTGAAACTTGCCTCGTAATGGAAGTTTATAGCAACATTGCATATGTTGAATGCGTTGTAGAATTGGAGTTATATCATGAAATTGAATATGATACGAAATGGTGAATCTTATAGATTGATAATTGTTGAATTGGAAAGAAATGCATGTTGATAATGCAAGTTGAAATATATGTTGTTTTACATATTGTGAGATGCCTCTTGGTAAGAGATGAAATGACCGGTATTGCGTCAAGTTGTTTATTATTGTAATATAATACCATTGGAAATTGAGAAAAACTTGTTTTCAAAAACTTGTGCTTAATTTCGGGGACGAAATTCTTTAAGGGGGGGAGGTTATAGCGATCCCGGTCTTTTCCCAGTTAGTTGTTGTATCCGGGCTTATGTTCCGTAGATCTCGTTGTTATATAATTGTTATTGTTGTCCTTTAATTCTTTATTCTTGAGTTATAGGATGTTTTGGGCAAGTTGGTTGGGTTGGAAACCTAGTGTTGTTGTCCAGATTTTTAGACCTTAGCTCGAGCGAGGAGTTGGTCGCTCGAGCGAGCTGTTATTTTTGGTCCTTCGCTCGAGCGAGGGTTTGGTCACTCGAGCGAGAGTAGAGTTTTGTGTCTTGTGGCTCGAGCCAGGGCTTCTTAGCTCGAGCGAGCGATTGCGTCTAGTATAGACCTGAGAGCTGTATTTCTTGGCTCGAGCGAGCTTTCCTTCGCTCGAGTGAGTTTCGAGTCCTTCGCTCGAGCGAGCATTCTGTCGTTCGAGCGTGCTTCTGGGTTGCAGACTTGAAGCATCGTATTGTTGGCTCAAGCGAGCTTTCCTTCGCTCGATCGAGTATTTCTTGTGTCTGGTCGCTCGAGCGACCAAGTCTTCGCTCGAGCGAGCCTGTTTTATTTAAATAGGCAGCAGCAGGGAAAATTGAGTTTTTATATATTCGTTTGATTCAAAACCCTAGGTACGACTTTTCTCTCCCTCCACTCACCTTCTCTCTTAGGATTCATCTCCTTTTAGGGTGTTTCTACCCTAGGTTCTTTATTAAAAAGACAGAGCAAGTCGAGAGCTTCGTTTTAATCTGAGAGTTTGTGGACTTGGAGCACTTTGAACTTTGGGTCGTCATCTCCATCTTCTCCATTCGGGTTATTTACATCGAGGTAGGGATTTCCTATTCCATATTATAAGTTTTCTTCTAAGTTTTGGTATTTTGATATGTTGGGGGTTATTTGGTAACTTTGGGAAAAACCCTAGTTGTTTTAATAAATTAATTTGTATAATTAATTTAAGGAAAATTAGGGAATTTAGTTGAATTCATGGAATTGGGGAATTATAAGTTTAAATGGTGTGGTTGGATAATTTAATCACTCACCTATTGAACTGTTGAGATTATAATTGTTAGTACATTTGTTTCCCGTTTAGAAATAACTGTTTTGGGCTATCGGTGGAGGATAGTCGTGATTGTTGTAGACATTG
Source organism: Camellia lanceoleosa (assembly GCA_025200525.1). NCBI lineage: Eukaryota > Viridiplantae > Streptophyta > Magnoliopsida > Ericales > Theaceae > Camellia > Camellia lanceoleosa. The sequence continues at coordinate 47,791,953 of CM045761.1, read as the reverse complement.
CATGTGGATTAAGGAAAACTGAAACTAATCACATTGGTTAAGTCATTAATTTTGACTGTTGAATTAATACAAAAAATATATGTATTGATTGTGTATTGTATATTACAAGTGTTTAATACATTGTATATGCATATTGTTTGGGAGGAGATAGGGGATGTACTCCATGGTTTGGGAAGAGATAGGGGATGTACTCCTAAACCGGATATTGTTTGGGAGGAGATAGGGGATGGACTCTATTAGCATCACTATTATGTGTGCTTATTGATTTATAGAAGTGTTTTTACATATTGTTGATACAGCACTAAAATGTGTATCAAATGAGAAGTATGGAAGTGTTTTGATATGAGCCTTAGTCTCATTTGTTTTGTTGATAAATGGAAGAAATGTTAATGTGATATGTAGTTCACTGTTATAGTCTGGCTAGGTTCTGAGCCATGTTGGTAAAAATGGAAAGTTGAATAAATAATGGAAAGTGAAACTGACATTTGTGTTAACCATCTATTGAATGCTATTGCTTTATTCAATGCTTATATTTGGTTTAGTATATTTCTACTGGGCTGTGGCTCACCCTATATGGGAATATCATTTTCAGGTTCAGGTGATGTGCTACCTCCAAGGACTTAGCTTGGTTGGATTTGGAGTTGAAGACTCTGTTTAGATTAGTTATTTATTTTGTTTTAATTTGATGTTACATGTAAACTCAAGCCTAGGGCTTAATGTGTAAATGAGTTAGTACTCACATTTTTGTGTCCAAGTGTTGGCTTGGAAAAATGTAAGCCCGTAGGGTAATTACTTTCGTTATTACATGTAATGTCTTTTAATAAGATTACTTTGATGGATGAGATGATAATTGGTTTTCTTTTATCAATGTATGTTAATGTTATATATTATGGGTTTATTTTTGAGGGTGTTACATCGCTGATTATGACGGAGGTTGAGCTGCCTGGTCAGCTCGCGCCTGAAGCAAAATGCAAAATTGCATTCAAAGTTGGCTGTCCGCCCTTGCTCGCTCGAGCGAAGAAGTCCTCGCTCGAGCGAAGGACTGTGTCTGGCAAAAACCTAAAAGAGATGAATGTGCGCTCGAGCGAAGACTATGTGGCTCGAGCAAAGATTGCGTCTGCATAAAAACCTGAAAGTTTTCATTGGTCGCTCGAGCGAAGGGTTCGTGGCTCGAGCGAAGGCACTAGTGGAAATCACGCGAGTTAAGATTCTCGCTTGAGCGAGAGAAGCTTCGCTCGAGCGAGCTTCAAAATCCGGATTTCTATAAGGAATTGGTTTTCTTCCAAAACTAGGATTACTTTGGTAGCGTTTGGTAACGTTTACGTTTTTTGTTTATGTTTACAAAAATTTTATAAACTGGTTTTTGTTTATTTTTAGAAAAACATAAATAATAAACCCGTTTGGTTTGGACAAAATGTTTGAAAATTTTTGAAAACATAAACTAAAAAACATGTTTGTTAAGGCCTAATTTTTGTTTTAAATTTTTTATAAATTTTTTTAAATTTTTTTTTAAAGTTTTTTTTAATTTTTTTTACAGCTATTCTTCTGTATCGGGAGGGCCACTTCTTGTAGCTCTTGTTGCCGGAGAGGCTGCGATTAAATTTGAAAAGATGTCCCCAGTGGACGCCGTGGGAAGGGTTTTGGACATATTAAGGGGTATATTTAACCCAAAAGGGATTTCTGTTCCCAATCCACTTCAGGCGGTTTGTACCCTTTGGGGGCAAGATCAGTTTGCACATGGATCTTACTCATATGTTGCAATTGGTGCTTCAAGTGGGGAGACAGACAGAGAAGAGAGGGGAGAGAGAGAGAGAGAGAGAGAGAAGAGAGACCCTGATCTGTGAAGTTGAACTCAATGAATGAGGTGGAGGAAGATGAGAGTTGGACAAAATCAATTCAATATTTGGTGCTGCGGGGATTTGAACCACGGTGAAGTTGCCAACAATTAGTTACTGTAGCTCCGCTACAGTAACTTCCGCTACAGTGTATCAGTTTATAAATCAGCCAAAACAGGTTTTTGGTGTTTCCGTTTTTTGAGGAAAATTTATAAACTGGTAAGTCGGTTTATAAACCAATTTTTTTATCAAACGGGTTTTTAACAAAGTTTTTTAAATTTTTGTAAATATAAACTGTAAACTGAAAATATAATGGTTACCAAACATACCCTTTGGATTTCTATAAGTAGTTGGTTTTCTCCCAAAACTTTACGAACTTCTCCAGATCTTCTTCTTGGGTTCTAGGGTTTATATCTGGGGATATTTTGATAGTTTTCTTTGATGTTTTGATTGAGTATTCAACTCATGGTTTAAAGAGTATACATCAAAAGATTATTTGTTTGTTCTACACAAAAGAGAGAATTGTTCTTCAGTGGATTCTGAAGAATTCGAGCCTGAAGCTTTGGTGGATTCTAGAGTGGCTCATCGTCAAGACAATTCTGAGGTGAAGACGGGGTTGGAAGAGGCACATAGGGGTTGGTTCAATTCGGGCGTGGATTCACTAGGTAATTGAGAGTATACCTGTGTAATTCCTTTATATCTTCTTAGTGAATTGTTTTGTGGCAGTTGCCCGTGGTTTTTTTATCACAATTGGAGGTGTCCAATTGTGATTTTTTCACGTAAAATCATTGTGTCGATTTGTCTTGATTGTTTGATTGGGACTGTTGTTTACTGCTTAAAATTGATACATAATCACAAATCAATATCTAGGGAATTTCTGGATTTTTCAAAACCTAACATTGTACCATATATCACGATGACATGGGGACTGCTTTTTCTATATATCCAGATTGGTTCCAACCAAAGGAGTCCTAATTGGTGGGTTCTAAACAAAGCTTGTAAGAGGTGATTGGGAAATTAGTTAAAAGTTGGTTTTTAGTTTTTTTGATTTTTTTGTGAGTGAAAAATGTGAGAGGTAATGTGACTCAAAATGAGAAAAATTCTATTTTTACATACTTAATTAGCTTAGGGCACATCTTTTCTCAATAGATACATCTAATAATTTGATTATCAATTAAATTTCTCAATCTACACACTTAAAGTTACAATAGCCATATTTGGTAGAGCTGTGGGAAAGTGCTTATGGCTTATGCCTAAACAGCTTGTAGCTTATAACTATAAACATAAGCTGATTTCTGACTTATAAATTAAGCATCTCTTACCCCACTCAAAGAATATGCTAATTTCTGATTTTCAAAAAGCTATAAGCTATAAGTTATAAGCTAAACCAAATACATCAAAATAGCTTAAATTAAGCTGAAAGCTGAAATAAGCAGCTTTTAAGCTGCACCAAACAGGCACAATTACACCCTTCACTCATAACCATTGTACACACACCACTAACCCTATTTTCCCACACTTTTGATTGACCCTATTTCCACATTGACCCACCCACGCCTTTGAAGACTTTGATCTGAAGTGAAATATTTCCTCCATTGAAGACTTGCATAGAAGACCTATATTCAACCTACATTGAAGACCATTGTAAATCCTCCAAAATAGTGTTGAAGGTAAGAAAATTTTTCATTTTCTTATTACATTTATCATTTTGTTATTGCATTTATCATTTTCGGATCTATGTGCACTCCATTGACATAAAACTTTCGATTTCGGTCTTGTGAGTGACGGTTTGGGGCTTTTGGCACTGGGTTTCCGAAACAATAGACTGAATTCAGAACATTACTTTCGAATAAATTGTATTTTTTTCGATAAATTACTTCTGAAAAAAAATGAAATATAAATTAATAGTTTCCGAAGTTTATAAATTTATTCAATCCTGTAGTTTTGAAACTATTCCATGTTTTCGACAGTTTATGAATCTATTCGATTATGTGTAAATTAGTCTTTTCTCACTTCCTTTGGAATATTATGAGATGAAGATTCAAACACTAGGAAAGACTTTGACTTGGTTTTCGATTTAGGGTCATTATTGTATGGCTACGTTTCAGCCAGCCACTCAAAGAGATAATAATGTGGGCAGATGAAGAAAAATAGGCCAAATTACATTTAAGTGGAGTAGTGAAAGAATAATTTTATAGAGTGACAAGTAAAGCGACAATAATGGAAAAGTTAGAATTTATTTTTTTTTAATTAAAAAAATGTATGTTGATATTTTTTTATTCTTAAAAGATGTGTTTAAAGAATTTTTGCATATAATATTATGGTTGTTACTGGATGTCTATTATAATCATTTTAAATTAGGATATAATTGTCATTAAATTAAAAATTCATTAGGTGTGTTCGCTGAGTTAATTAGGTGTGTGGAAATAGAATTTTTTCAAAAATGAGTTAAAAGTTAAAAGATAACTTTTTACTAACTTTCCAAAATGCTCCTAAATTGAAAAACACGAAACTCTGGATTTTTATTTTTATTTTTTTAACTTATTCGTTATTTATTTTTTTTTAAAAATTATTATTTGGGTTTCATTCTATGTTTGTGGCTGGAATGAATTTCATGACCTCCAGAGGAAGAGGAGGTGGATGATGCTTCACTTTCATTGTTTCATCATGCTGATGCCACCGCCTGATGTCACCTACATATATGGACAAAAGCAATCTGATCATTGTTTTTTTATTTTTATTATTTTAATGCATTTGCTGACCAGCACATCAGTTTCATGGAGTTTCTGTGAACTACAACTAATAATACTATTTAGTGTGAAACATATATAAATAATACACACACAATGTTGGTACATGCTAAGAGCTTGTTTGGGGAGACATTTTGGGCTAAAATAATTATATAAGATAAAATAAATTATTTTAGTTCAGTAAGATAAAATGTCATATTTAATTTATAATCATTTCATTTTTTTTTTCACAAAAGTCAAAAAAGTCAAAAATCCTATCTCAAACGAGACTTTTTAACCTCACATTAAAATAATTAAAAAGCCAAAAAGTCAATCTACATCTCAAACGAACTCTACGTTGGTACTTTTAAGGGCAACTTGAAGACTTATTTTCAAAGTTCCAAACCATAGAAAGTCTCACAACAAGAGAGTGAAAGAGAATGCTGCTGGTTGTAGCTAGCCTGCTTCTCACCAGTTCTGTTTGTTGCAATTTATGGAGGTTGAATGATTCGGATTATCGAAACGGGATTTGTGATGGGTCTTCACGGGTCCAACAACACCTTCCAGTCTGATCACGGATTGGAGAGGAGCCAGACCCATTGATGTATAATAAAGTGATAATATAGAAAGTTACATATATTTTATCAAAAAGGAAAAAAGAAAAGAAAAGAAGAAGACAAACACCGTCTTATAGACTTGCATGTGGCACAATCATGACCATTGAATATGAATAAACTGCTGTGAGATCCATTAAATTTATGCTTGTGATTGTATCATATAAGATAGTATTTGAAATGTGATCAAAAGAAATAATCTTTGTACCGTTATTCTATTTATAAATTCAATTAAATGATACAAATATCAATGATGAAAAACAATTTTAAGGACAAATTATTTTTTGCTCAATGAGCAAATTCATGTGGTGTTCAAATTTTAATTTGATTGGTTAAAAAAATAGATTCCACCACTTTTGTGTTTCTTCTAAAAAGACAACACAAGTGTCTTATTTCGAGAAGTGTGTAGCAATATTTCAAAACCACCAAATAACTTCTCAATTATAAGATGCAGAGAATAAATAAATTAACACCCTCAAATGTCACCTGTGTGGTATTTTCTCTTCAATTAACAACAGACTTGGTGGCTAGTGTCATACATTAATTTACAACAACAGTCAGTAAGTGTTTTTTAACTCCAAGTGTGGTGTACGAGCACGAAATATTCTTCTCGTATAATTCTGTTAATCAAGTTTGTATTTCTCTAAACGTCGTCGTTTTGTTACCTGAAAACACACCTGAGCTAGCCAGCGAGTTTGTGCTAGAAATCCCTCTGATGCCTAAGTCAACAGGTAGACAATAGACAATAAATTTTATGTATTTTTGAGTAAGAATTGTAATACCTCTCCATAGGTTCTGTCATGAGCCTTTATAGATTCTTCTTGGCATAATCCTAATTGGACTCTAACTTTCTCTAGCAAAGTCTTTCTAGGAATCACATTACTAAGGATAATGTCTGTCCTTAAAACACCCTTTTTACTATCAACTAAGTAAGATGTTTTAAATCTTTTACCTCGGTTGGCGCTATGGTCAACCGAGCTAGCACGGCTCTGCGTTGCTCTGGGCAGAATCGTGGTAGCTCTAACTACAGGATGGCACACTACCGAGCTACACTTAGCTCGGTCCTCTTCCTTGGTAACACCTCAGTCCCCTACAGGACTTAGCTTTAGATAGCTAGGTCAAGACCCTAGTGACACATCTTTGCTTGGCTTGGTGTTTGGATGGCCTAGGACTGGGCTATCCAAGCTCTCACCTCAGCCTATAGCTTGGCCCAATGTCTAAGATTGATGGACTTAGCTTAGCTCAATTTATACACGTAAATTACCCTTTCATGTAGTTAACTTGTCAGTAATTTGGTTGTTTGTTAACTACCGACAACATTTTCAGCAAGGATCCTCTCCTTAGCTCCCTACTTGGTGGGCTATTGGACACACTTTTGGACCCAATTTTGATGATTCAAATTATTCACATTTAAGGATTTGTCATGTATATCATACATGTAAAAAATCAAGTTAATCAGATATCGACAGAACTAAAAATCGTTTATTAAAAAAAAATTTAATAAATAATCTTATTGTTTAATAAAAATTTTAGATTTTTAGTCCTTCCGATATCTGATCAATTTGATTTTTTACAAGTATAATATACATGACAAATCTTAAAATGCGAACAGTTCGAATTATCAAAATTAAACTCAAAAGTGAGCCTAATAACTCATCAAGTAAAGAGTTAAGGAGAGAATTCAAGAAAAGAATCCTTGCTGCAAGGGTTACCTGGTTTCACATACTCATTTCAGTAAAGTGGGGTTGAACTCAAAGATGGACACAAATGGGGCATTGTCCTAGTCCTAGAGGACTTGATTTCTTTCTCAAAGCCTGTGTGAGTGAGCATTTTGTCCTTTTGCGTGGCTATGAATTTTCTACTTTTTTTTATCATTTTTTTGCACCGACAAAAAAGACGCTTTGTGTGTTGTCATTGAATTTACTAATCAGATTTAATTTAACTCATAAAAATGGATCTATTACGGAGACGCTAATAAAATTCAGTCACACATCACAAAAAAATTTAAGATTAATCAGAGTATAATATGACATTTCAAAGAGAACGAATTGAAAATCAACCATTTTTACACCCTTAAGATTCGAACTTGGGTCTCATCCTTGTGAAGTGAACTGCTTTCTCCACTCTCCCAGTGATTTCTTAGTGGTTTGTGTAGATTGTTTTGGAGACCTAGTTGTTGTTGTTGTTGTTTTTTTTTTTTTTTTTAAATTTTTTTTTATTTTTATTTTTATTTTTTAATTTATATATTAAAAATGTTAAAAAATAAATTTTAAATTTTTTATTAGTGTTGAAAATTATGTAAAAATTATATTAAAATAAGTAAAAAATATATTAAAATATGTGAAAGATATATTAAAATTATTGACAACTCTTAGAACTATTTTAGAATTATCAAAAAATTTATAATTTCAATATAATTTTTACATAAGTCAAAATATTTTTATTTATTTTAAACTTTTTTTTTTAATATATATATATATATATATTGTGTTATGTAGGGTATCTTGGGCAGCTTCTTGCGGTCTATGGCCTCAAAGTATGTGTTTGCTGGCTAAGAGATTTGAACTTGAGAGGGAGCAAACCTCCAGGCTCCAATTGTCACCCACTTGGCCAAACCCCTTGTGGTTTATCTATATCTTTATATATATAAGAACTGTCTTGAGGTTCGTATTCTTTTTTCGGTTTTGTCCTTTCATTTTGAATAATTTATTAATGGTGGTCTATATGTTGAATGGAAGTTTTTTTGTAATTACGTAAATAATTTTGATCAATTATGCAGCAAATTTTTTCATAATTAAATGAACATTCTTGGTCAATTCTAAAATAAATTTTTTCGTAGTTACGCAAACATTTTTGGTCTTGACCACTGAGCCTAGTCCTAGTCTCAGTCGGGATTCGTTCTTTCTCTCTCCACAGCTAAACACCCAATCACAAAAGAAACCATATCGTTCAGAAACCACCCATTTGACAAAAAAAGGTTGCATTTTTCAGCTATTCTGGAAGCAAACCGATGATGTTGTTGCAAGCAGGTACTAATATAATATAACAGATTTTGGTAATCACCATGCTGTTAGATTCATGTTGCAGAATTATCCCCTTCATTAACCATCAATTTTTTCACATTTCATCTGCACTACGTATTTTCTTTCCTTTTTCTTTCTGCATTTAGTAACTGATGCATATGAGTTTTTGATCAGTTGTTGGCAGTACGATTATAATGAACAAGAGGAGGAGGGTGGAGTCCATTCCTCCAAGTTTGAGGCAACTGTGGAAGGAATGGGAATTGCGAGTAATGATTCTACTTAGCCTCACTACCCAAATAGTTCTTGTCATTCTGGGCAATCGTAGAAAGTGTATTGCCGGAACATGGATCAGAATCATTGTTTGGACGGCCTACTTACTCGCCGATTCGGTAGCGATAATGGCCGCTGGAATACTCTCAAATAATCTTGGATATATCTGCAGGAAGGATTCTTTTGGTCCAGAGTATGAGCTATTAGCATTTTGGGCTCCAATGATGTTGTTACACTTGGGTGGCACAGATGCAATTACTGCTTACTCCTTGGAAGACAATGAGTTGTGGAAAAGGCACTCATTTGGAGTAGTTGCCCAAGCAATGACCACAATGTACATCTTCGTTTTGGCTTGGACAAGCTCTCTATTTTCCCTACTCTTTGTTGTAATGTTCTATGTTGTGTTTGTCAAGTACTGTGAAAGAGTGCGGGTTCTATATTGGGCAAGTGACAACAAATTTAGGGACTCGATTCCAGATATCCCTTCTGGTGAATCCAAAGTTGTGGAGGAATGTAGATTGAAGCAAATGGAGGGGTACCATGTCACACCACATCAAACGCTTGAGGCTGACGTGCCGAATCATTTAACCAATAATATTCCATCATCATCACTTGAATGTGTTCCTTATGGAAATGAATTACTTGCAGCATATGGGTTTCTTGAGATGGTCAAGCGTCTCTTTGCAGATCTTGTAATGGGCTTCCAAGATGGGTATGCAACCTGGTCAATCTTCAAAAACCACGCCATGTCTGCGAGCAAGGCATTCAGGATAATTGAGATTGAACTAGGGCTTATATATGATTTGCGCTACACAAAGGCGAAGATAGTCTACTCTGCTTGAGGCATTGCTGGACGATTCATCGGAATATTTCTGACCCTCATTGTATTGCTGATGCTATCTTTGCATGAGATAATACTAATCACAGAGAAACATCGCCACCACTCCAAGATTGACCGTACCATAACTTTGGTATTGTTGGCAGCCGCTCTTCTCGTGGAGTTATGGGCATTTCTGCAACTAATTCTCTCCGACCAAACTGCTTATTGGTTAATTAAGCGTAACAAAACCACCATCTTACGAGTAATCAAGTGCATTTCACATTCACCACTAACTAATTGGGCGATTCAAAAACGGAGGTGGTCGAATTCCATTGCTCAGTTTAGTCTGCTAAAATTTGCCTCGAGAGAAAACCCCCTCCCCTGCCTTAGCGTCCAAAAAATGCTAGGCATTGAAGAATTTCTAGATACTATCCAATACAAGAGTGCTCCTATATCACTCAGCAAAGTTGATTTAAGAGGCAGAATCTTCAAAGATATCCATGACAGTGTTAGGCAATGGATGGAAAGGTATGGCTACGACACAAATCTTAAAGCTATATATGGGCAGAGGGGAGGCCGCACAATAGAATGGTTCAATGATCATGATCTTGAGTGGAGTGTCGAATTGGAGTTCGACCAGAGTATTCTTACTTGGCACCTTGCTACAGAAATCATGTACTACCAAGATCGCGAACCTAATGAAATAGGCAATTGTTTGTCACGATATATGCTTTACCTCCTAGTCGAGCATCCTTATATGTTGCCACTTGGGATGGCACACATCAAGTTCCGGGACATTTATGCTGGGCTAGGGGACTTCCTTGAAAAGGAGGTCATCAGGGACAATTATCCCAGGCCAAGAGAGTTAATTGAGGAGGGAGATTCGGAGGACGAGGACGGGGATGAGAACAAGGACAAGGAGGATCTAGACGCCACATCTAGTAGCCACGCCAGGGGCAGTGGCGGCGGTGGCAGCCAGCAGCCAGCGGCAGAGTCCAGAAGAAGCGGCCGCTGGTGGTGGTGGTTGAAACTGCCACCACCAGCCGCCAGCAGAAGCATCCAGAAGCAACAGAAGAAGAAAGACCCTAGAAGAGTAGTTGATATGCTGCTTCAAAAGTATGGACAGAAGAAACTGGAGAGGAGCAATTCTGTGATACTGCATGGTTGTAAGCTAGCATCACTACTTGGTTTGAGAGATAATAGATGGCAAATAATAGATGCAGTATGGATGGAAATGTTGTGTCATGCAGCTAGCCAATGCAGTGGAAGATATCATGCTCAACAATTGAGACGAGGAGGGGAGTTTCATACTCATGTCTGGCTTCTCATGGCACATTTTGGCTTGAATGATCACTTTCAGGTCATGCCGCATAGCCGCGCAATGGCTGATGCAGTTCTAAGGTAGATTAAACAATTAAAAGGGAAGTCATAGGATTTATTATATTTTCTTTAAAAATCAAGATAATTGAATGTAATTTAGCAAAATATTTAATTTAAAAATTTGGCCAACGACTGGAAGGCCATTTGTATAGACGTGTTGTGCCATTCAGATAAAATTGCTAGACCAAAGTTATAAACTGATTTACTTGGCTGCCCTGCACTTGTTGTGTCCATTAGTTGGTTGGTATATGCATAGTTTGAGCTTTGGGTTTTCTTGGCTGAATTTGAAGTTGTTGCATGTCAGCTATTTGTGGGAACTTGATTTGAATTAATGGTTTTGTTCTGTGTATTGTGGAAATGAATTTGTCAGGCCGTGTGAAAATAATACCAACTTTTTTATTGGTTTATTCGTCTAAAACCGTAAACTCATCTAAAGAATATGTTCATCCATTTAAATTTGGAGAAAGTTATTTGGTAATTTTAGAATAATACTCCGCACTATTCATTTTATGATATATGTTATGTTGTCTCTCAAAAATGATTACAGAATATTTAGAATTACTGTTTTAGTCAATAAAAAATAAGTTAGGACGTCCCATAAATTTGCTTGAAAATCATTATATATTTTCTCTAAGTGGGATTCACAATTTTAAACCATCAAAATGGTAAAATTATTCGTTGCCCTTGGCATACCATGTGATTATGTTATCCACCAATTATCAAATATTATACGTCATGCTTTTCATGTTGTATGAATTATCACCCCATGTTGAGGGATAATGCACCACTTGTGAAATGGCCAACAAATGGAGCTTCCACATAGAGAAAATGGAGCACCAAGATAATGCTCACCAACTCCAACCCACTAGAGAGTGGAAGGAGGTTGGTGATGGCCAATCAAGTCTTCTTCTCAAGGTGTATAAATAGGTGAAGAGAGGAGAAGAAAATGCAAGAGTTGAACCAAGAGTGAAACAAGAGAGTGAGAGATGTGAGAAACCGTCTCCCTCGGTGTGAGCGAGGGAGACGGGGGAATGGGTGAGTGAGAATAGTGTGAGTTTCTCCTCTGTAATATTTCTGTAATCTCTCCATAAATGATAAACGGTTACTCTCTCGTGGACGTAGGCATTATTACCGAACCACGTTAAATATTGTGTCTCTTTCTGCATGGGTGTGTTTTTTCTGGTTGTTATAATTTCTATAAGGTCTTGGGCGGGATCCCCGATCCTAACATTTCATTCATGTCCTAATACAAAATTATCGGTTGTATCCCCTTAATCAATCACAACATTCTTAGGATATAGCCAATGGCCATGTTCATGACCACTAAATAACTTCTCATAAAAATGTGTATGTTTTGCACAACTCTAGTCAATTGTCCCAAGAGAAATTATTTAATACTCTTTGAACATTACTCTATTTCATTTATAAATTAACACATGACATCTTGTATCTTTAAATTCTAATACAAAACTTTTTATCTCTTAAAAATTTAAAACAAATATAATAAATTCTATAATTTAAATCAATAATAACACCCTATTGGATGAAGTATACGAGAACGATTCTATGTGTGAAGACATCAGCACATGCATCTATTGAGTGGTGTGAAGCAATGCGACAGTTGATTGGCTAAAACAATTGATCCCACCACTTTTATGTCTCATTTACTCTGACATTTTGTTTGGGTGAAAACCTTTTTTCTTTTTCTTTTTTATAAATATTTTTTGATATTTGATATAATAAAAAGAAAAATGATACAGAACTCTAAATCTAGAACTCTAATTTGAGCTCTGATGATCTGGTAAAGCCAAAAAAAAAAAAAAAAGACACAAACATCACATCATGAGTGGCAGCCAGCTTGTTAGAGCTCCTCTAGAGCTCTATATTTAGATCTCTCAAACTTTTTCCTAATAAAAAATAAAAGTTTAATGAAAATATTTTTTTATAATTAATGAAAATATTTTTTTATAATCAATTAAAAATAAGTTTATATTGACAGAATATCTTCTACTTTTAAAAGGTAAAAAATATTTTATGGACTAAAATTTACTAATGTCACTACACTATCATCGACACTCTCACCTCTACTATCACATCACTATCACTGCCACCATTACTGTCGCTATTACCATTGTTGCAGTCCCACTATTATATCACTATCTCCACCTCCACTTTTGTTTCACCACCACCACCACCACCACCAACACCAAATATAAAAAAATATTTTCTTCAGAATATATTCTTTGAAAACAAAATTTTCATAAAAAATATTTTTAATTTAAAAATATTATCTGCCCAAACAAACGAGACTAAGTGGTGTGAAGTAATGGAGCAAAAGCTACTAAATAACAAGAAATTATTGGTTGGTCCAGGGGCAGCTTCACATGATGCTATATATTGCGATTGGTGGAGGGGATAAGACTCACGATTTTGTGTTGAATGATTAAAAAATATGACAGAATATAGTAATTTGTGATTAATTAAACATATAATCACGTGATATTTTTGAACCAACTAATAATCAGTGTGTTTGGTTTCAGTTTTTTGAATTAAGTGTTTTGAAAACTAAGTTTTTTGTTTTTCGTTTTTAGTGAATATTTTTAAAAATTTAAGCATTTTTTTTTTTACTTTTTTAGATGCACCTTACTTAGATGTATATAAAAAGTAAAATATTTGTGAACAAACATTTTAAAAAATTAATAAATACAAAAAAATATGAAAAATATATTGAATTTTTGTATTTTTGGTATTTAGTAAATTTTTTAAAGATTTTTTTTTTCCACAAAATTATACTTTTTAAGTGTATTTATGTTAGGTGTATCTAAAAATTAAAACATTTGCTTAAAATATTAAAAAAATCAGTAAAAACAAAAAAAAAATACGAAAAATAAGAAAATAAAATTTTCTGAAAAGTGTTTTCAAAAAACTGAAAACAAACAGAGTGAATATTTTTTCAAATAACACCTATATATTGAGTGAAAGTTTTTTTTTTTTTTGTAATTACGCAAACATTTTTGGTCAATTATACAACAGGTTTTTTCGTAATTACGCAAACATTCTTGGTCAATCATGAAACAGGTTTTTCGTAATTACGTAAACATTCTTGGTCAATTATGAAACATAAATCGTTTAGTTTTAACAAATTACAAATACACCCATAAGGTTTTTTTCAAATATGAATCAATCCTATAATATTAGAAATCACAATTACCATTTGTTATAAATTTTCATTTAACACAATACTCAGGAAAAAAAAAAAAAAAACTAATTCTCTTATACAACAATAAATTATCAAAATTGTTTATTGAAAAATATTTCTCGTATCATTAAAAATTGTAAATTGACTTAATGATTTATTTATTAACAAAAATGGTTAACTAAAAAATATTTTTCATATCATTAAAAATTGTTAATTTACTTATTAATAAAATTGGTCATTTTTTATGCGAGCATGGTTTATGTATTAATAAAATTAGTTATTTGTATATATGTGTATTTGCTTATACTTCTTTATTAGTTCATTGAATTATCTTAATAGTTTTTTTTAGATGGAAGAATTATCTTAGTATTTATTTTATATTTATTTGTTGAGAAAAACTACACACCTTATTTATTTATTTATTTTTTATAAATTCGGAAGAAATGTTAAAAACTCATAAATTCACCCAAAACGATATAGTAATAAAATTGGAGTCTACATCATTGGATGTATAACAAATCAGAAAATGATACATATCATATCACATAATTCTATTATATTTCTATTCAATTTCATATAATAATATTTTAATTTTTAAAAAATTATCAAAATATAAAACTTAAATACACTATAATAATAGCCCGTGCCTTGCAAGAGCCTTCTTGAACTAGTATAGATATAAGAACCGCTTAGCTGCTTAAGGTTCGCCTATTTTTTTTTTTTCATCCCGATTTTACCCTTTTATTTTGAATAATTTACTAAAGGTGTCTTATATGTTGAGTGAAAGTTTTTTTATAATTACGTAACTTTCTTGGTTAATTATGCAACATTTTTTCCGTAATTACACAAACATTCTTGATCAATTATGAAACAGCTTTTTTCATAATAACGCAAACATTCTTGGTCAATTATGAAACATAAATATTTTATTTTTTTAACAAATTACAAATATACCCATAATGTTTGTTTAAAATATAAATCGGTTCTATAATATTAGAAATTACAACTATTGTTTGTTATAAATTTTAATTTGACACAATATTCAGGGGAAACAAAATATTCTCTTATACAATAATAAATTATCAAAATTGTTTATTGAAAAATATTTCTCTTTTTTTGGGTGAATAAAAAAAAATATTTCTCATATCTTTAAAAACTGTTAATTGACTTAATGATTTATTTATTAACAAAATGATTGATTGCAAAATATTTTTGATATCATTAAAAATTATTAATTTACTTATTGATTTATTTATTAATAAAATTGGTCATTTGTTATGCGAGTATGATTTATGTATTAATAAAATTAGTTATTTGTATATATATGTATTTTATTTTGCTTCTTTATTAGTTTAGTGAATTATCTTAGTAATTTTTTTTTTTAGATGAGAGGGTTATCTTAGTATCTGTTTTATATTTTATTTGTTGAGAAAAGTTACAAACCATACATACTTTTTCTTTTTTTATAAATTTGGAAGAAATGTTCGAGACTCATAAATTTACCCAAAATGATATGGTAATAGAATTGGAGTCTACATCATTAGATGTATAACAAATCAAAAAATGATACATATCATATCATATAATTCTATCATATATCTAATGATTTATTCTATTCAATTTCATTAAATAATATTTTAATTTTTTAAAAATTATTAAAATATAAAACTTAAATATACTGAAATAATAATCCCTGTTTTACACCAACCTTTTTAAACTAGTATATATATATATTTGTCAGGGAAAACTCTGAGGCAGCTGTATATATATATCATTGTAATAGATAAAGTACAATAACAAAATTAGTATAATGCACTCCCTTCTCTATACTATTATTATGGGTCTATGTTGAACTATTTGATCATAATATTTTTATTGGGTTATTTTGAGAGGTAACTTATAAGTTGATTTTTGATTTATTACGGAAACATAATAAAAAATAGAGATTTAATTTGATCAAAATAAGTTAATAAGTCAATAAATTAACTTATTTTCCCTTTATATATAATATTTTCATTTATTTAATCAAGCCTAACACAAATTCAAACAGAGTTGCAACTTTATTTTACAAAGAAAAGCACAGTGATGTGAGGAGTAGTAACACAGCAAGCTGCGAAATGGACATTCTTTTTCTTTTTCGGTAACAGTAAAGCATTAATATTATGGATAAAAAAGTAAATGGCTACAAGGTTCTAGGATAGTAGACCATCCTAGCAAGCATCATCAAACATTTGATTACAAATACAAGGAGGGGGATGTTGAAAAATATGAGTTTCTTTTATTAGCGGAATTCCTTGATTTGTTAGATTGTTAGCATAAGTATTTTCTTTCCTAAAAGTGTGGTTGGTTGTCTTCACTTTCAAGCAGTTCATCAGCGAGTTACAATCTAGATTTGCCTCCAGCCTCCATGAGTACTAATCCTACATTAAAAACGTAAATATATGTCACAAATAATTTTTTTTCTTTGAAAAAATTATAACATATTGTGATTTTTATTAGAAAATATTATGACTCTGCTAGATTATTTTTAATTATTTCAGCAAACAAATTAGTGTGTCTAAACTTTTTAGACACTCACATAATCTCTAATCATTGTCGTATTTTTGTTCAAATTTGATGAAATTTTAAAAAGATTAAGGACTAGAGTTGATTTTCTTTCATAAAAAATAATTAAAACAAATATAAGTTTGGAATTTTTCAAAAAAGATTTGATGAAAAAAGACAAAAAACCAAGGGGAGTGCTCAATCTCACATCAAACCTTTTAGTCAAATTTTCACTCAAATTAGATGGAAAAAAGTGAGAGTAAGCATTGGACATATGATCCAATAACAGCAATTCTCAAAAACCATGGTCTTGTTCATGTTTAAACATAAATAATTTTTTATTTTATTTTATTTTATTTTTAAATAGAAAGCCTGGCAATTCAATGTATTATTGTTGAGTACAGAACTACGTGTAAACTGTAATGAAAAAAATCTAAATCCGAACATGCATGTATTTAATTTAAAAAAAAAAAAAAAAAACTTTCATGGTAGTGAAGAAATTGAACTTACAGGCAAGAGGGAAAGACTTCCACTCATTGGTGACTACTATGTCTCTGTCTCTGTCCAACTTTTCTCTCAAATCTGCTACAAACTCTTGTGGCATGTTTGTTAAAATCAATTCTTTCAATTCAGGAAGCTCCTTTAACCCCTCCAAGTTTTCCAGATTATCACAGCCTCTAATTTCTAATTCTACAAGTTGGGGCAGAGCTCCTTTCCTCACTGTCCACTGCCTTAGATCTTCCAGCTTCCACAATTTCAAGACACGGAGTTCGCGAAATTCCCCAGAAAGACATCTTATTTTGTCCCCAACATAGGCGCGTGTGAAAAGGTTGAGGATGTTTAGCCGAGGCAGCTTCCCTAGCACACGCATCGAATCTTTTCTTAGTCCCGACATCGACAATGTTAGGATTTTGAGATTGAGAGGAAGATTGTGTATCCCATCTTTTATCGGTCCAAACAAATGTAATTTTGACAGAGTCTGATGGTCTTTTAAAGGACTCAACACGAGGTCTGAAGGTTGACCGAATGGAAGGTCTCTTGATCTCAATTTCAAGGTTTCAAGTTTGTCGAGTCGTGAAATGCACTTAACTGTTTTATCTACCGCTTTAGAATGGCAAGTGAGTCCTAATTTCTTTAGGCCTGTGAACCAGTCCAGGCGATAGTTGTCATTTTCTTCATCAGATTCCTCTTTAGAACCAATCAGGAGCCCCGTTAATGTCTCAAGTTTGGATGTTGAAGTCAAAGACTCTTTCGATGATGGCTTTCGAATGGACACCCCGGTCATATAGAGATGCCGAAGGCTCTTTGCCTTCCAAATTGAACTTGGCAAAGCGGTTATATTAGTATACTTCAAATCTAAAGTCTCTAGGCATTGCAAATCCCCAATAGACTCCGGACATGTGTATAGGCCGGTCCATCGCAAGCCTATGTACCTTAGGTTCTTCAAGTACTGGCCGAGTTTCTCGGGTAGCCAAGGTTTGTAGACACCCTCTAAATCAAGCACCTTCAAAGGAACAAAACTTTTCCCCTTATTGACTAGTGAATTAAGCAAATTACCAATTTTTGTGTTGGATGTAACTCGCTTTTGGGCTTCGAAAGAAACATAAGAACATAGATTTTGGGTATGAGATTCTGAAGTAGACTTAACCCCAAGAAACTGATCTGCAATCCTCCGAATAATATGTGAATCTGCAAGTGTGCAATCTGAATTGAGACGGTGGACGTGAAGAAATCCTATATCCTCGGCTTTTGGTAAGAAGATATTGTAGAGGAAACACGGCATACGACATGTCTTGGGGCTTCCGTCTGATTTCCTTTCCGCAATTTCAATCATGTTTCTTCGCTCTAGTTCTTTCAAACATGTCATGGCCATATCTTGAGAGTCGATGCTTGGTTCATTTGATGTTTGAACAAACCCCTCAGCAACCCACAACTGCAATAACCTCCGCGTTGGAATCTCATACGATTTAGGAAACATAGCCAAATAAAGAAAACAAAGCTTCAATCTAGATGATAATTTTTCATAGCTCAAATCAACAATACATTTTAAGAAATGAAGATCCTGAGCAAGGAGATGATCAGTGACTGTTGACCACTCGCTGAATTCTACAGTCGACAACAAGCCTCCCAACAAGACAATTGCCATGGGCAAACCGCGACACAATCTCAGAATTTCAGCCTTGACATTGTTTAAATTATTATGTGAACTATTGTCTGGTTCCGCTTTGTCCAAGAACAATGCCCAAGTATCCTCTTCTGTTAACTGCATCAGATTCAGAGGATGACTCCACGGATCTACCTCTGACGCGACCTTAGAGTCGCGAGTAGTGATTATGACTCTGCTACCATTCTCGGCGTCTGCGAAGGGACTCACAAATTTGAGCCAGTCATCAGTGGTGCAGATATCATCCAAGACTATTAGAAACCTGAGCTCCATTAAAATCTTGAAAAGGAAAATTGAGAGATCGGTCTCCTTCATTAGCTCTATGTCTTTCAATAAATTTGGAGTCTGTCTGAGTATGACAAGCAGTACATCTTTGTATGAAAATTCTTTCGGAACATGGAGCCAAGCACGGGACTGGAAATGCTGCCGAATGTCTAGTCTGTTGTAAACTTTTCTTGCCAGAGTTGTCTTTCCGATTGCTTCTTCACCAACTAGCGAAATCACGCGGAGGCTTTTCTCGTTTTCGTCGATCAATCGTGCTACGATCTCTTTTTCAGCTTCTTCGCGTCCAACAAATATGTCATTATCAGGTCGGTGCTTTTTAATTGCTCGACTAAGTGTGTGATGATCAAATTCAAGTGTAGTATTGGTTGTGAGATCGTGAGCGATGCGTGCTTCTAACCGATCTGCAAATTCACCGTAGGAAGCTCTGAAATGATTTACGATTTTCTTCATTTTGGTGGTGAATTGAACTTGGCTCCGTGGTGGAAACACCATTAATGGCTTTTGAAGAATAATTTGACACGCTGCACTATCTGATCTTCTTCTTGTTCTGTTTGCATTTAGGAGGAAAACATCGGTGATGTGTTCTGCAAAGTAAACAGTAGGAAGAAGACGAACCTCTAACGAATTGCTACTACTGGTATTATTGTTTGCTTCGACTTCGAGGAAGCTCAAAATCAGTTTGAGTTGGTTGATGGCAACACGCAAGCTCTTTCTGAGTCCAGGAAAGATTAAAAATCTTCCCTTGGCAAGCACTAGCAGATTCTGCAACTTCTCTGATAATAATGAAATTGTAATGTGCAATTCGGTCCCCATGGTTTCTCTCAATCTCTTCGGTTCTTCTTTCTTAATTTCACACAGGTTATGTTTCTATCAAGGATTTACAAGGGGATAAGGAAAAGACAAACAAGGAAAAAGTGATTTACAAGTTAAAAAAAAAGGGTGATGATTGAGACCCTTTCAACCACCACCCCCACCACCCCCACACACACATGGCGGGTGGTGATTGGAGGAGAAGGAAAAAAAGAAAAAAGAAAAGAGAAAAAGTGGCCAATCAGGTGAAGAGGGGGTTAAGGGTGTGAGAAAAAAAGGGGGTCCAAGTCATTATTAAAAAAAAAAATTAGAGAAATGGTATATAATTTATTTGGGTTTGGATTTCCACAAGTTCGTTATTTCAACAAGTTGAGAGAATATTTGAATGAACCCATTTTGGGGTTGATCTAGTAACCCCGATGGGTTATTTTTTAATACTCGTTAGGTAAAATATTTATGTAAAAAATTAAGATGATTGGGCATTAATAGGTATATATTTGAATTACATTTGTATTACAAAAAATGAATAGTTATTTTTAAAATTATAATTATCGTCTATTTTTATTTTTATTTTTATAAATGTGATTAAAACATATAATTACTGATATCTAATCATTTTTGCATGTATATTCTATCCAATACATTGTAAAATGTGAATGATTCATATCACCAAAGTTGGTTCCAAAATGAGTTCAACAAGTCCAAATGCTCTCTCAAATTTTTGGTTCCAAAATCAGTTCATCAAGCCTAACTATACTCTCTCAAATTAGATGGCAAACTCGAGAGATTCTTATCACATATTATTTTTGTAATCTTTTTATATCACATCACATATTGGTTTTCATGGAGAAATTTTTATATGCTGGAAAGATAACACGCGTCACTGTGAACCTTCCACTAATTAAAAATGCATATACTCCCAATTGCCTCTCAGGCATCCAATATAAATATAATATATTCTACTATCAAATTTAATCACAATAAAAAAAAAAATACCGTGTAACATTTACCTTATTGACACCTAAAAATTTCTCATTTTCTTGAATCAAGATAATAGCATAAAGCTAGAGACACAAAAAGTATATACAAAAATTTAAACATAAATAGATTATGTGTTTCTAGAGACACAATATGTGAATACAAAAATTTAAACATAAATAGATTACATGGTTGATATTTACTCTTATATAGTGGAGTTTATACTTAAAAAATAATAATTTGAGCTACATATTTATTTTTTTTATGTAAATTTTGTGTATCTACCCTTATTCTTAATAATATCTTATCATACAATCCATTGATAATGGTGGAAAAGAAATGTGATTAATAATAGTCCTAAAAAATTTATACAAAGAAAACATTTAAAATGATATTTCAATGGCATTTGTAAAGTTATGATGATGATTTTTTGATTGAAAATGAATAGAACATAAAAAGTCACTTCATTGTATATAGAAATGAGATGAGATTAGAAGGTGCTTTCTAAAATTTGTAAAATTTACTACAGATCATATTTTAGTAATTTGAATTGTTCTTTTTTTAAATCTATATGAATATATCATTCTTAAAAAAATAAAAAATAAATTAAATAGATCAAATTATTCCAACGCCCTTTAAGATTTTATTGTATTTAATTTTGGAAAAAAAATGAATAATAAAATAATTTCAAAACTAGACTGTCTTTTTTCTTCTTCTAAGTAATATTTATGTAAGGGCCTACGAAATAAATAGATTAGATAGTCACAGTAGAGCTCATAATGCCCCCACGAAATGGACAATACCTCCCCTCTTTATTTGTATTGGAGGGAATTCATTTCTCATAGAAATTAGATTTGTACGAGAAAGAATCCATTTCTTATAAAAATTTTGAACAAAAATTTTATTTATACAACATTACTTATATATAAATAAAAAACTAATAAAAAAGATAAATTAAGATCTAAATATAAGTTATAACAACAAAGTCACAAATATTTCAAGTTATCACAAAAGATATTATTTAGATTGTGTTTGGTTAGAAGATTTTGAAAGAAATTTAAAATTCGCAAAGAAAAAATAGATTATCTAATTTTATGCACATTTTTTTAAAAAATTTTTTCCTAAATCTTCCAACCAATACAATCCTAATATATTTTCCAATGGAAAACTTCATACGTCAACAAGTCAAACAAAACAGGTGAGTGAGACCGTTTAAACAAAAAAAAAAAAACAAAAAAACAAAAAAAAACAAAACAAAACAGTGAGACACAGTTACACACCCTGTTTGGATTGCCGGATGCAGGATAAGAAAATTAAAATAAAAATTGTTAAGATACATATAGATACATATAATAGATAGTATATTATATATATATAATTAGATAGTATATTATATATATATAATAGATCGTACCTAGATATGTAATATACATTTAATATGTTACTATGTAATATATTAATATGTATACAGTTGCTAATAGATAAAATATTATATGTATAGATGCTGCTAGCCTAGCCCAGATAAACGAATTTCTTTTCTCTTGCTTTCGGTAGCCTTTCCTTTTTATATTTCATTTGTTTCATCATTCTGTCTTGTAAATGACTCCTATATAATGGAGCTTCAATTTTGGTTTCAATACACATTCAAACACAGAGCTGATTTGCTCTTTCAATCTCTCTCAATTTCTTTCATGATATCAGAGCACAGGTGTTCTGCATAGCCTCTTCTCCCAACATATATTTTTTTTCTTTTGTTTGCAGATTGCATCTCATCTGCATCCCATTTTCGTCCATCTCTACAATACGGTTTTTACCACACTAGAGACTTCGTCTCCTCCAGACGATTCCAACGCCACCAATTTCATCCTCTTCCGACGTCACACGCGCCCTCACGCGCCGTTTTTGTGACCGGCGCGTCGCCTGCTTCCGCCTTTCGCATCACACGCGCTCCACGCGTCCTCTTACACTGTTCCGTGCTATCGTGCGCTGCAGCATCCTCTGCTAACATATGCGCAGCGCACCAACTTGCTAACGTCGCGCGCCTGCGGACATCGACCTGCAGCCTTGACATCATCTCCCTTGACCAAATTTGTTGACCAAAACGGTCAACTCACTTTGACTGCTCAATTTCGTGCCTCTGTGGTCATATTTTGGGTCCTTTCACTCATTTTCCCACTAATTTCGGCCTTCTAAATTCACCGGTAACCTCGGTTTTTTTTCAGATTCTACCTCGATTGTGCTATTTTTCCCTCATGGATCGCCCGGATTCCTCTAATCACCCTATTTCCGTTATTCTTGACGGGACTAATTATGTTCTTTGGGCACAAGCCATGTCTGGCTTCCTCAAAGGCAAGAAACTTTGGCGTATCATCACTGGGGATGTGTGCAAACCAGTCCAAGCAACCACGGAATCCGCTACCCCGGACTCCGCTGCCAAATATGTCGACCGACTAGAAGATTGGGATAGTAAAAACTATCAGATCATCACCTGGCTTTGCAATACTTCTATTACATCCATAAGCCTTCAGTTTGGTAGGTTCCAACTTGACTCTGCTTCCTCTCCAGCCAAGGCCATCTGGGATTTTTTACAAGAACGCTATCAGACTACTGGTCTTGCTCACCAATATCAGCTTCTGAGTCATCTTCACTGTATGCGCCAAGATACAACTCAGACCATTAATGATTTCCTCTCCCAAATGTATTCTGTTTGGGATCAGCTCGCTCTTTCTGAGCCTCCATGGCCTCATACTGAGGATGCTGCCTTGTTTACTACCTACCGTGACCAACAGCGCTTGGTTCAGTTTCTCATGGCTCTCACTCCTCGTTTTGAGCCCGTACGCGCATCTCTCCTACATCGCACTCCTTTAACCATTCTTGAGCAAGCCATTTCTGAACTCCTGTCAGAGGAAACCAGGTTTGGTACTTTCCATCAGCACCCTGTGGACTCTGTTCTTGCTACTCCCCAGATTCGGAGTTCTCTTTCACCGCCTTCCTCACGGTCCCTTTGCAACCAACTCTTTGTCACAACCGCAATCTTCCATCGACTCATCTTCTGGTTCATTGTCCCGTTCATCTTTGTCGATTTTGCAACAAGACTGGCCCTGGTCATCTCCAACAAGATTGCTTTCGCAATCCTACCCGTGCCTCTCGCCATGGTCCTTCCACCGGGAATTTTTCCCACAGCAACTCTCACCGTTCTGGGACTCTATTTAAAACCATGCCTGTTCCACGCACTGCTGCTGTTGCCTCCGAAGATTCATCTTCCTCTGTCCCTGTAAATCCTTCCACTCCGGTCTTTTCTCACACAGATGTTGAAGCCATGTTTCAACATTTTTGGCAGCATTCCGGTACTCCTCCATCTACTGCTTTGTCTACCACCGCAGGTAACACTTCCTGGTACTTTGACTCCACTTGTTGTAATCACATGACCTTTGATCATACTATTTTTACCCCTCTCTCTTCGATTCCTCATGTTCCTTCTATCTATACTGCTGATGGGT
Source organism: Camellia lanceoleosa (assembly GCA_025200525.1). Classification (NCBI taxonomy): domain Eukaryota; kingdom Viridiplantae; phylum Streptophyta; class Magnoliopsida; order Ericales; family Theaceae; genus Camellia; species Camellia lanceoleosa. Next base: position 47,767,802 of record CM045761.1, on the reverse strand, counting down.
CTCTTCTGTCTGAAAGTCATGTTGGGTCTGTTTCCACCTCTCACTTATTTTTATCCCATGTATATCTTTTGCCTGCTCTCACTTTAAATCTTATCTCCATTAGTCAATTATGTGAGCATGGTCTAACTGTTACCTTTTCTCATACTGGTTGTTTGGTGCAGGACCCTCGGACCTGGCAAACTCTTGGGATAGGCCGTAAGCGTGGACGTCTCTACGAACTTATCCATCTTCATGTTCCGAATTCCTCTCAAATCACTGCTCCTACCACTGCTATCACTGCTCCTCCTTTATCTCATTTTCAGCTTTGGCACTATCGTTTAGGCCATCTTTCTGTTGGTCGTTTGAAGTCTTTAATTTCTAGTGGTCATTTGGGTACTGTAAGTTCTGATGCTTTCAATTGTGTGTCCTGTCAACTTGCCAAACAACCTGCTTTGTCGTTTAATAAAAGTGACTCTGTTTCTCTTGCGCCCTTTGATCTCATCCATTCTGATATTTGGGGACCCTCTCCTACTCCTACTATGGGAGGCGCATGTTATTTTGTTGTTTTTATAGATGATTTTTCTCGTTTTACATGGTTATTTCTTATGAAAAATCGCTCTGAGCTCAAACAACTTTATTACAATTTTGCTGTAATGGTTAAAATCCAATTTTCTAAAACTATTAAGATTTTTCGCTCCGACAATGCCATGGAATATAAAGATTTTTACTTTCTTTCCTTCCTTCAGAGTCATGGTACTCAACCTCATCGTTCCTGTCCAGGTACGTCCCAACAAAATGGCCGTGCTGAACGGAAACATCGGCATCTACTTGACACTACTCGAGCCCTCATTCTCTCTTCCTCTTGTCCGGAAAATTTTTGGGGTGAAGCCGCTCTCACTGCTGCTTACACTATCAATTGTATCCCTACACCGGTCATTCATAATCACACTCCCTATGAGCGTTTACATGGCACCCGTCCCCCTTACGACACCCTTCGGGTTTTTGGCTCTGCCTGTTTTGTTCTTCTTTTGTGCTTTGTCTCGGTTTGCGAATCAGGTCCTGTTTTCTCTGTTTTCTCTTCTCAAAGGGAAGGAGAGGTCTCGAAGACCATCTCTCAGTAGCCGTAGGCTATGTTTCGTGGTCATAGGCCACTATTCCCGTTTGGAGACCAGTTTCTGGTTTTCGGAGCCGTCGGCCATGTGCCTCGGTTCGGGACCGCTTAACTTTCTCCGTTTGCTCTGGTTTTTGGCACACACCTTGTTACCTATCCCTAGAGGGACACTGTGGCCTGGGAGACCACCTTTGTGGTCGCACGCCACCTTCTCGGTGCCCTAACGGCTTTGTTTTGGGGCACCGAACCTTCGTTTTGCATTGGTTTGGGTTCATTTTTGACATGGACCGTAGTTTCTTTGTTAGGAAGGTGGTACTATGGTGGGAGACCACCTTTTCTTCTTGGAGACCACCTTTCTCTTCGCCGCCCGATTTTCTTGTTAGAGAGCTGGTCTCCCTCACTTTTGGGCCACATTTTCTAGTCTCCCATACCACCACTGAGTTGCATTCACCTAGGAGACCACCAATCTTGGTAGGCCGACCACCTTTTTTGCTTGACCCTTTTGACCCCTTGGCCTCCCTCACTTTTGAGCCACAATTTCTGGTCTCCCATACCACCACTGAGCTGCGTTCACCTGGGAGACCACCAATATGGGTAGGCCGATCACCTTTTCAGCTTGAACCTTTTGATCCCTGGTCGACCGACCACCTAAATTGGTCGGCCAGCCTTCTGCTTTTTTGTCTCAATGAGTTGAAGCCAGCTGTGCCAGCTGGAAGCCTCAGAATGCATCCTCTATACACGTGTATAGAGGATGTTTAAGCTAGCTTTCAAGCTTCTTTGAGAAGCTTTAGATCTTCTCCTTTATAAAGGAAAGGGCCCTCTTCCATTGCTAGGGTTCAAAATTTTGCTTAGAGGCATACATACACTTCCCTCTCTATTTCTCTCTATTTTAGCTCCAAAGGTCCCTTGTTCTTGCACCATTGCACTACACCTCTTAGCCTAACCTCTCCATCATCCATCCAAGCACCTTGGAGCTCATTTTCAGAGGTTGAAGACTTGCTATCTTGGTCCAGAAGTTGCTGGTTCCTTTGGCTACAAGGGTAACACTCCATTTCCCTCTTTTTGACATTGTTTTGCTTCATAGTTTAGCTCTATTTTCAAGAAGATTTAGGCTTTGTCATAAACTGAAAAAGTCTTTTTTTGATCTTCTAACTTGAACCTCGTTCCCGCCTTTGTTGCTTCTTGGGGTATGGTATTGAACATAAAGGGTATCGCTGTTGGGATCCTCTCTCCCAGTGTCTCCGTATCTCTCGTCATGTGGTCTTTTGGGAACACACAATGTTTTCCTCTCTCTCTCAATTCCGTTTATCCGTTCCCTCACCCTCTCTGTGTTTTACTAACCCTTCTACAGATCTGTTTTTTGATGAGCTTCTTCCACTGCCCATGCCCGACTCTCTCGAGACTGCCTTGCCTACTGGTCTTTTTCAAGCACCTGCCCGCTCTGATGGTCCTGATCTTGCTCCCTCGGACTCCTTACCTCCTGTTGAGTCTCTTCTTCTGGCTCCTCCTCCTCCTGCTCGACCATACCGGGTAATCCAACCTTCTACTCGTCTTCGTGACTTTATTGTTGGTTCTACTGTTTTTTCTACTTATGAACCTACCTCCTATCGGGAGGCTCGCTCTAATCCTCTTTGGCAGCAAGCTATGACTAATGAATTGCAGGCTTTAGACAAAACTCACACTTGGGACATTGTTGATCTTCCTCCTGGCAAGACTGCCATTGGCTGTAAATGGGTGTACAAAATCAAAACTTGTTCTTATGGATCTATTGAGCGCTATAAAGCTCGCTTTGTTGCTAAAGGCTTCAACCAAGAATATGGTATTGACTATGAGGAGACCTTTGCTCCTGTTGCTCGTCTCACCTCTGTTCGCAGCCTCATTGCAGTTGCTACTACCCGCCACTGGGATCTTTATCAAATGGATGTGAAAAATGTCTTTCTTAATGGTGTTCTTCTTGAGGAGGTCTACATGCAACCTCTCCCTGGGTCTACTCATCCACCTCATAAAGTCTGCAAACTTCAGCATGCTTTATATGGTCTCAAACAGGCTTCCTGCGCTTGGTTTGCCAAGTTTAGCTCTACTATTCAGGACTATGGTTTCACCTCCAGCTCTTATGATACTGCACTTTTTATCCGCAAAACTGCTCAGTGGATGATATGAGTATCACAGGTGATGATATCAATGGTATTCTTCATCTTAAATAATTTCTTAGCCATCGTTTCGAGATGAAAGACCTTGGTCCTCTCAGCTATTTCTTGGGTCTTGAAATCTTCCATGATTCCACGGGTTCTTTTCTCTCTCAGGCTAAGTACACATCTGATCTTCTCACCCGTGCTGGTCTTACGGATTGCAAGACTGCCTCCACTCCCCTGGAACCTTAGAGTCGTCTTACATCTCTTGATGGCACTCTTCTCTCTGATGCTACCCTATATCGTCAGCTGGTTGGCAGTCTTGTCTATCTCACTGTTACTTGTCTTGATATTGCCTATGCTGTCCATATTGTCAGCCAGTTTATGTTGGCTCATCGTACCTCATATTATGCTGCATTAGTTCGTATCATTCGCTATCTCAAAGGCACCATGTTTCATGGTCTTCATTATTCCGCATGCTCCTCTCTCCAGCTTCGTGCTTTCTCTGATGCTGATTGGGCTGGCGATCCTACTGACCGCCGCTCTACTATTGGGTTTTGCTTTTTTTTGGGTGATTCTCTTCTTTCTTGGCGCAGTAAGAAACAATCTCTTACTGCTCGTTCTAGTACCGAGGCCGAATATTGTGCTCTTGCTGATACTACTCAGGAGCTTCTCTAGTTTCGTTGGCTTCTTGCTGACATGGATGTTACTCCCTCTGGCGTTACTGCCTTTTTTTGTGACAATCATAGTGCTCTTCAAATTGCTCACAATGATGTTTTTCATGATCGCACCAAGCACATTGAGATTGACTGCCATTTTATTCGGCAACACGTTACTCATGGTACTCTTCATCTCCATCCGATCTCTTCTGTTGATCAATCTGTTGATATCTTCACCAAGGCTCATCCTCCTGGCTGCTTCGTTGAACTTGTCTCCAAACTCAAGTTGGTTAATGTTTGTCCTCCTTGAGTTTGAGGGGGGCTGTTAAGATACATATAGATACATATAATAGATAGTATATTATATATATATATAATAGATCGTACCCAGATATGTAATATACATTTAATATGTTACTATGTAATATATTAATATGTATACAGCTGCTAATAGATAAAATATTATATATATAGATGCTGCTAGCCTAGCCCAGATAGATGAATTTCTTTTCTCTTGCTTTCGGTAGCCTTTCCTTTTTATATTTCATTTGTTTCATCATTCTGTCTTGTAAATGACTCCTATATAATGGAGCTTCCATTTTGGTTTCAATACACATTCAAACACAGAGCTGATTTGCTCTTTCAATCTCTCAATTTCTTTCAAAAATGATTATAATGTTTTATTTAAGTGAAATTTTTTAAAATATGCTTTGTCATAATTATATTTGGATAAAAAAAAGTACGTGATATTAACATATGAGTGAAAATTCTTTTACCTTTTTGTATTTTAATAGATAATTTCAATATTATAAAACTACACAACTAATCAATTTGTTTAAATTATATTTAAACCATGAATTTGAAAAAAAATAAAAATGAAAAATTTGAATGAAATATAAATGATTTTTATTTTTATTTTTCTCTTATTTTTTAAACTCTATCCAAATTTACAATCTAAACCCACTAACATCATTCAGCTTGTTTGGTTTCATAATTTAGAATTTACTTTTCAAAAAATTGAAAATTTTTATTTTTCGTATTTTTTTGTTTTTACTAATTTTTTTTAAAAATTATTTTAAGCAAATTTTTTTTTTTGATTTTTAGATACACCTAACATAAATACACTTAAAAAGTATAATATTTATGAAAAAAATCTTTAAAAAAAATCACTAAATACCAAAAATACACAAAAAAAAGAAAGAAAGAAAATTCAGTATATTTTTCATATTCTTGTGTATTTATTGATTTTTTAAAATATTTTACTTTTTAGATATATCTAAGTAAGGTGCATCTAAAAAAATAAAAAATATATTTAAAATTTAAAAAATATTCACTAAAAATTAAAAAACTACGAAAAATAAAAAAAACTCAATTTTTAGAAAATTGAATTCAGAAAATTGAAACCAAACACAGTGATTATTTTTTGTTAAAAATGAATAATTATAAATTAATATTATATTTGGATCATGAATTTGAATAAAGATTTAAAAAAATAGAGAAAATTAGTTAACAGTTGAATAGAGAATAAAAAATACACAAATATTTCATTTGCACCCCATTACAGATTCACTTGCACTCCTATGCTTTTGTAATTTTTTTTTTCTCCGTATCACTATCAAATAATTCAACATAAATATGTATATATATTGGATAATTGTTTAATATGCAAGGTATATGGTATGTCACTTACTTATGTATTTTTGTGACTTAAGTTACACATTTTTATAATAACTTATGACACATTTATGAGTTAATTTACACAAATTTGTGTTAAGTTATGTGATTTTGTGAGATGATTTATGTATATTTGTGAAAATTTATGCCAAATTATAATTTCTTAAATTTTTATGGATTAACTTATGTGAATTTATATTTGAGTTACACAATTTTACAAGGTGGGTTACGTATATTTGTAAAAACTAACGCTAAATTGTGATATCTCAAATTTTTATGAATTAATTTATGTAAATTTGTGTTTAAGTTATGTGATTTTATAAAATACCTTATGTATTCTTGTGACAACTTACACATATTTACATAGCCTTTATACTTTCCAAATAAATTATAACTATATTTTATTCATATTTTCCATAATTTTTTTATTTTATATTTAAATTTATACAAAAATCTATAATCACAGCCCACAGTATATTTTGAGAACAACAATGCTACGTATCATGAAAAATCTTTCATGAAAATAATCATGAAAGCTTTGTGACCTTTGGATTATACTTAGAATAAAGCACTACACACTAATCAAGGTAATCCAAGGATCATAAATCTTTCATGATCATTTTCATGAAAAAATTTTCATGATCCCTAACTTTTTTCTTTTGAGAATTATCTTTCCCACAATTACTCATCACATTTATAAACCAAAGGACATTTCTTATACTTCCTCGCCAAACCACTCATCCAATCCAGAGCACCCACATGATTTCCGAGCGATTTTGAGAGAATCAGGCAAAACAATCGTTACTTCTTTCCAATCAAGGTTGATCATAACGTCTATATATCTCTAAATTTTTTATCTGAGCGATTCGTGACCTGTGGATCGCAAAGTTTAGAGACAACAGAGGTCAGTGATTGTAGTTTTCTTCTCATCTTGCTGTTTTTTGCTTGATCCAGTCAATTTTGCCCAAGCAAAACAACATGTTAAAAGCTTTTTTGCTGTTTCTCCCAATCTTTTTCCCCTGTTACTTACCAGTATAAAGATGTTTGTTTGTTTGTGTTTTTCAGTTTATACAATTCACTCACTTTCTTTTCATGAACCAGCGAGCACATAACCAAGAAATCCATCTGTATATCTACTTTCACATGTAATGGTGTAATCATGGTCAAAAGAGGTAAAGATGACCAACATGACAATGGATTTTGTAGAGAGCCCTCTACAAATGTTTTTCTCTCACCTTATACTATTTGATCTTGACTTAAAGACAAGGATACAGTAAAACTCATTCCACGATTTTGCTTAGATGTGTGGTAAAAAATTCCTATAATACACTTTCCCACTTTTTGCTAATCATTTTGACAAATTGAACATCCTGTAATCTTGTAAAAATAGGCTTTTCTGCCACTTCCAGTGTCCAGTTCTGTTCCATCTACCCATAGGTAGATTTTGTTTATGGATCTAGGGGGATGCTGCCACCTCCTGTTGATGCCGTCACTTTCCGGTAGATGCTGCCTCGCTTCGACCCCTTACCCTTCACTCACTCTGTCCTCCCTTTCTCTGCGCTTCCTTTTCTTTTCTTCTCTGCTGCTGTGTTGTTGTTGTTGGTGGTATTTTTTTTTAAAATTTTATTGCCTCCCTGTCAACATGGGTTTGTGGTTTTGCTGTGTTTTGTGTCTCTATTTTAATGCTGTATTTGGTTGGGGGATTTGGAAATAGAAAGGGAAAGGAAAAAAGTAGGTGAAATATGAATAAAATATACCTATATTTTATCTAGTTGCAGATGGCTTTTCTTTTTTTCTTTTCAAATTCCTTCTCAAATCTCTTAACTAAACACAACATTAAGGTACGACTTCCTGTCTCATTATCCTTAATTTGATTTCCATGGCCTTGTTTCTGCATCTTTCCCCCAATTCCTAGGGTTGTATTTGGCCACGTAGTGGTGCAGTGCTATATTGTGAGGTGATCTGGTTGTACTGGTGTCGAGTTTCCTTGGCTTTGGGGTGGGGGGTTGTGATCCTCTTGTGATTCTCTTGTTTGATGAGTGCTTAATATTTCAGGGTCTTTCCATTGTCCTATTGGAATGAGTGTTTGACTGTGGCTAGTTCTAGTATAAATTTACTGAATGCTTCGGGATCTATTTGGACAATGGCTAGTTTTGGTATATTGATGCGGGATGCTTTGAGGTCGCTTCACTTTCTTTTCTGTTTGTTTTTTTTTTTTCGGATTTGTTTTGACTGCGGCCAATATTTTTCATGATTTTCAGGAGAGGTCCTTATCAGGATGGCACTTTGCTGCTTACTGGGATAGCGAGTAACCTTATAGGGCTAAGCATAAACACAAGTTGATGGGTGTCGACGGATTTGTGAAGGCAATTTGGGTGATAGATGTGCTTTTATTTTTCTATTTCTTACCCATTTCATTTGTTTTATCTATTGATGAACTTATTTTCCTATGAGCATGTTTGTTTCACCTAGCCTGTCGGGTTGTGAGAGATTTATCATAGTAGGTGAGGTGTACTATTTCGTCCATTCCTGTGTCTTGGGTGTCTCTTCTTTGAAGTTGTGTTGACCCTCAGGATTGTGGAGCAATTTGGGAACTTGGTGGCTTTTTACCAAGTTCTTCCAAAAAAGCTATCAAAAAAGTTAAAAACTTAAAAAAATTAACTTTTTACCAACTTTCCAAAACACCTCTGTGTATTGAATATCATTATAATATCTTTTTCTGGTATAAAATTAACAGCCTACGTACAAATAAAATAAATAAATTAATTAAAAAGAAATAAAAAAAATTTAATACTATTTGGTTGACGAGACCGAATGTTGCCTTGAGGCTGTCAGTGAGAAAGATGGATTTGGAGGAGCAAGTACTTCTTTGACAAGTAACTTAATTAAACAGGAATATGAGTTACAAAAATGTCTGAATATAAGAGGCTCCAATACATCAAACCAGAAAACATAGTATGAGAACTGTGGGCGTGGGGGGCCTATCAGGGTACAAACATCTATGAGCAAGGGAAGAAGCAACATGCTTTGCCAAAGCATCTGTAGCAAAAATAAGGATGGATATTGATGAAGAGCTCTTGAAACCTTAGTTTGGGGCTAGCTTCCGAGGCTTTTTGTATGCTCGGATGGATACTGAAGACGAGCTTATCATGCTTGATATTTCTTCTAGCTTTGAGGTGTTGGTGTTTGTTTTTTATGTCTGTATCATTTTATTATGGAATCAATTAATTTGGGGGTAGTCTAGTTGGCCCCTTGCAACTTTCGTAAGTCTCCTCTGATTAACGTCTCTCCTTGTGGCAACCTAGTTGGGATGGGGTTTGTTTTGCCATGATGCATTTGTACTTAACAATTTTGATGTAATTTGGGATGTTTTGGGTGTACCTTAGTTAATTACATCAATAAATTTTCTTTTTGCTGATCCCAAAAAAAAAAACAATAAGATTTTTAAAATGAACAGGTTAGTTGTGCATCCTGGGCTTTTGCTTTCATTTAAGAATTAGAGCATTTCAGAAATGGAAAACAAGTGGGGATACAATTAAGAAAATTTGTTGGCGCTTTTGGCAGAGATCTGATGGATGACTTTGTTGTGATGGAAAAATTAGCAATAGTATCTGCGAATAAGCCATTTGGAAGTTCTCATCTTGCTTTAGTTGAAGGATGAAATTTTTGGTCCATTAGTAATTCAAGTGGTTGGAGGTGGTCGTAGAGGGAGTGGGTTGGGATTTTCACATGGGTTAGAGGTGTAGAAGATGAAGACACAGACAATAATATCCTTTGCATTGGAATTTGACTTCGACTAAAAAATAAAAATTCTTGTCAACCCTCAATATGTGTGAATTTGGATGGAATTTTTAATAGTAGCCATGTTAACATAGACTCTTATATTACATGAACTTGGGTATGACTATTGGGTGTGACTGTGCGGTGTGTGTCTTAGGAGTTAGCACCAGTGTTTTAAAATGCTCTAGTTGCACTGAGGTGATAAGGTCTCCTATAACCTAAGTGCAAGGCACGAGATGAGACGCGTGCCTCACCAAAACAAGACATAAATAGTAGAAGAAAAGCAAAATTATAAAATAGGTAAATTTTTCAACATAACAAATATATGTATAACTCCAACAATCATAAAGCAAGCTTCACAAGCATAATATAGAAGAAAAAAATAGAGAGATAACTCAGTGAAGAAGCAAGAGAAGAAAAGAAGAAGAGAAGAATAAAATAAGAAAAGAAGAAGAGAAGAAAAATAAGGAAAGAAAAAATAGAGGCAGACTCATGAAGAGAACCCATCAAAGAAGAGAAAAAAATAAAGGAAGAAAAAACAAAGATAGAGAGATAATACAACCAAGAGAACCCATTGAAGAAGAGAAGAAGAGAAAGAGAACCACCGAGAAGAAGAGAAGAACCTGAAGAAGAAGTATAAATCTTGTCATCTTCTCACTTTCTGATCGCTTTTTTTAATCTTCTCCACTTAGGTTTTTTTTAATCACTTTCTGCTCTTTTTTTTATCACGTTTGCTCATTTTATATTGAAGAGTTTTGATTCCTTGTGGGTATGCCTACAAAAAAGCACTTGATCAACAGTTGTGGTAGAAAAATAGGTAAAGCCCATGAAGCCCACGCCTAAAAAAAAGGCACTCGCCTTAGCGCCAAAATTGCGCCTTGCGTATTGCAACTCGCCTTGATCTGTTTGAAACGCAAGGCTGCACCTCAGTGCGCTGCGCATAAGCGTGCCTTTTAAAACACTGGTTAGCACCAAACCTTCATAAACCTAAAACTTAGGATATTTGGACATGTATCCAAAACTTAGACATGGGTGCACAAATGTGTCATGGACACTTGCTTATATTACATATTGTATCATGTTTTTAGACAAGATATTGTAAATTATGTAGAAATATACTTGAAATATATAGGATTTAGAAAAAATATAGAATTTTGATCTCTCAGTCATGTGAGAGATTAGAAATGTTTATTTACTAGCAAATGTGGGTTTTCTTTTTCTTCAAACATCATAAAAAATTAGATGGTCTGTTTCAATTGAGTATGGATATCAAACACATATCACACACCCTTACCATTACCATAGTTGAGGTACGCGTAAGTTGGCACGGACACCCGTTCATCAAAAAAAAAAACCTATGACACAGGTGCTATACTATATGGTAGGGGTGTTCTTGGTGCAGTTTGAGGGTAAAATGATATGTCAAACTATGAATGGCAAATTGGCAAATAACTAAACCACGGTTTGAATGGTTTGAGTGGTTTCAATTTATTAGTTGATTGAAGAATAATTTTAAACAATTATCAAGTATTTGCATAATGCATAATACTAATTTGCATAATATCTTATATATATATATATATAACACTAACTAAGTTTACATATTTTTCATATATATATATGACATTAATTTTCAACAAATTCCACATCTTAAATCACTCTGACACTGGTTTTTACTTCAATATTTCATTAGAGGTAAAAAAAATATATATATATATATGTATTAACTATAACAGAACAGAGCGGTTTTGAAGGCAGATTATAAATTTCAAACCATGGTTCAAACTAACCCCGCGGGTGGATCGGTGTAGATTGGGTAGATCGGTGCGGATTGGGTGGTATTTTGCATGGCCGTACTATACAAGATAAATTGGATTTTGTACTAAATTTTACTTCTTGTTTATCAAGTATTAATTTAATACTAATGTTTATTAGTCTCTTAAAATATGAAATAGCACTTCTGATTTTATCGTGTTCTTTTTTTGTTTCCTCCTATTTCCTTTTTCTTTTTGGAGGTGGTTAGGATGGCAGCAAGTGGGACTCCAGAGATCCAACAAGTTGGAAAAACCAGTAAGACATACTCAATGAAAGGAAAGGAAATTGCATCAAGAAAAGGAAAAACAAGGCCCCCACTTAATTTCCTATCGATTTTGAATAATGCAAAGAAAACGATCGACACATCTTGTCCTAACAAGCTGTGTGAGAAGCTCTACGCTGGAGTATTCTTAAAAGAAAATGAACTGGCACGTCTATAAAGATTTTCTCCCACATCTTAGATGAACTGATGGAACTTTTTATTATTATTTTAGAATCAGTATATATTTCATATTTCATAGTGATTGTCTAGATATATTTATTTATTCTTTGAACCTTAACTACGAAATGAAATATATGTAATGTACCTATATATAATATTGCGTGCACATATAAAATATTTATACTCCACCAAAATAAACTTGTGCTTTTATGTTTACTAAATCCTGAAACTGTTTGTATTCAAAATTTGATGTGAAGATGATTTTGTTTTTATTTTTTTTTTCTGCAAAATAGAAAATATGTAAACAAAAATGTATTATTAGAGGGTGTCAATGATCAAGATCATGATTTATGGTACCTGACATAATTTCACAATATATATATAGGTATATATAGCAAGTTGCACTGTTTACAAACACCATAAGTTGGAGTATGTACAAATTGGTCCCGTTTGGTGTAGCTTTTGCGTTTTGATTATCAATTTTTAGCTTGTTAGAAACTATACCAAACAGGACCAATATCAATTGTATTGTTCATGATATTGTAGGATCTATTTGAAAGTGCAGTGTACTAATAAAGCTAGGGTTTTAATGGTGTTTTGGTCTTTTTGTTATTTTTAGGTAAGGATGTGTATAGTTCAGATTATATTTAGTTAAGGGGTATGATTTAATCTTATGAGGATTTTAGGATTCAATTATATGATTAAGTAGAGAATGTGACAACTTTGTAAGACAAGTTTTCTATAGATCTGTCTTGTCATCAATGAAAATTACCTTGATCTTCTACATATGTTCTTTTGAAATCTGTAAGGTTTGCATGATTATTAAGCACCTATGTAGAGGTTTTTTCCTTGTTTCTCTCCAATAAACTTAAACTTTTGACCGAAATTGAGAAATTCAAATTCTATAATTAATTGCGCTCTCAACTGTGTCATGTTTTATGCATGTGTTGTACTCCTCTTCTTAGCGCAGCAAATAGAACAGTTATCTATTGCATTTAAGTATGGATAGTTGCTATCGTTATTTTATTTTTATTTTATTTTTCTTTTGTTGTCATTATTTATTGCTATTCATGCATGTTTTCGATACTACAACTGCAGAAGTATTTTGTTGACAAGAAGACGAACAAGAATTGCTTCATGCTATTTGCAAGGAAACTTAATATCTGTTGGATTGATGATTCTCGTTATTGGAAATGGACCAAAGAGGAGACAAGGTAAGTGAAATAATATGTATAGCTTAAGAACTTCATGTATTGCTATCTTTAAGGCTACTTAAAGTTTAATCAATGAAACTGATCGATGGCATGATAAGAAGCAATAGGGCTTAATCAATGTTACTAGAAAATGCTAATACTCTAGCGATTTATGTTTTGGAACATATAGAGATGAAACCAGGATTTCACTGTAGAGACCAAAAGATAAATAATTGTTTCTTACCATATAGACAAACAAACATGTATGTATAATACCACATATAAATTATATATTCACATAAAAAAATTCAAATATCATATAAACAATCTCTAATAGAATGATGAAATTTTTTGGTAGAAAATAAAAAGAGAATGCAATGTTAGGTTTTTGTAATTGGCAATCTCGTTTGACAAAACTCCTTTCAGTTGTAATTTTATTCGCTTTTTTGTTTCAGTAAGGCTATAAGTGTTTAGATGAAAAATCCAACCCGAATTGTGCTTTGCATAGGAGTTTGTGATCTTAATTCTTTCATATTTGCCACTTCGCTAACTATGCAAAAAGCAAAAATGCAGTCGAAATTGTTTGACCGCTTGAGCGGTCATTTGTGCGCTTGAGCGAAGAAAAAGATCATCTAGTATTTTGTAGAGCGCCTGAACTTCTAGGAAGAAAGTTTTACCGCTTGAGAGGTCAACCTATATGTTTCGCACCGCCTTTAGTCACATCGCTTGAGTGGTGAAAATGTTCGCTCAAGTGGTCTGCGCGATTCTGATTTCTATAAAGTGCGCTGCTCACTGTTTTTAGGGTTTCGGCCGTCCAGATTTTTAAAAAGGATGAAAAAACAAAGGCCTTGTTCGGTTTGTTTTTTAGAAAAATTTTTGGAAAAAATTCTCTACAAACAAATTTTTAAGAGTAATCAAACCAAACAATTTTTTTCAAAAAAAAATCTCAAAATTTGGTTTGGTTACTTACTTTCTAAAACCACACACTCTCTCTCATACACATCAAATTAATCATTTTTTTTAAAACTCTCTCCCCAAAACAATTTTCTAAAACCATTGAAAAAAGGTAAACCAAACAAGTTTTCGTACTTTTTATCTCAAACACTACTCTACAAACACAAACCAAACACACCCAAAGTGTTTTTATATTGGAGGCTATTTTATATGAGTTTCCTTGATGTATAAAAGGTGATCGATTGATCAACGAACTTCAAATTGTCGAACATCAAGGGTTGTTATTATTGTTTCGTTTACAAAAGAGAGAGTTGTTCTTCGATGGATTCCGGGGAACTTGAGCCTAAAGCTTTGGTGGATTCCAGAGTGGCTCATCGTTGTAGATTCAACATCAGCTTTGTGAATTCAACGTTGGACAAGACAATTCTAAGGTAAAGACGGTGGTGGAAGAGGCACATTGGAGTCGGTTTAATTCGGGCGTGAATTCGCTAGGTAATTGAGAGTACACTTGTGTAATTCCTTTTTGTTTTCTTAATGGATTGTTTTGTGGCTTTGACCCTCCTTTCTTTTTCTTTTTTTTTTCTTTTTTTATTATCACAATTAGAGGTGTTCCAATTGTGATTTTTTCATGTTAAATCATTGTGTCATTTTGTTTTTGATTGTTTGATTAGGATTGTTATTCATTGTTTAAAATTGAAATATCATCACAAATTAATATCTTGGGGCCATGGCCTTTCATAGTCTTTTCCTAGTTCCATTCCTAGGAACATGGGTCCCAAAATATGTTTTATTTTCGTTCGAAAATAGTGAATTTAGCAATTCAAAGCAATCCTAAATTTATTTCTGAAAAATCTAAAAATTCCCTAGATATTGATTTGTGATTATGTATCAATTTAAAGCAGTAAATATCAATCCCAATCAAACAATCAAGACAAATCGACACAACGATTTTAACGTGGAAAAACCACAATTGGAGCACCTTCAATTGTGATAAAAAACCACCGGCCAAGGCCACAAAACAATCCATTAAGAAGACAAAAGGAATTACATAAGTGTACTCTTAATTACCTAGCGAATCCACGCCCGAATTGAACCGACCCCTATATGCCTCTTCTACTACGGTCTCGCCTCGGAACTGTCTTGCCTAACGTTGAATCCACAATGCCGATGTCGAATTACGACGATGAGCCACTTCGGAATCCACCAAAGTTTCAGGCCCGAATTCCCTAGAATCCATTGAAGAAGAAAACTCTCTTTTGTATAGAATAAACAAACAATCCTTTGATGTATACTTCTTAAATCATGAGTTGAATACTCAATCAAACATCAAAGAAAACTAACAAAATAGCCTCAGAAGAAAACCCTAGAACCCTTAAAGAAGATCTAGGAGCCGTAACCCTAAAATCTGACTGAAACACATATTTATAGCAATCTATTCCGCGATCTCCGCTTGAGCGCATGAATGGCCACTCAGGCGGATCTCACTCAAGCGTAGGAAAGTTCACTCGAACGTAAAATCCCAACTTCCAGTACTTTTGCAGATAGATCAAACTTCTAGAACCAAACATTCTCTGCTCGAGCGCACAAACGGCCGCTCGAGCAGACGAGTAACTTCGAATGCATTTTTGTATTTTGCTTTAGGGGTGTTGCCCCTCAATCCTTCCACGGTGCTGCCCCAGACCCGCCAAGGGGTGCTGCCCCTTGGACCCCGCAAGCTGACCGAGCAGTTTGATCCTCGTCATAGTCAGCGAAGTGGCAAACACGAAAGAATTAACACCACAAACTTCTCTGCAAGGCATAATTCGGGTTGGATTCGCATCTAAAAACTTATAGCCTCACTGAAATAAAAGTGCGAATACAAATACAATTGAAAGGAGTTTTGTCAAATGGGATTGCCAATAATAAAAACCTAACAATTTCCTTAAAAAGAAAAAGGCCAATTATAATGAATAATATCTAGGGAGAGTGGAGTTTTGGAATGACAGAAAAAAAAAGGAAAAAAAAAAGGATCAAAATGCTCTTAGAAATATGTTTTTACATGATCAATTTAAAAAAATACATGGGCTATAGTTTATTGGATGTCTAATTGTTAAAAAAAAATTTCTATGGAAGTACCATATTTTAATAGCATAATCTATAGAAGTTTACTCTATCATCCCACATTTGCGTTTCTGATTCACATATTGGAACATATTGGAATGATCTATGTTTCAAGTAACACAGGGCCTAACTGTGAATTACTTCTTCAAGGAACATTTGTTGATGAAATGGGCAAACTGTTTTTCTTATTTTACAGGGAAAAATACGTTTACAATGGATATGGGGATATTTGTGGTTATAAAACTTTTTGTTTTCTTCTTTTCCAAACATGGACAGTTTTAACCTTTTACATGGTTTTGCATGCAGTGGTGAAGAGATTGAAATGGCTGAGCTAAAAAAGGTAAGTTGGTTAGATATTAGAGGGTTTTTTGATAGAACAATTGATCTCTCACCAGGAACAATGTATGAAATTGTTTTTGTCGTGAGGATGATTGGTGACGATGAGTACTATACTCATATATCAAATTATATAGTGACGCTTGTCTTGATTCTCCCGGGTTCAAAAACGCAACGTAATGAAAGTTTAAAAGGAAGGCGTGTAGAAGAATGGTTTGAGATCCAGGTGGGTGAGTTTATAATGTCACCAGAAAACGTTGGAAGTATTGAATTCTCCATGGAGGAACATGGTGACTGGAAGAGCGGGCTTATTCTGAAATGTGCTATCATTCGACCCAAGGAGTAAATAACTTTAGGCACTTGGATGGTTGGTAAATTTCTCTATATCCCAAGGAATATCCAATGCAATTAATGTGAGAACATGTGTAGTGGAATATGTAAGCAAATTGTTATTATTTTGTAGAATGCTTGTATAATATATATTTCCAAATTTTGTGTATGAGATTGCATGGATTCATGGATGTATATATATTGGAGAGTAGTTAAATTAAGTTTGTGTGATTCAACTAACAAAAATGCCATGGATTATGAAAATTTATCTGAATTTTAATCCAAAAGTGAGTATGGTGTAGATTTAAAGTTTATGGGATGTGGGGAGGGGTGCCATTGAGATCTAGCTCCGGTTTCTGGAGTTGCAGGTCGATTTAGATCGAGCTCTGAGTGTCCCAAACTCAAAGGTATGGCATTGCTTCCCCAGCCTCTGATGGAAAGAGGTACGTTGTCCATGCAAGATAGAAGCAAGGCAAGCCCCGGTCCCAAAGCAAGCGAGTTCTAATAAATATAGACCATTGATTTCTTTTTGTAGATATTTTTTGAAAATTTTTCTTTTGGGTATGGAAGTGTTACTCGTTTGGAAATATGTTATTTTAGTAATTTTTTGGTTTTTACGAAAAGATATGCAGCACAGTAGAGAGATTTTTGACATTTTACGAAAAGATAAGCGTAATTGCCTTCTTTCTCTCTTCTGTGTACGTGTGTGTATACAAGTACATTCAATTTAGTACTCAATAGATGGAGGGCTAAAGAGGGTCAATATGAGGTTCAATTGACCTAACGTGTTAATTTATTTGGTTTTCAGAATTTCAAAAATTAGGTTTTGATTTCTTTGATTTTGTTTTTTTATTGGGTAAATCACACTTAGCACCTTCATACTTTACCTCCAATTTTACATGCTAATCTCAGGCCAAACCCAGCATAGGCAACACTAACAACACTAACATCAAAACTAGAACATGAAGACCATGCAATTCAGAAAGCATAGGAAACACTGACATGCAAACAAACAAAAAACCTGAACCATCTAACTGAACTAGACAACACCGAAATAATTATGGGGAAGTGCGAAACAGTTATAAACCTTTAAACTATTACTAGATGGCCGAGAAGTTGCAAATGAGGACGGTAGTGCCTGTAAATAGTAGTTTAGATGAAGAAATGAGAAATCAAATTCCATCCAGTCATAATTCAATTACTTTATTTTCTTTGTTATGCCTTTCCTTTCCAAATAAGATTAGTTATAGCAGTAACCTGAACAGTAACAAGATTATGAGTAAATTCAAATGCTTATAATTCTAAAAAAGACATACTTGGAAAGAGTAGAAGTAGAAGTAGTAAAGGACATTTCTATCTCTAGTAATTGTATTGACACTCCATCAAAATGAAATTTATTTCCTTTCCTTTTAACTTTTTGTATTCAACTTTTTTGTTAAGTGGTTTCGTTTGACACTTTAACGACGTAGGAAGTGTTTGAAGGGGTAGACGAGTTAGGTTTAGGGTTTGAGTCGAAGGTAGAATATGAAAATAGAGAAGAAGAAAAAGGTATATATGTTTTTTAAAAAGCGGCCACAACAGTTAGGTAATATCGTTACGTAACAATTGTAATAGTTACCACTATCTATTATAGTTGTCATAGTGATGCGGTAAAAATCTACAACCGTAATGGCTGCCACTATTACGTGTTGAGACTACTGAGCCAACAAGGTCAGCTTCAGCTTCAACTCAATCTACCACACTTCAGCCACAGTTGTAGAAGCAAGCCACTTCAGCTCAATCCACACTTCAGCCACAAGCCACACTTCAGCCACAGTTCCAGAAGCAACCACAGTTGCCAAAGTAGTTATGCAGTCCACGTGTGGCAGTTGTAACTAACTTGTGATATGCAAATTCTGTTAGACTGTTAGAGATTCTAGAAGACTGTATTAGACTTCTATATATAGATACTATCTTGAATGAATTGTAAGGTGTGTGAGAGAGCTATCAATGAATGAAAATATCTAATGTTGAGTCTCTGTATTGAGTTCTATTTTTCATAACTTTCCACATGGTATTAGAGCTTCAATCTCTTGCGAGTTAATGCTCATCTGTGTTCATCTTCCTATTCCATTTAATTCAATGACTTCAATTTCTTCTAATCTTTCTCTTCTAATTTCCAATCTGTCTTCGTTTATCACTGTCAAACTTGATGCTTTAAATTTTCTGATTTGGAAAAATCAAACTCAGAATATTTTGAAAGCTACTGATTTACTTGGAATTGTTGATGGTACTTCTCCTTGTCCATCCGTCACAATCAAAGATGATTCTGGATCAGAGGTTGATAATCCTGCCTATTTTCAATGGAAACTTATAGATGCACATCTTCTTAGTTGCATAACTGCAACTCTTTCACCTGCAATCTATTCCACAGTTCTTCATCTTCATAGTTGTTCTGAGGTTTGTAGTGCTTTGCACAAAAGGTTTACTGCACTTTCTCGATCTTATGTGCATCAACTCAAGAACAAACTAAACAATGTTACTAAGAAAACTGATTCCATGGAGGCGTATCTCACAAAAATCAAAGCGTTAGTTAGTCAGTCAGCTCTTGCCTCTGCATTCATTGATGATGAAGATCTTGTGCTTCTGATCTTGAACGGACTTCCTAAAGAATATGATGCATTTAAGACAACAATTAGAGCACATTCAGAATCTATTTCAATGGATGAACTGAGTTCTTTGCTTCTTTCTGAAGCCATACATGTTGAGTCTAAACACCACAAAGATCATACTGAGCCTACTGTGGCCTTCTCTTCTGTTCGAGGTACCTATCGAGGTTCTGGATCTCGCGGAAGATATACTAGAGGAGGACGAGGAGGTCGTTCATATGGATCAATTGGATCTCAAACAAATCAGAATCAGAATCCAAATTCCTCTGGTTCTTCCTATTCGTCTAGCTATCCTAAGAATCATCCTGGCCATGGTTCATTTCGAGGACGAGGTCGATCTAGTTCTTCTCTGACCTATCAAATTTGCGGAGGACACGGTCACGCAGCTTTGGATTGCTGGTATAGGATGGATCCACAGTTTTAGTCAACCACTTCTCCACAGAACCATACAAAGGCCTATGCTACTTCCTCTCATACTAATTTTTCCTCTTCAGCTCCTTGGTATCTTGACTCTGCAGCTACTAAGCACATCACACCTGATTTGAACAATCTCAGTTCTTCTCATCCTTATCACGGATCTGATCAAATAACCATTGGTGATGGTAATACAATTCCTATCCATCACACTGGTAATGGATTACTTCCTACACCTCATTTTTCTTTCAGAACGAACAATGTTTTACATACTCCTTCTATTTCCTCTAATCTTGTTTCTATTCACAAATTAGCCAAAGATAACAATTGTTCCATTACTTTTGATGATTCTACATTTGTGGTTTAGGACAAGGCTTCGAAGAAAATTCTCCATCAAGGTTCTAATATCAATGGCTTATACCATTTTTATCCATCTCTTTCTGCTGCTGCCATATCACCACCTATGTTGCATGCACATCTCAGTTCTTTTTATGCTGCTGCACCTGTTTCTCCTTCTGTTTGGCATAATAGATTAGGCCATCCATCTGTCATAAAGATGCATCATCTCATGACTTACTTGTCTGTTTCTATGTCTGATCATAAGTCTACTACTTTTGATTGTACTGACTGTTGTGTAGCTAAGAGTCATAAGCTTCCTTTCCATTTGTCTAATTTCAATGAAAATGCACCACTTTCCCTTATCCATAGTGATGTTTGGTGTCCATTTGCTTCTAGTTCTGGTTACAAGTATTATGTTCTGTTTGTTGATGATTTTAGTAGATTTACTTGGCTTTATCCTCTGGCTTATAAGAGTGAAGTTTGTGCTAAATTCATGGAGTTTAAAGCTTATGTTGAAAATCAGTTTACCACTACTTTGCATATTTTATGAACTGATGGAGGCTCAAAATATTTTACATCCAAAATGCAAACATATTTGACTACTCATGGAATTATTCATCAGCATTCTTGTCCCTATACTCCCTCTCATAATGGTATTGCTGAGAGGAAACACAGACATATCACTGAGACTGCTACAGCTCTTCTCCATCATTCTTCTGTCCCTTTGCACTACTGGTTTGATGCCACAGCTATTGCTACTTTTCTTATTAACAGACTACCATCTTCCAATCTTAATCACAAGTCTCCATTTAAAGTTCTTTTTAAATCCATACCAGATTTTTCCTATTTTAAAACTTTTGTCTGCCAATGCTTTCCTTGGCTTAAGCCTTATCAGTCTACTAAACTTTAACCCAAATCTATGGCATGTGTTTTTCTTGGCTACCATCATTTTGCTAAAGGCTATAGGTGTTTTGATCCTAAATCAGGAAAAGTTTATCTCTCTAGATATGTTGTCTTTCATGAGCATATCTTTCCTTTTGCTTCCTCCTCTTCACCTGCTCCTTCTCTTCCTCATTTACATTCCTTTTTCTGGCCTTCATCCTTACCATCACATTCTTTTTCTCATATTTCTCTTGTGCAGCCTTAGATTCATGCTTAGTAGTTGCTTCGCAGATACAGAATTCACAATCTGCTTCTCAGGCACAGAATCAGCGGCATTCACTTCAGATTTAGACACAAAATCAGCAGCATTCATATCAGATTCAGGCACAAAATCAGCAGAATTCACAGTCTGCTTCTCATTACTTTCAGTCACAGCATCCCGTACTCAGACCCAGAATCAGAATTCATCTCAGTCCCAGCATGTTTATACTCAAACACAGAATCAGAATTCCTCTGCTTCTCTTTCCTTTGTTTCTTCTCCTCAAGTGTCTTTCATTCCTATTCAATCTATTGTTATCCAACTACCTCCTTTACCTTTTACTTCCTTTAATATCCATCCTATGATCACTAGATCCAAATCTGTTGCATCCTCTCATTGTTTAGCTGCTGCTAAAACTATTGCTTCTTTTTCAAATTCAGAACCACCTTCCTACAAAGAGGCCTTACTTTCACCCATCTGGCATAAGGCTATGCTTGAAGAATTTCATGCCTTGTAAAAACAAAACACTTGGTCCTTAGTGTCTCTTCCACCTATTAAAAATGCTATTGGATGTAAATGGGTCTTCAAGGTGAAAAGGAACTCCGATAGATCCATTGCCCAATATCAAGCTCGATTGGTGGCCAAAGGGTACTTACAACAAGAAGGACTTGATTTTCATGGAACCTTTAGCCCCGTTGCTAAGCAATCTACTATTCGAAGTTTGCTTTGCTTTGCTCTTCATCATAACTGGTCTCTTAAGCAATTGGATATTTCCAATGCTTTCCTTCATGGCATTCTTGATGAAGAGGTCTTTATGCTTCAACCTCCAGGGTTTGTAGACACTTCCTTCCCTTCTCGTGTTTGCAAACTTCACAAAGCCTTATATGGTCTCAAACAAGCTCCCCGGGCATAGTATTCCACCTTTTCTACCTTCTTACTTTCCCAAGGTTTTGTCAATAGTAAATGTGATTCCTCCCTCTTCATTCAAAGAACTTCTACCTCAGTTACTTACTTACTCATCTATGTTGATGATATCTTGCTTACTGGAAATAATTCTGTCCATATTCAGCAACTTATCACTCGCATGTATAATGCCTTTTCTATGAAGGAATTAGGGAATATTTCTTATTTCCTTGGCATATCTGTTCAATCTACCAATACAGGGTATTTTCTGTCTCAGCAAAAATATGCCAAGGACATCCTTTTGAAAGTAGGTCTTTCTGCTTGTAAACCTTGTTCCTCTCCTATATCTGTCAAGCCCAGCATTCCTCCAAATGCTTCTCTTCCATTTGATAACCCTGCTCTTTATAGGAGTCTTGTTGGAGCCTTACAATATCTTACCATTACTCGACCTGATCTCTCTTTGGCTGTCAATCAAGCATGTCAGCACATGCATGCTCTTACAGTGGGTCACTTTGCTGCTGTTAAAAGGATTCTGAGATTTGTGCAGGGTACTTTCCCTCATGGGTTGCACTATACTCCCAGTTCTTTTGATCTTCATGGTTTTTCAGATGCTAATTGGGCTGGTGATATTTATGATAGCAAGTCTATCTTAGGTTATTGTGTGTTTTGGGGGGATAATCTGGTGTCTTGGTCTACAAAGAAACAGGCCACTATGTCCCGTTCGTCAACTGAAGCAGATTATCGTGCTTTAGCACATACTACTGCTGAGCTTAGTTGGATTATAATGTTGCTCACTGAAATGGGTATCTCTTCATCTACCACACCTGTGCTTTGGTGTGATAATCTGTCTGCCATGGCTTTGGCTTCAAATCCCGTATTTCATTCTCGCTAAAAGCATATCGAAATCGATTGTCATTTTGTATGAGATAAAATTTTGGCTAAGCAGTTTGTCGTTCAATACATTCCTACTGTTGATCAACTAGCTGATTTGTTTACCAAGCCCTTGTCAGTTTCAAGATTTCAGTATCTCAAGGACAAGCTCATGGTCTTTGAGCAGCCCATCAGCTTGCAGGGGAATGTTGAGACTACTGAGCCAACAAGGTCAGCTTTAGCTTCAGCTTCAACTCAATCCACCACACTTCAGCCACAGTTGCAGAAGCAAGCCACTTCAGCTCAATCCACACTTCAGCCATAGTTCTAGAAGCAGCCTGTAGACACCCCATTTTTGACCGATCTTAAGACTCAGACGTCACCGATTGAGCACTCGGTGATGTTGCATATTGTGCTCGTTCAGAATTTTCAGAGTCGCGGCCGTGCGCCTTGCCTCCGGACTTCCGAACCCTCTTCTGTGCCTTGCCTCGGTTTGCAAACCAGACTCGATTTTCTCTGTTTTATTTCCTAAAGGAAGGGAGAGGTCCCGTAGACCATCTCTCAGTGGCTGTGGGCTATATTTTGTGCCCGTAGGCCATTTTGCCCATTTCGGAGCCCGGTTCCCAGTTTTCGGAGCCGTCAGGCCGTGTGCCTCGGTTCGGGACCGTCTAACCATCTCCGATTCCTCCGATTTTTGGCATGCATCTCATTTACTCCCTTTCGAGGGACACTGGGGTCTTAGATACCCACTTCGTGGCCAAACACCACTTTCGGTGCTTAACGGCCGATTTTCGGGATTCCGAACTGCGTGTTTTAGACCCCGAGCTTTCGTTTTGCATCGGTTTTTGTTCATTTTTGGCAGGTACCTCTGTTTTATCATAACGAGGGACACTGGGGTCTTAGATACCCACTTCATGGCCAAACACCACTTTCGGTGCTTAACGGCCGGTTTTCGGGATTCCGAACTGCGTGTTTTGGCCCCCGAGCTTTCGTTTTGCATCGGTTTTTGTTCATTTTTGGCAGGTACCTCTGTTTTATCATAAGGAAGGTCACTGGAGGGTGGGAGGCCAGCAATTGTCTCAGCAACCAGCTATGCCCCTCCGGCGCCCCCCGGGGCCCGTTTTTCTCACTTCCGGGCTAATGTTGAACACCCTAGGGCCATTTTCTTTGAGCCAAAACCACATATTTGTGTTGTACACACATGGGAGGAAACTAAAAACACATGGCTGGCCAGTAATTCTTTGGTCCATTTTTGAACCTCTTTGAAAAGTGACTTGTTGTTTCTCCTGTTTCAGAGTTGTCAATTTCCAACCATAGGGTCTTGTTGTACACACATGGGAGGACACCAATCTTTGGTGGCCGGCCAGAAATTCTCAAATGACCATTTTGCCCCTAGCCGGCCAGCCATGGGGGGTGGCCGGCCGGCCACCTGCAGTAAAGGTACCTGGTCGGCCTGCTTCCTTGGGATGTGTGCATTCCAGCTGTGCTTTGATTTTCCCCCAAAAATATCTCATCCGGGGGACCCCTTTGGAGGGAAATAAGAGCTCATTTCC
Organism: Camellia lanceoleosa; assembly: GCA_025200525.1. Taxonomy (NCBI): domain Eukaryota; kingdom Viridiplantae; phylum Streptophyta; class Magnoliopsida; order Ericales; family Theaceae; genus Camellia; species Camellia lanceoleosa. The sequence goes on along the minus strand of CM045761.1, from coordinate 47,743,432 downwards.
CTCCATTTGGCCAAGGATTCCTCTCTCCCTCTCTTGTCTACATTGGTGTCCTCCCAACTCAAGAGAAGAGATCACAAGCTTTGGTTGGAGCATATACATACATACAACTTCATTTCCTTCAAGTTTTGGTGCCATTTCTTCATCATCTCCAAGCTCTACCATCACAACTCCATTCCAGCAGCTAGGAGAGCTTTCCAGCAGCTAAGAGGCTCCCATTCTTCAAGCAAAAGGCAGCCAAGACTTGTCTACAAGGGTAAGTCTCACTTTCCCTCTTTTGTAGCCCATTTTTGCCTCATTTCTTAAGCCTATTTTCTTATTGTTTTGAGCTCCGACCTTAACTGAAACTAGGTCTATTTTGAGCTATTCTTCATGTTTGTTCAAGGGCTCAACCCTGTTTGAGCCCTCTATGGTTCACTTGCTTCAATGTCATCTTGTATGTCAATATTTTGCATGCTTTTTCTAGCCTATGAGTGATCTGTTTTCGAGCATAATGTAAACTGTGAGTGGGCCTATTTTGAGCCCCTCTTCAACATTGAAGAAGGGCTCAACCCTGTTTGGCCTCTCTATCATGCACTTGCTTCATAATCTCTCAGATTTACCGTAAATTTGCATGATTTGTTTGACCTACATGTAGTCTGTTTTGGAGCATGTCATGAACTGTGAGTAAGCTTATTTTGTGTCCCTGTACAACATTGTAGAAGGGATCAATCTTTTTGGGGGTCTCCATGTTATACTTGTCATTATACCCCTCTTTGACCCCCATTTTTGCATGCTTTTTAAAGCTTATCTAGCTTCTGTTTTCGGCCATCATCAGAGCTGGAAAGAGTCATATTTTGATCTTCTTGACATACTTTATTAAGGGTCTTTTCTGGTTTGATGAATTTTGGGGGTACCTCATGTTATAGCCTTATGTATCCTAGTTCTTGCATGACATTTTTAGCATGTTTTCATACTGATTTGGGGGATGTCATCTACTGTAAATGTTCATATTTTTAGTCCCTCATCAGTGTTGTAGAAGGGTATTTTTCCATTTGGGCATCGCATGTATCACTTGCTTCAATACCCCTCTTGCGGAGCCATTTTTGCATACTTGCCTAATCCTATGTGTGCTTGCTGTTTAGCCCTTTTTATGACTGAAAAATGCTTGTCTTGGGGCTTTCTTGCTACTGTATTTTCATTCCATGTCCATATTGTGCATGCATTGCATAGCTATAGGCCATTTCGGGCGCCTAATATCGCATTTCGGGATCATTCCATACTTCGGGTGCACTTTCGCCATCTTTCGGGACTGTTTTCCCCCATATTTCAGTGCTGAAATTCCATTGGCATGTTTGCATATCATTTTCTATGTCATTTCATGCTTTAATGCATTGCCTCGGTTTGCGTGCCTGTGTGCACGCATTTCGAGGCATCTCATTTTCATCAATCGGCCTCTTATGTGAGTGTGGCTGAGGCTCACTCATATTAGTGTAAGACCATTTTGCATTCTGTATGCCATTTTTAGTCTCATTGCATTGCACATGCCATTGTCTTGGTTTGCATGCCTGTGTGCACGTATTTCGAGGCATCTCATTTTCATCCATTGGCCTCTTATGTGAGTGTGGCTAAGGCTCACTCATGTTAGTATAAGCCCATATTGTATTGTTTATCTCATTTTAGTCCTGTTGCATTCCGTATGCCATTTTCTCGATTTGCATGCCCGTGGACACGCATTTCGAGACATCTCATTTTTAGTCTCATTGTATATCATATTTCAGGCCATTTCATGCCTTTATGTCATTGCCTCGGTTTGCGTGTCCGTGTGCACGCATTTCGAGGCACTTCACTTTTATCCGACGGCCTCTTATGTGAGTGTGGCTGAGGTCCACTCATGTTAGTGTAAGTCCATTTGCATTGCGTATGCCATTTTATGCCTTAGGATCATTGCCTCGGTTTGCGTGCCCGCGTGCACGCATTTTGAGGCATCTCATTTTCATAGCATTGTGCATGTTAGGATTGCATTTTAGTCGCATTCATGCATATCACACATATTGCATCGTGTTCGGGATAGGAGTTAGCCCGGGCACGAGAAACGAGACGCGTTTCGTACTCCGAGTGAGGGGACGGGTCTCAATTCCCAAGTCACCGACACTCCGGATTACCCATGATGGAGTTAGGTTTTGTTGTAGCATTCATATGCATCCATCCTATATTGAGTTGTGCAATCCGATTCCTCGGCCATCATGCATCGATATGCGTGATTGGTGGCACGAGGATCGAGGCATGCATATATTTGTGAAATACATTGCTATGCCCCTTTCCTGCTCCCTGTTGCAGCCAAAATGAAGAATCAGCAACTTTTCGGAGTCTGGCACGTATTTCGAAGAAAGGTACAAACAGAGGCTAATTGGGGCATCCTAGTGGATTTCCGCGCAAGGCAGCCCAACATGCACCATTTCATCATCCGGAGCGGAGTCAAGGCAGCCTCCCCCCCTAGCTTGCATGCCGGTTTACAGTTTTTCTTAGTTAATTTGTTAATTAATTAGAGATTTGTATATTATTCGGACTGTATATTTTGGACTGTATTATTCTTTTATTCGGGGCTGTATTATTTATTCGGACCCTCTGCGTGAGGGCATAATTGTAATAAGTGTGGGTGAGTGTGATGTATGTCTTCCAATCCCACGTCTTTCTTCCCTTTTATTTACCCGCTTATGATGGTTAGATATAGGGCATATTTCAATTAGCATACAGTATGACAGCATGTTTGCATCATTCATCTGTTTTGCACGCACCGGGCTCGGCGCATCATACAAACTGCATTTGTATTTCAATTCCGAATTGAGTACGTGATAATTGTAGCATTTCATATGCCATGTTTAGAATAGCCGAGCCTGCTATAGTTTGCATCTTCGCGTGTGTTGCATTAGGCATTTCAGTATGTTTAGGATCATGCATGATTTCTAACAAGTTTCTGTTTTGGCTTGGAGTACTCGGTGAGTTTTATGCTTTAGCATCCTTACATGCGTGTGAGTGCTGCCATGAATAGCATGCTTACCATGAGGCTATGTGCTTATGTGATATAACTGCCTTGAATGCTGTGGGTGGAGGTTGAGTTACTTGGATTGGACAATTCATCAAATGTTTGTTTTAAGCCCACTAGATAGTGGCAAAATCATGTTTTCTAAGCCCACCTGAGGATGGCAAATCCACGTCTTAGCCTACTTGCGAGTAGCACCATCAAACCATTTTCAAACAAACAAGCATGAAATGTTTTGTTCCAATTCAAAGATTCATCTATACTTGTATCTTTGTGCGTATCACATAGTAACCTAGGCTAATAACCGGAATAAGAACTCACAATGTTTTCAAAATAAGATATCATGGTTAGTAGAGGTCGGTCTTTGACCGGGCGAGCGGGGGCGCTCACGAAGTGACCTTCCCCAATCGTACCCAAGTTCCCTAGCCGAGGCAATTTTGGTGATGACGGACACGTGGCCTTTGGCACCGAGTCAGGGTTTCCTAAATTTCCCATTATAAAATATGTAGGTGGCGACTCTGTATCTAGCAAAGCAGTCCATGTTTGGCACTTCTTTCAAAAAATTTGTTTTCTCAAAAACGATTTGCCGGATTTGGACTCTTTGGTTCAAGATTAAGAACCGTGACATTTTGAGTCCTTCGAACTGTAGTAACCCAATATCGAACCAGAACGGGGGGGATTCGCACTCCCTTTCCCCGGGATGCGTTCGGGGACGTCTACAGTTTCTGGCGACTCCACTGGGGATTTAGAGAACTTGACTCGAACTCGTGATATCTGGTTTTGATTACATTTGTGTGTTTCTTTGCATTGCATTTGCATTGGTGCGCCTAGGACACCGTGTTTGCCATATGCCATTCCCGAACAATTTACCGGAGGCTTGTCTTGTCAAGTCATGTCCGTGAGGCTGATCGGTTCTGGGCTCTGACAGCATGGGAACACAAACCCCGGTTTTACCGGGGCACCCTTTTTGACCATTTGACCTAGTGCATATTCGGATCCATAGTGACTATTCCAAACTAGGACAGGTTGCTTACCCGTTTATAGGTTGTTTGAAGCCGCTGCGTGCGTAGTGAAACCCTAGTTCCTGACAAAATAGGACAGGGAAACCCTACCCCAACATAGGGGTGTTTTGGCTCTCACTTATTTGCTATGTGCTTGTTAGAGTGCGTCTCTACAGGGAATGCATGTATCAGTTGAGTTTGGGCATCAGGCCTGTGGGCATCAGTCAGTATCTGAGAATTAGTTATCTGCGGATATCCGATTGATTTTGGGGAAACGTGATACTGAGGGCGGTGATCGTGATTGAGGATGTATTTTAGCTTATCAAGCTGCGTGTTATATGCCGTATGCGTTGTGTGTATTTAATTTAATTTGTTATGTTTGCTTTTTTGGTCATTTATTTCCTTTTGCTTTATTATCTTTTGCTAGGGCAATTTTATACGATTATACGAACGAGATACTCCCCAAGCACTTTGGACACGAGGTCGCCGATTCAACCGATCTGAGGATCTCGTTGACGGACATCCAGTGTTCCACTCTCTACCCGATTATCGAGAAGAAGGCCGAGCGCGATGTGTCGAGCGAGGATTCTGGATGAGGGCTACTTTGTGATGTGATCGAGTTGAAATTTCCGTGTCTGTAGAGATACATTTACCGGCCATTCGGATGGAGCAATGAGAATACATCAGGGATGGAGGCGATGATGCGCCAGATGCATGAGAGCATGAAACAGATGCAAGATGATGTCATCCGCCAAGCGGAATTTTCTAAACAACAAGCCGCAGTCATGGCCCAAAGAAGGCGATTACATTAGGCTACAATAGCGAGAATCTGGCTCGCTTCACATCAGGCTCCTCCTCCACCAGCGGCTCCACTACCTGAGCAGGCACCTACTGGTCAGAATACCCTGCCAAATCCTCAGAATATTCCCCCGAACATCCAGAACACCCTACCCAATGTCCAAAATACTCAAGAGGACACGAACCTTCCAACGGGGCTGGCTCCGCCCCCACTCCTACCATAACTGTCCAAGAATCTTACACCCAACCACCCGTACTCTCCATTTGAGTTCGAGGTAGATCATACAGCTCTGAAGCTGAGTAAGCTGGAAAAGCTTTTCAAGAAATCGCAGGGGGTGAAGGCCATCCCAGACATCGAAGATGGGTACACTGATGTGGCCGTGACATTGCCAGACAGATTCAAGATGCCACAGATTGACCGTTTTGATGGGTCCGGAGATCCCATGGTCCATCTTCGGCTATTTTCAGACGTCCTGAGACCAATGGGCCTAACCCGACCACAAAAGCTTTCTTTGTTTGGCAGAACTTTGTCGGGGGTGGCGGCCATCTGTGCATAAAGTTAGAAGATGATGTGAAGAGCGGGATGAACTGGCCGAGGCCTTCGTTGCCGATACTCGTATAATACAGATCGAGATTACAACACGTGATCTCGAAACAACGGCGAGAACAAAGAGATTTTCTCTGATTTTGTAACTCGGTGGAGAGCAAAGGCATCGATGATGACCTTGAGGCCAACAGATAAAGATCAAATTCGGATGATTGTACGCAATCTCCAACCGAAGTTAATGCAGAAAATGATCGTACTCCCTTTTCCCACCTTCTCAGATTTACACGAGATGGGGGTACAGATCGAGGATGCAATGAAGCAAGGTTTGATCGACCAGGACCGAGAGCAGCCCCGAAGAACATTCAATCGTAATAACACCGCAGGCCCGAGTGGCGCTGCCAACACAAGGACTTCGGAGGTCGGTATGGTCACCACAACTCCCCCTCCCCAACCAAGGCCCGCAGCGGCCACACCCTTTTCTAGTACCTCCGGGAGCAGTAACCAAGCCCCGAGATGCCAATCCAGAGGCCAAAGAACCTTCACTCTACTATATATGCCCTTGTCCAAGGCTCTCGGCGTTCTAATCAAGAAGGGACATTTGAAACTCCTAGAGCCGAGGCCACTACCAAATCCACTCCCCCCTTCCCACAACCCGGCCAAATCTTGTCGTACCACCGTGACATGGCCATGATCTGAATCAATGTTCTCAAGGCGTCACGAGATTCAAGACCTCGTTGACAAGAATATCATTCTACCTCCCGAAAGACCCAACGTCACAACTAACCCACTCCCCGCACATAACCAAGATCCACCACCCAAAAGAGTCAACCTCATCCAAACTGGGGATCTGTCCTACGACCCCAGTATCTATATCACGCCCTCCCACCTACCCAAGCCGGAGGTGATCCTTCCTGACTGCACTGACTTATGCATGTTGGACACCTTCACAACCCAATCTAAGCCAGAGGTGGTGACCTCCAAAGATGGAACGGGGCAGGTTTCAGAGGAGAGCAGAATTGGTGAGTCTGGGGTGGAACAATCTGGGAATCTAGCTGGAAGAGCCTATGATCCAAGCGGATACATTCTTTCAGTGGGCCGGTTTGAGCCGAGTGTGGGACTGCCAGAAAAAGCTAAACTGTGCATGATTCAGGGGGACAGACTTGAACAAGGGGCAGATGATCTGACAACGGTGGAAGAAGATTTTGCCAACCTCCAGTTCTTCTACGACTAGGAAGCAGGGGATGCAACAATCAACTGGTTTGAATATGGGAAGTCGGCAGAGATCGCCGGTTGGTTAGATGATCAGCTAGATGTTGTGGAAATTGACGAGCAAGACCGAGCGGGGTATCAATGATGGCCGGAAGGGCCGAGAGTCAGAATGAATTGCCGGAGAGCGCCAGTACAAAGAATTTCGCTCGGTATCAAGATATTGTGAAAACCGAACAACAAACCCTACTAACACAGGAGGAGCAAGAGAAGAGGTGGAATTCTGAGAGAATTCGGAAAGCCAAGAACCATGATGAGGTTGAAAGTGCTGCGAGTACAAGAGCAGGACGTGTTGTGAGCATGTGGGATGAAAGTACCGAGAGTACGAACTTGCCGGAACCAGATAGGTGTTTGTTGAATGCCAGTGGGATGTGGTGGGAAGACGATGACTTATGTCTTGCCCACAAAGACGAAGATTGGGCAGGTGCTCAACCAGATGATACTTGGTACCTTGATGAGGTGGACCACATGACTAGGAGCGGGCGGTACTTCAAGCCCCCACACCTAGACCAACCCGAAACATCTGGAAAAGATAAAGAGGCTGAGAAACAGAGAGAGAAGCAAATTGAAGAAGAAGCTGTACTGAGACAGTTAAAGAAAATACAAGCAGACATCTCCATCTGGGGACTGCTTATGGCTTCAAGGGTGCATGACAGTCATTCCTATCTCGCTATGGACAAGGCCAAACTCTCCATCGAAACTACGCCAGAGCATTTGGTTGAAATGGTTTTTCCGGGAGGAGGTTCCCCGGCATTAACCTTTTCGGACAAGGAATTGCCGCCTGAGGGCGTGAATCATAACAAACCTCTCTACATCTCTGTGGAGTGTAGAGATAAGTGGATACCGGTGGTACTGGTTGATACCGGGTCTGCTATCAATGTCTGCCCAGTCAGAACGGCATATGCAATCGGGTTAAAGCCCGCAGACTTCATACCAACCACTCAGGTGATCAAAGCTTATGATAATACCAGTAGGGAAGTGATGGGGACTGTCAAGGTTCAGACCCAGGTTGGTCCAGGACAACACAACATCGAATTTCATGTCTTGGACGTTCCCGCAACCTTCAACTTGCTCTTGGGGCGGTCGTGGTTGCACCAAGTGAAAGCAGTCTCTTCCACTCTGCACTAGATGTTGAAATACCCTCACGGGAAGGGGGTTGCAATTGTTTTTGGAAATTCATCCATCCATCCGCCGCCAGAAGTGTCTACACCAGTTTTGGAGATTAAGCACGGCACGGAGGATGTGTTCTTATCGGGGTTCACTTTGGCGGAGGCCCGGGTAGTGCAAAATATTATGGCTGTGAATGAAGGTGTGTACGTCAGTGCTCAATCCGTCTACCTCATGAACAAGCTACAACATATTCCCGAGATGGGATTAGGAAGGAGCGGCAGGAAAGGAGTCGCAGCATTGGCCGAAGTGCCACACAACCCGCATACCTTTGGGCTGGGTTATTTGCCCACCAAAGAAGACTGGGTAAGGAAAGGAAAGGAAATGGCCGGCAGAGCCAGAGCGGCAGTGCCGAAGCCTTTTGACTTAATGCACAGCCCATCCAGGTACCTGAGCGGACGCTTCGTCCGGAGGGAGGACTTTCCATTTGCGCTTCAGAGCCATGGTTAAACGCGGAGAAGAAGCGCGTGCAGTGTTTCAAATCTTCTTCGACCGCAACTATCCGGGATGACGTTGCACAGAGCGCATGCACTCCAACAACTGAGGTTGAGCAGAATAAGGCAGTGGATCCTGAGGGCACAGAGTTGGAAATGGGGGTAGCACTGGCATGTCTCCTCTATGATCCTCCGATCGACCAAGAGTGCTTGGGGGATAACTTCGCGGTTTCCATGATTGGGGATGAAACGGCTGTGAGCCGAGCAGCAGCTATCTTGGATGCATCAATCGCACCTTCTCTCACTTGGCAGTACGAGGAGGGATTTTTGTCCAGCAACACCGGGTCAGGTAGTGAGCCGGAATCTGATTCCACCGAGTCTTGTGAGTCGGAATCAGGTTCCAGCTCAACTGAGTCTGAGTCTGGTACTCCTGGGGATGTTGACCCGGATGCCAGAGTCCTGTCCAGGTCGTCTTTTTCCTTTTCATTTGAGTCTGTTGTAACCAATGAATCGGACGATTTGGATGTGCCTAATGAGAATGAACTATTTGTGGTTTCCAAGTACTTTTCTGTGCCCCTAATTTATTGCATTAATTCAGACTTTCAAAATTTTGATCAAAACGACGAGGACGAAGTTCCTCCGGTTTTACAATGTTTAATTGAGCAAGAGCAAGAGAGATTTGTTAAACCATTAATGGACGAAATCATTACCGTGAATATTGGTACTGAGGAGGACCCGCGGCTGGTCCAGATCGGGTCCACGTTGTCTTTGAAGGAACGCGAGCGCTTAGTCGCTTTATTAAAAGATTTCAAAGATGTTTTCGCGTGGTCCTACGAAGACATGCCTGGAATCGATCCTGAGATTGTACAGCATTGGATCCCCCTTGACCCCGAGGCCCGACTCGCCAAGCAAAAACTCAAGGATCCGCGGATTGGGCTCTTAAGATTAAGGAAGTGGTCACTAAGCAAATCGACGCAGCTTCTGTTGGTATCTGAATATCCGACTTGGTTGGCCAACATTGTTCCGGTGCCGAAGAAAGATGGCAGGATCCGGGTGTGTGTAGATTTCAGGGATTTGAATAGAGCTAGTCCGAAGGACGACTTTCCCTTACCGCACATCGATGAGTTGGTAGATTTCACAGTAGGGCATGCATTGCTCTCATTCATGGATGGCTTCTCAGGATACAACCAGATAGTGATGGCACCAGAAGACAGGGAAAAGACTGCATTCACCACCCCGTGGGGGACATACTGCTACCGGGTAATGCCGTTTGGGTTGAAGAACGCTGGAGCTACTTATCAACGGGCCGCGACCACGATACTACATGATATGATCCACAAAGAGGTTGAGGTGTATGTGGACGACATGATTGTCAAGTCCAAAGAAAGAGAGGGCCACTACACCGCCTTGCACAAGTTTTTTCAAAGGATCAGGGAATTCCGGTTACGGTTAAACCCTCAGAAATGTACGTTTGGTGTTACAGCGGGAAAAATGCTAGGGTTTCTGATTACACAAAGGGGCATCGAGGTCGACCTTTCCAAAATCAAGGCTATCTTAGAAATGCCACCACCAAGGACTGAAAATGAGGTGCGAGGCTTTCTGGGTAAAGTGCAATTCATAAGACGGTTTATTTCAAAATTAACCTTGACTTGTGAACCACTTTTTGGCCTCCTGAAGAAAGGGAAGAAGTTCCAATGGGACGGCCGATGTCAAGCTGCATTTGAACAGATCAAAGAATATCTACAGAACCTACCCATTTTGTCGCCACCAGAACTAGGGAAACCGTTGATTTTGTATCTGTCAGTGACTGAAACCACCATGGGTTGCATGCTTGCACAAGAATCAGAAGATAAGGTGGAGAAGGCCATCTACTATTTGAGCAAAAAGATGCTGGAATATGAGACCCGATATACACCGCTGGAAAAGGCTTGGTTAGCTCTGGTATGGGCTACTGTGAAGTCGGCACTACCTGTTAGCTCACTCTGTAATGTTGGTTTCACGACTTGATCCCATCAAATATCTCTTCGAGAAACCAGCACTTACAGGTAGGCTAGCCCGTTGGTTGCTGTTGCTCTCCGAATTTGATCTCACATACGTGACACGCAAGGCAGTGAAAGGAAGAGCAGTGGCAGAGTTCCTTGCCGACCACCCGGTTGAGGGGGATAAAGCAGTTGAGTACCTGTTCCCGGATGAATCAATTTTGCATGTCGACGAAGAAACTTGGACGATGTACTTTGACGGAGCGTCAAATCAACATCGGTATGGGATAGAAGTGTTGCTGATAGCACCCGATGATTCCCGTATCTCTCTAGCCTTCAAACTCCGATTCAAAGTCTCAAACAATGAAGCAGAATACGAGGCGTGCATTGCTGGTTTAGAAGCAGCCCTAGAACTAGGGGCAAGACGATTGGACGTCATTGGGGATTCGAACCTTGTTGTGTCTCAAGCTAAAGGAGACTGGAAAGTGAAAGAGGAAAAGATGATGATATATCACCAGACCTTGGATTTGCTAATTCCTCAGTTTGAGAAGCTAAGTTTTACTCATCTACTAAGAGAGAACAATAGGTTCACAGACGCTTTAGCAACTCTATCATCTATGATAGACATCTCGTGTGGAGTCCGAATGCGTCCCGTCATCATTGACCAAAAATTTGCACCTGTCTATGAGTCGATTGCAGCCATAGATGAAGTTCAGGACGAACACCCTTGGTATTACGACATCTGGAACTTCTTGGAGAAAGAAGCATACCCGCCAGGGGTAAATGCCAAAGACAAGAGGGCAATCAGAAGAATGGCAGTTCAGTTCATCATCTGCGGGGGTAAACTGTATAAACGGGGTCATTTGGGAATGCATAAACTGTGCGTCGATGCCGAAGAGTCAAAGCGTCTGATGGAAGCCATCCACGGGGGTGAATGTGGTGCACACATGAATGGGGTAATGTTGGCACGGAAGATTCTCAAACAAGGTTATTAACTGTCCACCATGGAGGAGGATTGTATTGGCTTCGTCCGGCGATGTCACAAGTGTCAAATTCATGCAAATCGCATGAACATCCCGCCGTCAAAGCTGTACAACATAACTTCGCCATGGCCGTTTTACATTCGAGGAATTGATGTAAACGGAGCTGTTACGCCAAAGGGATCGAATGGGCATGAGTTCATCTTGGTAGCGATAGATTATTTCACAAAGTGGGTTGAGGCCCAATCTTATGCAAAGGTTGAAGGCTTCGATGTAGCAAAATTTATCGAAACAACATTATCTCGTCGCCACGAGTCCCAAATGAAATCGTTTGCACAATGGTTCCCACTTCAAGAAAGAGGTGATTGATTTGTTGGAGAAATACAATGTGGCTTTTCATAAGTCGTCTACTTACCGCCGCAAACCAACGGAGCGGTTGAGGCCGCCAACAAGAACATCAAGCGATACTACGAAGATGGTGGAAACCTATCGGATCGCCAAATAAGCTGCTCACGTGAGACTGACTTCGATCAGAACTTCTACTGGGGCGACCCCGTACTCATTGGTTTATGGGATGGAAGCCGTTCTGCCTATTGAGATTAAGGTCCCGTCATTACGAGTATTGGCTGAGTGCCAGATAGCCGAAGCAGATTGGCAGCAAAACAGATTTGAGGAACTCATGCTTTTCGATGAAAGAAGGCTGAAGGCACTGTACCACATCCAAGGTTATCAACGCAGAATCGCCCGGGCTTTTAACAAGAAGGTTAAGTCCAGGAATTTGAAAGAAGGAGATTTGGTACTCAAGGACAACCGAGCTCCTATCCACGACCCAAGGGGCAAGTTCAGACCCAATTGGATTGGTCCCTACATTATCAAGTCAATCTGGTCAGGTGGAACTGTGGTTATGATGGATCTAGATGGCTTAGAGTTTTCCCAACCGATCAACATGGACAAGTTGAAGAAATACTACCCCTGAGAGGCTCGCTAGGCCGAAAACCCGAAAGGGCGACCTAGGCAAAATTTAGAGCATAGAAAATTTGAAATCATAAAAACTGAGCTCGCAAGGTTGAAAACCCGCAAAGGGCGGCCTTGGCAAAAGTTAGAGCGCAAAAGGAGAGTAAAAATACCCGAGCGAACCCAAGCCTGAACTACGTAAGGCTTGATTCCCATCTATGGGATACGTAGGCAGCTTCATCTTGAAGTTCAGCCCCAATCTTTTCCCCGATCAACTTTGTCCATTTGATCATCTCAGTCATCTCTATTCATCAGCATTTATCGTGATCTCCGGTACAGTGCTATTCAGACTAGGGGCAACTTTCCGTTGCAATGAAGTGTTGCGGCACCATCCAGACTAGGGGCAACTTTCCGTTGCAATGAAGTGTTGCGGCACCATCCAGACTAGGGGCAACTTTCCGTTGCCACACATCGCCGAGGCACTTTTCAAACTAGGGGCAACTTTCCAGTTGCTAGGATCCGAGGTTGTGCATCTCAGTGACAGATCTCAGGCGTGTCCAGTTCTGATCCATATCGAAAATAGTTTTGAAAAGTTTTAATAAAAGTTGACTTTGTTCAAATTAATCTTTTCACAACTAAGACCATTTTTGGACCAAAAACGGAGAATTTTCAGTACCACAACCTTCAATTTCTTTGATTTCAAAACAGAGTTCTCTTGCTCTTACATACAATTGAAGTTGCTTTTTATTACACTCATAATGAAAACTTGAAAGTACTAATAAAGCAATAAATCTGGGGCATAGTCAAGTCAGGTGTCCCTGCGCCCCCTCCCAGAGCTGGTTGAAGCCTCCGATGCCAACCTAGGCCCAACCTATGCTTCTTCATTAAGCCAATCCCAAAGACTCGCCGACAAAGTGCAACTAAAAGTAAGGGGCGGGGCCGGTTTCTAACTTCCACGCCATGCGCTTGCCGAGCTACCAGGCGCTTTGAATCGAAATGTAGCCGGATACTCTATCCCCTCTGGTGGGCAAGTCTGATCATGGCCGAACTGGTGCAGAATACGGAATGGGAAATAGAATACACAGTGAGTCAAGCCGATCAGTCGAATCCCGACCTACCGGAACATGCTATAGCTCATTGCCGGGAGATTGAGCCAAGGACAAGGCCACGCAATACGATCTGCCGACAAATTGCACATCCATTCAAACCACTATCCCTCATCAAGGGCATCGACTAGGCGTTGTCGAAAGAAGTAACCGCGGGCTGAGTAAGCAGGGCAAGAGTCCACAACTTGCAATTTATCCATCAACCATATATGGGGAGGGATGAAAAATGAGAGAATAAAGAATAGAGAGATGTGCGATGAGAGAAAAGTAAGATAAGGGTTTTGTGAGAAAAAACGAGCCCGAGGGCCGAGTGATGTGAGCGAATACATATGCGAGCTTGGGTGGGAAACATTACTTGCAGCAGTAGTGGACTCCCTGCAAACCTGGTTGTCTCCCGGCAGTGGAAAGCATCCAAGCCCATCAGTGTCTCGGCCAGAGTCATGGCAATGCAACTTTTTCCCTCTTTCAAGCCTTGAGCAACTTCAATCAGACGGGCGCCGGACCCTCCGAAGCTTGAGGCAAACAGAAAATGAGATAACAGGCACAAATAGAGAGCATGTCGTCGGAAGCCTTGCCAATGATGGTCGCTGCGGTCACCAGCATCGGAGAATTGGTAAATCAAGCTCGGGATATCCAACATTCCGTTACCAATCAGGGATCGAGCATCATGTGCGTTGAGTCCGCACATCCGCCCTAAGGTTTGGGCATAGCTAAAATTGAGTTGGGGCAAGATTTCCTCACCTCGCTCGGATTCTATCAAGACTTGAAAATCTTCAAAAGTAGGACATACCTCTTGCCCGAAGCTAAAGACATGCGTCACCGGTTCCAAAACCTTGCCGCGGCATAGAGGAAAGGAAGATATAGCGGAGTCCGGCCCAGCGTGAATAGTGCATTCAAGCCGAAACCCCGGAAGTTCAACTTTTCCGAGCCGTCTAGAGAAGAAATCCAAGATGTGAGATTTTCTGCGAGAAATGCCTCCATTTTTGTGAGAAACGGTGATGAAATGAATAAGTTCCAAGGCTGGGGCTTTTATAGAGGGTAAAACACTATTCAAAGGACACGTGTCAAAATTCTGGAGGTTGCGGGAGAGGTGGCCGGCCGGCCATCTATTCTAGTAGGCCGGTCACCCTCTAGTCTCCAGATGCAAAATGTGTTCGGCCACGCATTGGTCCTGTTTTGCCCTCTGGAAGGAAGTTTGAGGCATTTCTAGGCATCGGGAACGTCGAAGGCCTCCATTTCTCTCAGTTTCGGATACGTTCCATCATCTAGATCGTCCTTCCGAAGTACGCTTTGTTGTATTCTTGCTTATCGAGTTTTTGTTTTGTTTATCGAGTTGTAAGTTTTGTTGAGCTGTCGCTTTTTGTGTTTTGAGTTATTACTTTTTGTTTACTTTTTGTTTACGTGATTTTGTTGAGTCTTGTTTATTGAGTCGTTAACATTGTTGTACTTTGCTTATCGAGTTATAAACTTGCTAAGATTCTGTTATTTCTTAGTGAGCCGAGTTTGTGATTTGTTGCGTCGATTCATTACCTGACCCAGTAAATACACAAGGCACATTTTCATTCAATTCCATTTTGTGCAAAATGATGCGTTGCGATGCTAAGAATTTAGAATACAAACATCTTTTCAAAAGCTGTTTCATTCCATCATGTTTTACAACAAAATAAAGGTATAAGTTTTATAGAAAATAAAACTGCCTAACAATATGCAAAGTGCTACAAACTACTAGCAAAAAGTAAAATAAAGCAGGAAATAGCATAAATATCCTCGGGAACGGGAATGAGGAGGCCCTCTCATCCTCTTCATGGACAACCTCGCACCATCATCACCATCCGGGTCGAGCTATCATCCTCCGGATCCTCACTGCCTCCACTCCCCGAACCAAGACCGAGCCTTCCTCCCAAGATGTCTCGACTCGTCTGCGACCTCCTCCTCCTCAATAATGGGTGCCCCACGCCCATGAGACGACCCCGCCTCGAGCTCCTCGAAAGGCCTAGATGGCCCACCCTCGAGAAGGCTGGATGGCCCGGTTCGACTCGAAAGGCCCAGATGGCCCAAGACTTAACAGTCCAAGACTGACTTCTCCGAGAAGGTTCGGTGGTCTACCATGACGGAGCATATACGGGAGGCATCTGAAAGTGAAAAGTTCAAAATACATCAGTTCAAATATGAAAAGCAGATGCAAGTACAATATGCAAGTGGGGTGTATGTCAGATGTGCTCTACACAGCCTATCAATACAGCAAGATGTTCAAAACTAGCGTGTCATCAGAAATATGCTAAATACAAGAAAGATGGATAATACCTGCACACCCATGATGGCCATCTGTGCCTCCCTCCGTAGGATCATGCCCTCGAATGTGGCCAGCATCCCGAGCAGCTCGTCCGTGTACTCAACTGGAGGCTGCAAATACAAATGCAAAACTATCAGTAAAGGAATAAATGTCCAAATATCTAACTGATAAATCAAAGCCGAAAAACATACTGGGGGTGAATCAGGGTCTCTGACATATCTGTGGTCAGGAAGAGGAGGCTCTAGTGAGACACGTAAGGAGTCTGAACCGCCAACTCGCCAACTCGGTCGGCATGTCTGGCCACCCAGGATGATGAAGAGTCGGAGGGATCGGAGGAATCGAACTACCTCTACCCCTAGGTGTGCACTAGAGGAGGATACTAGAGGAGGCACGACTCAAGATGGTACATCAAGAGGCCTCAAGTATGAGCACGCACTTCCGTCAAGGGGGGCATCAGATATATACGACGATAGGTGGCGTAGTCCCCATCCATGAGATATAACAAAGCATCGGTGCCCTGTATGGCACTAATGACCTCCTGGGAAGATAGTCTATCGGCAGTCCGCATAGTGGCTGGAGGTACAGCAGGAGGGTCCTGAGAATCGCATTCCCCACACCGACGCAGAAGCGCCCCTCAGAACCATGCCCTCCCAACTGGTCCTTCGAGCAGGAACCTATACTGAGAATTACTCGATCCTCCGGGATACTGATGTCGGAGACCATCACCAAAGACCGCCAGTGGTCGCCAAGTAATCATGGATAACCAATGCATAAATCAATAAATCAGAATATACAGGGATCAAAGATGAAAATGAAAGGAACCGAGAGTTACGAATACCTTATCGTCCGCGACAAGATCAAAATACTGCCGCAGTAAGAGAGTCTCGAGGTCTCGCGGTGCTCGCCTCGAATACTAATGAAAACAGAGTCATAAGGAGTCTGTCACCTCCATCTCCGGCTAATGTAGGAAAGTATACGACACCCATAGTTGAGAAAAAGCAAGGAATGTGAATACAAAGTGCTAAAAGCGTATCACAGAGTGCAAAGTGCGCCGTGTGTGCAATGAACAAGTAATGAGGAGCATAAATGTAAATCAAGAGGATGAACGCATTCTCCTGTGCTCTCCAATAGCCGCCGAGTAAGTCTCCCCGCCATGAGAGGTCAGACTCATGTAACAATAGAGGGTAGCCAGGCCAGCGCCACCCCAGTCATATCGACTGACCTGTGATAGGTCCACCAGAGCGCTCAAAAGATATAACCCAACAATGTTCCCCCTATCGGCAAACAGAGTGGTGCCAAAGAGGAACATAAGGAAGCCATGGGCGTACTGCTCAACCTCCTCGGGAGACTCAGGCTCCATCTCCGGCCTCCGAAAATGGGAAGAGAACCAGGTGTACTGGACTCTCCTAAGCTCTGTCACAGTGGGCCCCCAACAGGTGTATCCATGCGGCCTCCCACTCGCCCATATCCTCATCATAAGGTATGGGCCAATCGCCTATGTCTAGGCCGGTGAGCACAGCGAAGTCTAGCGGGGTCATGGTCAGGTCCCCGGTGGCAAAAAAGTGAAAGGAATTGGTGGTGTCCCACCATCTCTCCACCAAAGCAGCTAACAATGTCCTGCTGGCAGGGCAACGTGGTAATCCCACGTAGAATGCTCCGAATCCCGCTAGATCAACCAGATCCCGAATACCTTGAAGCTCAACAGTCTCATGGCGGTGGAGCCATATCTCAGATAAAGGCGAGAGCCAACTCAAGATTCAGAATGAATACATGTGCTCAGTACACAATAAAATGCAAGGCATATGCAAGTAAGTAGCTGTGTGCAAATGAAATGAAGTAGCTGTGTGCAAATGAAATGAAGTAGCTGTGTGCAAATGAAATGAAGTAGCTGTGTGCAAGTGAAATGAAGTAGCTGTGTGCAAATGAAATGAAGTAGCTGTGTGCAAATGAAACAAAGCAGTGGGCTGTGTGTTGGCTTCAAATCTGGGCTGCGTGTTCAGAAAATCTGTGTTTTGGGCTGCGTGTTCAATCCTTAATCACAACGTGTGTTCACTCCAACTGGCCGCGCGTGTTCAAGAACTGTGTTTTGGGTTGCGTGTTCAATCCTTAATCGATGGGTCAATGTGTTCACTTCAAATCTGGTCATGGTTCAAGAATTTGTGTTTTGGGTTGCGGTTCACTTCAACTTGATTTGCGTTCGTAAAAAAATCGGCGTCGGATAGGCGTTCTCTCTACTCTCAATCAGTGTGGGCTGCATGTTCACTTCAACTTGGACTGTGTGTTCAGAAAATCAGAGTTTGGGACTGTGTGTTCTACTCTCAATCAGTGTGGGCTGTGCGTTCACCATTAACTTGGACTGTGTGTTCAGAAAATCAGAGTTTGGGACTGTGCGTTCTACTCTCAATCAGTGTGGGCTGTGTGTTCACCATTAATCTGGGCTGCGTGTTCAGAAAATCGGAGTTTGGGACTGTGCGTTCTACTCTCAATCAGTGTGGGCTGTGCGTTCACCATTAACTTGGACTGTGTGTTCAGAAAATCAGAGTTTGGGACTATGCGTTCTACTCTCAATCAGTGTGGGCTGTGTGTTCACCATTAATCTGGGCTGCGTGTTCAGAAAATCAGAGTTTAGGACTGTGCGTTCTACTCTCAATCAGTGTGGGCTGTGCGTTCACCATTAACTTGGACTGTTTGTTCAGAAAATCAGAGTTTAGGACTGTGCGTTCCACTCTCAATCAGTGTGGGCTGTGTGTTCACCATTAATCTGGGCTGCGTCTTCAGAAAATCGAAGTTTGGGACTGTGCGTTCTACTCTCAATCAGTGTGGGTTGTGCGTTCACCATTAACTTGGACTGCGTGTTCAGAAAATCAGAGTTTGGGACTGTGCATTCTACTCTCAATCAGTGTGGGCTGTGTGTTCACCATTAATCTGGGCTGCATGTTTAGAAAATCAGAGTTTGGGACTGTGCGTTCTACTCTTAATCAGTGTGGGCTGTGTGTTCACTATCAACTTGGGCTGTGTGTTCAAAAAATCGGAGTTTGGGACTGTGTGTTCTACTCTTAGTCAGTGTGTGCTGTGTGCTCACCTTCAAATTCGGGCTGTGTGTTCGACAAATCAGTGTTTGAGCCGTGTGTTCAATTCTTAACTAATGTGTACCGTGCGTTCACAATCAGTCAATGAGCCTAGTGTTCAGCAATTCAAGTGTTTGAGTCACATGTTCAGAATGCAAACAAAGTACTACGTCATAAGCTAAAACTGTGTGTTCAAGCATGGCAAAGCTACAAAATGCACGAAAAATGCACAAAATAAAGTAAAATACCTCTCGTGCCTCGTGAGAGAGGTGCTGCTCCAGCTCTCGCAGAAGTAAATCCCCGGGTGCCCGGTCATTGAACTCAGTGAAACGACGAAAGATGGCCCGCGGAAGCATATGTACCGGTGGGACGTATCTCCCGGGAATAAAATGGCGGACTCTCGGGGGGAGTGACACGATATCAAAATCATCCTCGGCGCTTGGAGGACCTCCACCGTGAGGAAAATCACCCGCCATTTCAAGAAATCTGCAAAAGGAGCAAAAATGAGCCAAAATTGGAAAAAGTCAACAAAAGTCAACTCCCGAGAAAATCTTCCAAATATTGAGACAAACTTACCTCAAGTGGTGAAAATGAGAAAAGAAGCCCCGAAATCAAAGTTTAGTCGGCTCAAAGTGCTTAAAACTGAAAGATTTTACGAAAACAATCTGCGTGGGAGGCTGAAAAGCGCATATAAAGTGCAGATCTGAAGAAAAAAATGGTTTGGGGAGCAAGGGGAGGAGTTTTCGCAGCTGTGGGAGTGATTTCGGAATGAATGGATGAGAGGTTATATAGAAATGAGGCAAAAGACAAAATTGCCCCTACTTTTGGACAGGTGGCCGGCCGGCCACCTTTTCTAGCTGGCCGGCCATCTGCTTTTTTGTCCCTAGCCGGTGGCCTCCCCTAGGGCAACCACCTGGCCGGTGGTGTTCCCCACCTCCCCCCTAGCTCTCTACAAATTTTGAGAAAGATCGGAGTTCCCGGGACCTGAAAAAGTTCAAGAAAAGTGCACTTTCTGGCGCGAAATTGCTCCGCCGGAACTTCAGCTGCAATTTCTGACATGTGTCTCATCATTACTCATCAAAATCAAGGTGTATCCTTTTTGAACATGTTGTAACCTCTCCGGGAGGTGAATCAGAGGCCGCGATCAAGTCGCCTTCACCGAAATGCGCGTTTTCTTACTCATTGTTTCACAATAAACGAGCACACTGATTCGTGCTCATTTTGCATTGTTTTGCACATAACTTGCATTCTCATCAACATTTTGCATTGTCATGCATGATTTCTTGGTGTACCATACCTCTGTGCTTGAGCGAGCGTTGTCACGCCCGTTCCTTTCTCGCATTGCGTTGCATTCACTCGCCGACACTGCGGGTGTCAAACTTTCGGAACCACAGGAATCACATTGAATATATGTTGTTAGCATATTGTTCTTGTTGAATTTCTCTCTTTTGCAGGCACGATATTGTATGTACGGTTCATTTGAGGCTGGTGCGACCAGACGAATCGCGCAGGTATCGTATCTTCTCCATGTGAGACGCGACGAGAATTGAATGATTCTCCGCATTCCTAACTGCATGAAATGTAGTTGCTGCTTTGCATTCTTGCTTAAAACTGTTGCATCTATTTGCGAATACTTGCCTCATTACAGCTTGCTGCATTTGCATGATCATTTGGCTCTATGCATGTCGCTTTGCATTTTGCCCCCCCTGCCTGCGGGCACATATCTCTGTTTATCTTGTATGATTGTCTAAGTCTTCGGCCTTGTCAAAAATGGGTCGTCTCTAGGCTTTGACATTCACTCCCGTCACTTCTTGACTTCCGAGTTCTGTCAAAGAGGGGCAACTGTAGACACTCCATTTTTGACCGACCTTAAGACTCAGACGTCACCGATTGAGCACTCGGTGATGTTGCATATTGTGCTCGTTCAGAAGTTTCAGAGTCGCGGCCGTGCGCCCTGCCTCCGGACTTCCGAACCCTCTTCTGTGCCTTGTCTCGGTTTGCGAACCAGACTCGATTTTCTCTGTTTTCTTTCCTGAGGGGAGGGAGAGGTCCCGTAGACCATCTCTCAGTGGCCGTGGGCTACATTTCGTGGCCGTAGGCCATTTTGCCCATTTCGGAGCCCGGTTCCCGATTTTCGGAGCCGTCAGGCCGTGTGCCTCGGTTCGGGACCGCCTAACCATCTCCGATTCCTCCGGTTTTTGGCATGCATCTCATTTACTCCCTTTCGAGGGACACTGGGGTCTTAGATACCCACTTCGTGGCCAAACACCACTTTTGGCGCTTAATGCCGGTTTTAGGATTCAATCTGTTTTGGCCCCGAACTTTCGTTTTGCATCGGTTTTGTTCATTTTGGCGGTACCTGCTTTTATCATAACGAGGACACTGGTCTTAGATACCCACTTCATGGCCAAACACCACTTTTGGTGCTTAACGGCGGTTTTCGATTCGGCTGCGTGTTTTGGCCCCCGAGCTTTCGTTTTGCATCGGTTTTTGTTCATTTTTGGCAGGTACCTCTGTTTTATCATAAGGAAGGTCATTGGAGGGTGGGAGGCCAGCAATTGTCTCAGCAACCAGCTATGCCCTCGGCTAGGGCTTTTTCTCACCAGAGCTAATGTTGAACACCCTAGGGCCATTTTCTTCGAGCCAAAACCACATATTTGTGTTGTACACACATGGGAGGACCCTAAAAACACATGGCCGGCCAGTAATTCTTTGGTCCATTTTTGAACCTCTTTGAAAAGTGGCTTGTTGTTTCTCCTGTTTCAGAGTTGCCAATTTCCAACCATAGGGTCTTGTTGTACACACATGGGAGGACACCAATCTTTGGTGGCCGGCCAGAAATTCTCAAATGACCATTTTGCCCCTAGCCGGCCGGCCATGGGGGGTGGCCGGCCGGCCACCTGCAGTAAAGGTACCTAGTCGGCCTGCTTCCTTGGGATGTGTGCATTCCAGCTGTGCTTTGATTTTCTCCCAAAAATATCTCATCCGGGGGACCCCTTTGGAGGGAAATAAGAGCTCATTTCCCTCCATTTGGCCAAGGATTCCTCTCTCTCTCTCTTGTCTACATTGGTGTCCTCCCAACTCAAGAGAAGAGATCACAAGCTTTGGTTGGAGCATATACATACATACAACTTCATTTCCTTCAAGTTTTGGTGCCATTTCTTCATCATCTCCAAGCTCTACCATCAAAACTCCATTCCAGCAGCTAGGAGAGCTTTCCAGCAGCTAAGAGGCTCCCATTCTTCAAGCAAAAGGCAGCCAAGACTTGTCTACAAGGGTAAGTCTCACTTTCCCTCTTTTGTAGCCCATTTTTGCCTCATTTCTTAAGCCTATTTGCTTATTGTTTTGAGCTCCAACCTTAACTGAAACTAGGTCTATTTTGAGCTATTCTTCATGTTTGTTCAAGGGCTCAACCCTGTTTGAGCCCTCTATGGTGCACTTGCTTCAATGTCATCTTGTATGTCAATATTTTGCATGCTTTTTCTAGCATATGGGTGATCTGTTTTCGAGCATAATGTAAACTGTGAGTGGGCATATTTTGAGCCCCTCTTCAACATTGAAGAAGGGCTTAACCCTTTTTGGCCTCTCTATCATGCACTTGCTTCATAATCTCTCAGATTTACCATAAATTTGCATGATTTGTTTGACCTACATGTAGTCTGTTTTGGAGAATGTCATGAACTGTGAGTAAGCTTATTTTGTGTCTCTATACAACATTGTAGAAGGGATCAATCTTTTTGGGGGTCTCCATGTTATACTTGTCATTATACCCCTCTTTGATCCCCATTTTTGCATGCTTTTTAAAGCTTATCTAGCTTCTATTTTCGGCCATCATCAGAGCTGGAAAGAGTCATATTTTGATCTTCTTGACATACTTTATAAAGGGTCTTTTCTGGTTTGATGAATTTTTGGGGTACCTTATGTTATAGCCTTATGTATCCTAGTTCTTGCATGACATTTTTAGCATGTTTTCATACTGATTTGGGGGATGTCATCTACTGTAAATGTTCATATTTTTAGTCCCTCATCAGTGTTGTAGAAGGGTATTTTTCCATTTGGGCATCGCATGTATCACTTGCTTCAATACCCCTCTTGCGGAACCATTTTTGCATACTTGCCTAATCCTATGTGTGCTTGCTGTTTAGCCCTTTTTATGACTGAAAAATGCTTGTCTTGGGGCTGTACTGCTACTGTATTTTCATTCCATGTCCATATTGTGCATGCATTGCATAGCTATAGGTCATTTCGGGCGCCTAATATCGCATTTCGGGATCATTCCATACTTCGGGTGCACTTTCACCATCTTTCGGGACTGTTTTCCCCCATATTTCAGTGCTAAAATTCCATTGGCATGTTTGCATATCATTTTCTATGTCATTTCATGCTTTAATGCATTGCCTCGGTTTGCGTGCCTGTGTGCACGCATTTCGAGGCATCTCATTTTCATCCATCGGCCTCTTATGTGAGTGTGGCTGAGGCTCACTCATATTAGTGTAAGACCATTTTGCATTCTGTATGCCATTTTTAGTCTCATTGCATTGCATATGCCATTACCTCGGTTTGCGTGCCTGTGTGCACGCATTTCGAGGCATCTCATTTCCATCCATTGGCCTCTTATGTGAGTGTGGCTGAGGCTCACTCATGTTAGTATAAGCCCATATTGTATTGTTTATCTCATTTTAGTCCTGTTGCATTCCGTATGCCATTTTCTCGATTTGCATGCCCGTGGGCACGCATTTCGAGACATCTCATTTTTAGTCTCATTGTATATCATATTTCAGGCCGTTTCATGCCTTTATGTCATTGCCTCGGTTTGCGTGTCCGTGTGCACGCATTTCAAGGCATTTCATTTTCATAGCATTGTGCATGTTAGGATTGCATTTTAGTCGTATTCATGCATATCACGCATATTGCATCGTGTTCGGGATAGGAGTTAGCCCGGGCACGGGAAACAAGGCGCGTTTCGTACTCTGAGTGACGGGACGGGTCCCAATTCCCAAGTCACCGACACTCCGGATTACCTATGATGGAGTTAGGTTTTGTTGTAGCATTCATATGCATTCATCCTATATTGAGTTGTGCAATCCGATTCCTCAGCCATCATGCATCGATATGCGTGATTGGTGGCACGAGGATCAAGGCATGCATATATTTGTGAAATACATTGCTATGCCCCTTTCCTGCTCCCTGTTGCAACCAAAATGAAGAATCAGTAACTTTTCGGAGTCTGGCATGCATTTCGAGGAAAGGTGCAAACAGAGGCTAATTGGGGCATCCCAATGGATTTCCGCGCAAGGCAGCCCAACATGCATCATTTCATCATCCGGAGCGGAGTCAAGGCAGCCCCCCCTGGCTTGCATGCCGGTTTACAGTTTTTCTTAGTTAATTTGTTAATTAATTAGAGATTTGTATATTATTCGGACTGTATATTTTGGACTGTATTATTCTTTTATTCGGGGCTGTATTATTTATTTGGACCCTCTGCGTGAGGGCATAATTGTAATAAGTGTGGGTGAGTGTGATGTATGTCTTCCAATCCCACGTCTTTCTTCCCTTTTATTTACCCGCTTATGATGGTTAGATATAGGGCATATTTCAATTAGCATACAGTATGACAGCATGTTTGCATCATTCATCTGTTTTGCACGCACCGGGCTCGGCGCATCATACAAACTGCATTTGTATTTCAATTCCGAATTGAGTACGTGATAATTGTAGCATTTCATATGCCATGTTTAGAATAGCCGAGCCTGCTATAGTTTGCATCTTCGCGTGTGTTGCATTAGGCATTTCAGTATGTTTAGGATCATGCATGATTTCTAACAAGTTTCTGTTTTGGCTTGGAGTACTCGGTGAGTTTTATGCTTTAGCATCCTTGCATGCGTGTGAGTGCTGCCATGAATAGCATGCTTACCATGAGGCTATGTGCTTATGTGATATAACTGCCTTGAATGCCTGTGGGTGGAGGTTGAGTTACTTGGATTGGACAATTCATCAAATGTTTGTTTTAAGCCCACTAGATAGTGGCAAAATCATGTTTTCTAAGCCCACCTGAGGATGGCAAATCCACGTCTTAGCCTACTTGCGAGTAGCACCATCAAACCATTTTCAAACAAACAAGCATGAAATGTTTTGTTCCAATTCAGGCGATTCAGTCTATACTTGTATGCTGTGCGCATCACATAGTAACCTAGGCTAATAACCGGAATAAGAACTCACAATGTTTTCAAAATAAGATATCATGGTTAGTAGAGGCCGGTCTTTGACCGGGCAAGCGGGGGTGCTCACGAAGTGACCTTCTCCAATCGTACCCAAGTTCCCGAGCCGAGGCAACTTTGGTGATGACGAACACGTGGCCTTTGGCACCGAGTCAGGGTTTCCTAAATTTCCCATTATAAAATATTTAGTTGGCGACTCTGTATCTGGCAAAGCAGTCCATGTTTGGCACTTCTTTCAAAAAATCTGTTTTCTCAAAAACGATTTGTCGGATTTGGACTCTTTGGTTCAAGATTAAGAACCGTGACATTTTGAGTCCTTCGAACTGTAGTGACCCAATATCGAACCAGAACGGGGGGGATTCGCACTCCCTTTCCCCGGGATGCGTTCGGGGACGTCTACACAGCCACAGTTGCCAAAGTAGTTATGCAGTCCACGTGTGGCAGTTGTAACTAACTTGTGACATGCAAATTCTATTAGACTGTTAAAGATTCTAGAAGACTGTATTAGACTTCTATATATAGATACTATCTTGAATGAATTGTAAGGTGTGTGAGAGAGCTATCAATGAATGAAAATATCTAATGTTGAGTCTCTGTATTGAGTTCTATTTTTCATAACTTTCCACATTACGCAATAGCTGTAACAGTCGTTACATTGTCACCACAACAGTGTTACGGCCGTTACATTGTTGCGTTACGACCGTTATGACAATTACACTTCTACTTTTTTACATTTTTTTTCTTAAATTTTATATATAATGCTATTTTTTCTTTTTCTTTTCTAGTTACATAGAATTTAAGTAAAAATCTTATCTATACATATTTGAATATCCAATCTTCAAGTTCTACAATATTTCGTTACATTTTTTGCTTAATTATATTTGAATATTAACTTATATATATTTTTCTTATATTAAATTTATTGAACAAATTTTTACATGTTATGTACTTTTACATTATATTTAGGGGCGGAATTATGTAGGGGCCAAGAGGGCCCCCGACCCCTCTGATTTTTTATAATTTAATATTAATTTTATATTAACGAACAATTGTAAAATATATAATGGGATGGTTTCTTAAAATTTATAAAAATTACTTTACTAATTTTCTATTTCATTAATATTTCAGTATATAATGGAAAATGATATCTAATTATTTCACATTTTAAATAATAATATCAATTTTATCGAGTCAATTTTATTAATCCAAGAGGTGCATGTCACTTGTTTTTTAAATTTAAAAAATAAAATGGTATGTATATTTTTTTTATGAGTAATTTTAAAGAATCTAAAATCTAAAACTTCACTTATAAATTTGTCCACAATAACATTGCAGGGGGTGGGTTTTAATTGATTGAGTTCTAAACATATTAATTGACATGTAACATTCAACATCATTGAGTGTAAATTTAAGGATTATGTTTTAGAGGCTTTAAGCAATTTTCACTTCTTATTTACTACATTATATCAATCAATAAAATAGCTTAAAACAGTGGTTTAACCAATTGTATATTGAGATCTAATAGTTCAAAACTTTTAACAACTAAAAAAACTATTTGTTATATTTATTTAGTTTTCTCGTGAAATACTTCTTTTGCACGTTTATATAAGAAATTATGTTCAATCATTAATGTACCAAAACTAACTCAGTGTTTTTTATGTATATATGTTGGCTTCTCCTAGACAAAATTCCTGGTTACACCCCTAATTATGTTGACATTTTGTATTTTGAATTGATGTTTACGAGACAATTATTTTTAATATTTAATGTACTTCACTTTTTTATTTTTAACAAATTAGAAGTTATCCATAAGTATAATTAGTAACAAAGAAGATTAGATAAATTCAACAATAGGAAAAAATTTCAAATCGATTTAAAACTACTATAAAAATAAGTATATAAGTATTGGATCATGTTTTAAAACTAAGCAAAAATACTAAAAATTATTTTGAACCTCACTGTGATTCTGAAATAAAAACATGCATATTGATATGTTTTTCTAATGTTGTGCAAAGATTTAAAAAATTTAGGAATCCAATTGCTGCCACCATTATGTACTCCGCAATCGTATCAACGCTACCGTTACCATTACAATAATCACCACCGTTATTTAACGGGAGAATATAAAAAACGTGGAGGGTAGAAAAATTAATTTAAAAATGAGAACAGTGTAAATCTTTATTGTATAAATTTATGTATGAATCACTTGTACTTCCATTATTTCGAAATCATTTGGTCTACACTTGTAACGATCCCAAAATGCATATCATGATTATAATTAATTAATTAGGTGTTAAATTTTAGTTGTAATATGTATTATGTGATTTTTGAATGCCTATCTGTTGAATGTAGACATATCTATTATAATTTTTGTTATAATCCGAAATTGAGGGTCATAAAGGTGATAGAAACCGAAATTGTTTAATTTATTGTGATCAACATAATTTTTAGAACCTATGACGAAATTTAATTAAAAATTAATTCAGACTAAAGTAATTAGATTAAATTAATTAAACTTAAGTGAGATTGATTAACCTTAAGCATGTTTAATTAGTCTAAGCTAATTTCCTAGTATATATATAAGGAAAAGTGTGATTAAGCTCAAATTTGAGCTCAAAAATCCGAAAATTCATTCTAGAGAGAGAGTGAATTCACTTTTATAGAGAGAAAGCTAGAGAATTGGAAGATTAAGGCTTAATTCTTGAAGATTAAGAAGAGAAACTCTAAGATTTACAAGAATTTGGCTTATTTAAGGCTCTAGGTAAATTTTTGAAGCTTAATTATGTACTTAAGCCATCAATTAGATCAATTCAAGAGGAATTTGTGATTATGTGCAAGATTGAACTAAAGATGATGAATTTAGAGTCAATTCATACATGCACGCATAGTTTTGTTTAATTTCATCATTTTGAACATGATTCATGTCATTCATGTTGAATTTAAAAGATGAATTGTACATGCATGCATAATTCACAAAGTTTTGAGAGTGAATTTCATGTTTTATGAGCTTTGGAAAAAGAATTTGAAATAATTCTACATGTATGCATGATTTGCCATATTTTGCCATTCTTGAGTTTGAATCCTATCACCCATGATGATTTGGAAGCTAATTTACACATGCAACATTGATTTTTAAAGCTTCAAGAGTTCTACTTCATGAATTTGAGGGTTAAATCCATGTTTTGAAGAGTATGAGATAAAAGGGGTTGAAAATCTTATATGCATGAAAGTTTTGAGCTTTGATGTAGTAAATTGACCTTGAATTCATGATTTTAAAGACCTTTCTAAGTGTTATCCAAGTGTTTTCATGAGTTTGGAATGGTCATGTAAACTTCTACAAGTTATAATACATTTTTGGAGCTCAAACTTTGTGTTTTAAAACTCAGAAATTTCACAGACGGCTCGAGCGACCAAGTGGTGGCTCGAGCCAACATTATGAGCTCCCAGTACTTTTTCAGTCTGCATAAGTTGGCTCGGGCAACCAAAAGTTGGCTCTAGCTAACAACTTATTTTCAGCATGTTTTCAAAAGACGTTTTGAGTTCATATCTTTGTTCCCATCTATTTTCAGGCATTCTTAGGCATGATTTATGAATCATTAAGGCTTAAGAAGTAAGAAACCAACATGAGTAATTGAATTACAAAAGATAAGAAGAATTATTCGATTCGAATATGTGGTTCAATATGAACAAGTTATGTGACATGGAATGAATAAGTAGTTAATGTAAGGAAAGCTAAGTCATGTTGGCCATATGAATGTGAAATAATAAGACATGTTTTGTGCCATGTACGTCTGTGATTGTAGGTCAAGATTCAAAGACTAATCAACCGTTTCTAGAAGTCCATTGTGAGTAACGTTATTGTAAAGATATGTTCATGTGAATTATATTTGAAATATTATTTGATAAGTTGTAATTTCTGAAATGATATTTTGTTTAAGTGAACGAATATCCTATTTTTGAATCTACTATGGCATCCAAAGGAAGTCCCAAGTCATGGGGGACAACATGTTAATGCGGATCCATGACATATATATGATTACGAGATCTCGATAGTCATTTGACAAAGTGGTGTCATGTTTGATAATTGGTCTCCAAGACTGATTACTCCAGTCAGAAGATGATATGTTATGTTTTGTTGGATGTACCATTATTATGTTCAGATATGAGAACGATTATGTTATGATTTGTTTTATGATTATGAAATGTTTGGAATTCGTTCACTAACCTCTTTACCTTAATGTTATTCACTGGGCTTTAGGTCACTGTATATATATGTATAAGTGGGTGACACGAAGATCAGGCCTAAGGGCTTCTACTTGGATCTGTTTTGTCAAACCAACCTTTGTGTGTTATAAGCTCCTGTGTTCGAGGATTAAGTTCTTATTTTCTTTTTATTAATTAAGATGTTTGAACTCAAGGATAATAACAATGTTTTGTATATTGGGTTTGACCCCTACAAGATGATTATGTATGTATATATGTGTATAAAAGATGAAATTTTCTCTGTCCCATATAAGTCTACACAACTCAATGGACGATATATGTTTATATATTTGCTTTTACTAGCCCCTTATATTGTGACTTTGTTAAAAGGCTTTCGGTAATCTTCGAATTATTGGTCGATCATAACTCTAAACCCATAGGAGCGGGTTTGGATTGTGACAACACTCCACTTTTTTGAAATTCTCCCTTATTTAAAATGTTGATCTTTTCACATTGATATTTAATTTTAACAAAAGAAATTTCTTCCTTACATTCTAAACATGCAAGTGTAGCGCACGCTCCATTTTTTTGGATAGAAAAAATTATAACATAGCACTTTTGGCCAAAACCACATTGAAGGCATGTGGATATTTCTAAAAGGTAGAGAGATAAAGTGCTATGTGGTCATATCATTGTTGGAACAATTCCTTATCTGTATTGTGTGAAACACGTAATAGTTGTATTAAATATATTATCAAATCATATATAAAAATATAAGTTGAAAACAACATAATTTGTTTGGGTAAAACCAAACCAAAACACTCACAGAGAAGTAGAAAATTTACAAAAAGATTGTATAAATCTAAAATCAAAAACAATTTTATTAAGGCTTGTGTTGAACATAATTTTCCTTAAGACAAATTCGTCTTCTGCTATCGTACTCGTGAGTTTTTATTGGACATTCATCTCCCAAGATACAATAATCGAACCTTGCAGTAGCAGCACTACTACTGCAAGTCTGGTGAACCTTACTGTGTAGAATTCTCTTACAAAACAAGACATAGTGTTGAAAGGAAATGAATACAAGATGAATTCGATGATTAATGAATGCAATGTGAGTCTATTTATATAGGTGAATTGGTGACTCCTCGAATGTTTGTGATGACTTTTTGAACAAGTCACATCATTTTCCCCGGAAAAGGTGCAGCCATAACAAATATGATAGTTCTCACAAATAGGTTTGAATTTTGTATTGAATTTGGTTCAAATTATTCCCAAAAAATAAGAATTTATTTAAATAAGAATTAAATTTTAAATTAAATAAAATTTTTCTTAAAACCATACTCAAATGGTGCATTTTAGAGTCAATTTCTCATTCACCTATTAATGATTTTCAGATCATTTTTCCAACAATCATAAGGGGTAAAATAAATTTTGTCACAAAATTCATTTAACAGTCTTCTTAGAGACACACCATTTTCTATCATATTTTTTATTGCCTACTCACAATAACTTCCATTGTGACTGGACAGTAAAAAATGGGGCAAAACTAGTGTATTTAATCTTATTTTTTTCAATTTATTTAGGCAAACATATGTTAAAAACAAACTTACAACTTATTTTACATAAAAAGCACAGTGCCATGAACAGTAGTGATATAGCAAATGGCCTTAAAAAAATATAAAAAGAAAAAAGAGAAAAAAAGCACACCATATTTAAGACTCCATTTTGTCCCAACTCCAGCCTCCATGAGTGCCAATCCTACATTAAAAACGTTAATATACTTAGAAGCCCCTTATTGATCATCTGCAATATTTTTAAGATTTGATTTATTTATCATTTTCATTTTTTAGTGATGGCAGAAATTTTGTTAACTGCTGTAAGTTTAAGATTTAATGGAAAAAAGATTTGTAATTATGGGTATCAAAATTTTGTATTTTTTTTTGTGTGTAATCTAATAATTTTCTTTGTTATGTAGTGTAGAAGGAGAGACTTAAATATATATATATATATATATATATGTATTATATATTATTATAATATAATATAATATAAACAAAAACATTTTCAGATCTATGAAGTTAAAACTCCTAAACTAATTTTTTTTTTTTAATTTTGAATTAAAAAAATGTAAAATTACATGTGTCATGAAATCATTGGCTCTTTCATTTTAATTATAGTTATTGGGTTCTATTATACCAATTATGTATTGAATATGAGATGGTATATATATTGAATGTGGTATGAAAAGATAAGAAGTGTAACATTACTCATTATTTTATTTTCTCATTCCAAGACAAAAAACAAAGAGGCTCTCGTTAGTAAATGTATGTGAAATTCACTCATGTGTGTCTTGTCGAAGAATGAGAAACAAAGATAAGAAATATAATTATAGATAGAAATTTAAAATTTTTTTTAAAAAAAAAAAAAAAGAAAGAAGAAGAGTAAATGTATGTGAAATTCACTCATGTGTGTCTTGTCGAAGAATGAGAAACAAAGATAAGAAATATAATTATAGATAGAAATTAAAAATTTTTTTTTTAAAAAAAAAAAAAAGAAAGAAGAAGAAGAAGAAGAAGAAGAAGAGAAGAGTTGCATAAAAGAATGGTGCAAGACTCGAAGTTGGTGAGTAGTATGCGCGATCTGCCCATGGACGCCAAATTTTGTTTAACATCTTCTACAAATTCCCACTTCATGTTTGCTAAAGTCAATTCCTTGAGGTGACTCAGCCGCTCCAATCCTTTTGACTTTTCCAGTTTTTCATAACCTCTAACTTCTAATTCTACAAGTTTGGGCATAGCACCTTCCTCAATGATCTACTCCTTTAGGTTTTCTAACATCCACAATTTCAACACACGAAGTTTGGGAAATCCCCCACCAAGACAATTCATATTCTTCTCTACAAAAGAGTCAGCAAAAAGCCTGAGTATGTTCGGCTGAGGCAGACACTTCCCTAGCTTCGGCATTGGATCTTTTTCAATTTTCGACATTGACAGTGTTAGGGTTTTGAGGTTTTTGTGAAGGTTTCCAACCTAGAACACTCCGAACAAATATAAATTTGAGAGAGACGGATGGGTTGTTAGATTGTCAAGAATCACGAGCTTTGAAGGTTGACCGAATTGATGATCTCTGGATCTCAGCTTGAAAGTTTGAAGTTTGTTAAGTTGTGAGATGCAATCGGCTATTTTCTCCGCTGACGATCTTGAATGGCAAATTAGTCCCAATTTCCGAAGGCTGGTGAACCCATTCAAGCCATATTCTTTGGGGTTATCAAAATCGATAAGGAGGCCTATTAAGGTCTGAATGTTTGACATTGAAGTTTGTTAGGTTTTTGTAATTGGAAATCATGTTTGACAAAACTCATTTCAGTTGTAATTTTATTCAATCTTTTATTTCAATGAGGCTATAAGTATTTAGATGCGAATCTAACTCGAATTGTGCTTATGCAGAGGAGTTTGTGATCTTAATCCTATTTATGTTTGCCACTTCACTGATTATATCAGGGATCGAGCGAAGATGCAATCCTTTCAGAAGTTTCAGTCGCCTGCAAAAGTACTGAGAGTTGTATTTTTATGCTCGAGCGGCCTTTCTTACGCTCGAGCGTAGATTCGTGTTTTAAAACACGCGTTTTAGTTAGACCGCTCGAGCGTCCATTCCTGCGCTCGAGTGGAGATCGCGATTCCGTTTTCTATAAATTTTCGATTAATTCAGTTTCTAGGGTACGGCTTCCAAATCTTCTACTTGGGTATTAGGGTTTTTATCTGAAGCTTCTTTGCTTGTTTTCTTTAACATCTGTAAGAGTTTATATCATGAATTGAGTAGATTATATTAAAGGTTTTGTTTATTTTGTTTTATTAAAAAAAGAGAGAGTTGTTCTTCGATGGATTCCGTGGAATTTGAGCCTGAAGCTTTGGTGGATTCTAGAGTGGCTCATCATCGTGGATTCAACATCGGCGTTATGGATTCAACGTTGGACAAGATAATTCCGAGGTGAAGACGATGGTGGAAGAGGCATATTGGGGTCGGTTTAATTTGGGTGTGGATTTGCTAAGTAATTGAGAGTACACTTGTGTAATTCTTTTTTGTCTTCTTAATGGATTGTTTTGTGACTTTAGCCCATGATTTTTTTTTTTTTTTTTTTTTTTACAATTGGAGGAGCTCCAATTGTGATTTTTTCACGTTAAAATCATTGTGTCAATTTATCTTT
This sequence comes from Camellia lanceoleosa, assembly GCA_025200525.1. NCBI lineage: Eukaryota > Viridiplantae > Streptophyta > Magnoliopsida > Ericales > Theaceae > Camellia > Camellia lanceoleosa. The sequence continues at coordinate 47,710,192 of CM045761.1, read as the reverse complement.
GATTGTTTGATTGGGATTGCTAGTTACGGGTTCAAATTGACACATAATCACAAATCAATATCTCAGGGATTTTAAAATTTTCAAAGTTGAAGACTGTTTTGACGATGATGGCTTCGGAATGGACACCTCGTTCATAAGCAGATGTCAAAGGTTCTTCGCCTTCGAAATGGAACTCGATAGATTGGTTATGTTAGTATACTTCAAATCTAAAGTCTCCAGGCACACACTACAACATATAAAAGTTTTAGAGACCAAATTTTTTAGTCTCTAAAAGTGAAAATTTTGTTGCCAAAGACATTTAGGGACCAATTTCTATCGTCATGAGGATAGTTGCTAAAATGTCATCCCGAAAAGTAAAAAACAAGGCTTTTAGCGACAAAATTTTGAAAATGTTACTAATAAATAGACTTTTAGGGACAAAATAATTTGGTCTCAAAATGGTTTATTTTTTGAGACAAAAAATTTGGTCCCAAAAGGATAATAATTCATCACTAATGTTCAATTTTCGTTGCTAAAAATATAATAACAACACTTTTCGCAACAAAAATATTTGGTACCTAAAAAATAATTTTGTCTTTAAATTCTAGTCTCTAAAACCTTAATTTTTTGTAGTGACGATCGATTGCCAATAGATTCTGAGCATGAGTCTACACCGGTCCATCGTAAGCTTATGTACCTTAAGTTGCTCAAAAACTTGCCGAGTTTTGCATGCAGCGAAGGTCTGTGGGCACCTTCTAGATCAAGCACCTTCATCAACACAAAACCTCTAGATCTCCTCCTATTGATAATTGTTTTAAGTAACTCATTGATTTCTTCATTAGATGTACCTCTCTTTTGGGCTTTAAAACAAACATTATTAGGCTGAGTAGGTGAATCATGAATTTGTATTAGGGTGATTAGTGGGTGCAGCTATAATAGGCTGAGCTGATGAACGTTTATTAAGCTGAGTAGGTGAATCTACAGATGTACAATTTGCTTTGCAATGGTGTAGACACCCCATTTTTGACCGACCTTAAGACTCAGACGTCACCGATTGAGCGCTCAGTGATGTTGCATACTGTGCTCGTTCAGAAGTCTCAGAGTCGCGGCCTCGCCTCCGAACTCTCTTACGTGCCTTGTCTCGATTTGCGAACGGACTCGGTTTTCTCTGTTTTCTTTCTGAGGAAGGGAGTGGTCCGTAGACTATCTCCCATGGCCGTGAGCTATTTTTGTGGCGTGAGGCCATTTTGCCCATTCGGATCCGTGCGGTTTCGGGCCGTCAGCGTGTGCCTCGGTTGACCACCCAACTATCTCCGATTTCTCCGGTTTTGGCATGCACCTGTTTTATAGTTCCGAGAACACTGGGGCCCCGATGCCCACTTCGACCGAACACCACTTAGGTGCCGGCGACCCATTTCGGGACCGGCTGCGTGATTTGGGCCCGAGCATTCATTCGCATCCTCCTTCTCCGGTTCGGCGAACCTCTGTTTTATCATTTCGAGGAACCTGGGGCCCCGATGCCCACCGTGGCCGTATGCCACTTTCGTGCTCAGGTTTCGGGACCTCGAACCGCGGTTTTGGTCCCGAGCATTCATTTTGCATCGATTTTCTCGATTTTTGGCAGAACCTCTGTTTTGTCATTCCGGGACACTGGAGTTGCAGATATCCACTTGAACACCACTTCAGATCGATGCTCATTTCGGGATCCCGGTGCTCGGTTTTAGCTCGGCGTTCATTTCTCATTAGTTTTGTTCAAACTTGGCGGTACCTCTGTTTCAACATCGGGAAGATCAGGGGGTGAAAGCCAGCAATTATTCCAGATAGCTGGTTCGCTCCTCCGAACCCGTTTTTCTCACTTAGGGCCAATGTTGAACACCCTAGGTATTTTCTTCCAACCAAAGCTACATATCTGATCGAGGGGACATGGGAGGACCCTAAAAGTTGGTGGTCAGCAGAAAATTTGAGTTTCATTTTGAGCCTCTCCTTCAAGCTCTATGTTGTGGCTCTGCTTGGTGTTGCCAATTTCCAACCCTAGAACCTTGTTCTACACATCTTGGAGGACCCTAAAAGTTGGTGGTCGGCCGAAAATTTGAGTTTCATTTTGAGCCTCTCCTTCAAGCTCTATGTTGTGGCTCTGCTTGGTGTTGCCAAATTCCAACCTTGGATCCTTGTTCTACACACCTTGGAGGACCCTAAAGTTGGTGGTCGGCCACTAATTCAAAACTTCATTTTTTGGTGGCCGGGCCATGTAGGGTGGTGGCCGGCCATGGGTGGTGGCTGGCCACCACCTTGCAAACTACTGGCCGGCCTGCTCGCTTCCAAATTGTCAGGATGTTTTTGTCAAAATATCTCCCCATCCGGGGGATATTTTGGGAGGGAAAGCTTGGGTGCTTTTCCCTCCCCTTTTACACCCTTGTTGTGCCTATTTAAAGGAACCAAGAGCTCCTTCCTCAAGGTTGGAAAATTTGTCTTCAAGAACACTTCTCCAAAAACCTCCATTTCCTTAGCTTAAAACCTCAAAAAGCTTCTAAGTCCCTAGGTCTTCTCTTCATCAACACCTAGCCTCACCATCCCTACTACCATTTCAGCAGCAAGGAGGTGTTCTTCAGAGGTCAAGAAGCAACAAATCAGAGCCAAGAATCAAAGAAAGACAAGTCTTCAAGGGTAAGTCTTCAAAACCAACTTTTAGGGCTTTTTCTTGATTCATTTCTATACTCTATTTGGTTGAGAATTGGGGCTCCGACCCCTACTGGTTTTGTGCTCATATTGAGCCCCTCTACAACTTTGTAGAAGGGCTCAACTTCATTTGAGGCTTCTATGATATACTTGTTTCAATACCTAGCTTTTATGCCATTATCTTGCATGCTAGTTTAGGCCTATTTCCTTTTGTTTTTAGGGGTCCGACCCCTACTGGTTTTGTGCTCATTTTGAGCCCCTCTACAACATTGTGGAAGGGCTCAACTTCATTTGGCCATTGTATCCACCACTTCCTTCAAATTCCATCAAGTGTGCCCATTTTTGTATGCAACTTTTGACCTATTTCTATTTGTTTTTGGGACTTCGACCCCTACTGACTTTGGTCTTATTTTGACGCCCTTTACACATTTCATGAAGAAAATTTTGTCATTTGGTGCTTGCTTTGCATGACTCTTGTTATAGCCTCTTTTGAGCTCCATTTTTGCATGGAATTGTTAGCATGATTTTATTCTGATTTTGAGGATGTCATCTTCTGTAATTGTGCCTATTTTTAGCTCATATTCAATGTTGTAGAAGAAAGTTTGTCCATTTGGGGTTTTCATATGTCACTTGTCTCAATACTCCTCTTTTGGCCACTAACTTTGCATCCTATTGTTGATCTATCTATGCTTGCATTTTGGCCATGTTTGTTACTGAAAAATGCCATATTTGGGACTGCCTTGCTACTGTTCTTTCTGCCATGATCATATTTTGCATGTATGGCATGGCTATAGGCCATTTTGAGGCTTAATTTCACACTTTCGGGATGAATGCATGCTTCGAGTGTCATTTCGAATTGTTTCGGGGCTGTTTTCCCCTTTATTTAGGTGCTGAAATTCCATTGCCATGCTTACATATCATTCCCTATGCCATTTGCATCATTTTTGCGTTGCCTCGGTTTGCGTGCCAGTGTGCACGCCTTTCGGCATACTGTTTATCCGACGGCAGCCTATGTGAGTGTGGTTGAGGCCCTCTCATGTCGGCGTAAGCCCAATTTTCATTTTCATGCTTGTATGCCATTGCCTCGGTTTGCGTGCCCGTGTGCACGCATTTCGAGGCACTTTGTTTTTATCCGACGGCCTCCTATGTGAGTGAGCTGAGGCTCTCCCATGTTGGTGTAAGTCCATTGCGGCATTCCGTATGCCATTTCATTGCATTTCATCATCGCCTCGGTTTGCTTGCCTGTGGGCGCGCGTTTCGAGGCACTTCGGTTGTATCCGATTTTCATTCTTTCATCATCGCCTCAGTTTGCGCGCCTGTGGGCACGCACTTCGAGGCACTTCGATTTTATCTGATTTTCATCTTTCATCATCGCCTCGATTTGCGCGCTGCGCGACTTCGAGCGCTTTTATCCGATTTTCATCTTCATCGCTTTCGGTTTGCGCGCCAGGCACGACTTCGAGGCACTTCGGTTTTATCCGATTTTCATCTTTCATCGCCGCTTTGCGGCGCTCAGTGAGCACGCACTTCGAGGCACTTCGATTTTATCCGATTTTCATCTTTCATCATCGCCTCAGTTTGCGCGCCTGTGGGCACGCACTTCGAGGCACTTCGGTTTTATCCGATTTTCATCTTTCATCGCCGCTCGTTTGCGCTCAGGCACGCTTCGAGGCACCGGTTTTATCCGATTTTCATCTTTCATCATCGCTATGCGGCAGGTACGCGCACTTCGGTTTTATCCGATTTTCATCTTTCATCATCGCCTCGGTTTGCGCTCAGGTACGCCGAGGCACTTTTATCCGATTTTCATCTTTCATCATCGCCTCGGTTATGCCAGGCACGCACTTCGAGGCACTTCGGTTTTATCCGATTTTCATCTTTCATCATCGCCTCGGTTTGCGCGCCTGTGGGTACGCACTTCGAGGCACTTCGGTTTTATCCGATTTTCATCTTTCATCATCGCCTCGGTTTGCGCGCCTGTGGGCACGCACTTCGAGGCACTTCGGTTTTATCCGATTTTCATCTTTCATCATCGCCTCGGTTTGCGCGCCTGTGGGCACGCGTTTCGAGGCACTTCGGTTTTATCCGATTCTCATCTCATCATCGCCTCGGTTTGCGTGCCCGCGGGCACGCACTTCGAGGCACCTTCCATTTCTTCCGTTTTGCATTTTACATCATTGCCTCAGTTTGCGTGTCAAGTGGACACGCTTTTCGAGGCACCTCCTTTCATCATTCTGGCCTCCTATGTAAGTGGGCTGAGGCTCCCTCATGTTGGTATAAGCCCATCATTGCATTTCGCATGTCATTCCGCATTTCTCGGTTTGCGTGTCTATGGACACGCATTTCGAGACATCTCATTGTCATAGCATTGAGCATGCGGGGTTGTATAGTAGTTGCATTTCATTGCATATCATGCATATCGCACGGAAACATTCCAGACCGAGTGACTTGAGTGTGTCTCAATTCCCGATTCGCATCGGATTACCCATGATGGAGTTAGGTCTTTGTTGTAGCATTCATCGGCATTCATCCCTATATTGAGTTGTGCAATCCGGTTCCTCGGCCATCATGCATCGGTATGCGTGATTGGTGGCACGAGGATCGAGGCATGCATATATTTGTGAAATACATTGCTGTGCCCTTTTCCTGCTCTCTGTCGCAGCAAAATCAAGAATCAACAGCTTTTCAGAGCTTGGCACGCTTTTCAAGGAACATTGTGAAACAGAGGCTGATTGGGGCATCGTCGTGGATTTCTGTGCCAAACTCCAAAGATACATCATTCCGCAAAGCGAGGCTTGCATGCGACTTTACGGTTTAATCAGACATTAATTAGAAATCGTAATATTCTTTCATTCGATCAGATATTTATTCGGACCCTCTGCGCGAGGGCAATGTTGTAATAAGGGTGTGTGAGTGTGATGTATGTCTTCCAACCCCCATTTCTTTCTCCCTTTTATTTACCCGCTTTGAATGGTTAGATATAGGGCATATTTCAATTAGCATAACAGTATGAGAGCATGTTTGCATCATTCATCTGTTTTGCACGCACCGGGCTCGGCGCATCATACAAACTGCATTGTATTTCAATTCTAAAGTTGAATACATGTTAGCTGTTGCATCTCATATACCATGTTTAGAATAGCCGAGCCTGCTATAGTTGCATTTTTGCATGCGTTGCATTAGGCATTTCAGTATACTTAGGATTCATGCATGATTTCTAATCGTTTTCCTGTTTTGGCTTGGAGTACTCGGTAAGTGGTTATGCTTTAGCATCCTTGCATGCGTGTGAGTGTTGCCATGATAGCATGCTTGCCATGAGGCTAAATGCTTATGTGATATAACTACCTTGAATGCCTGTGGGTGGAGGTTGAGTTATCTGAATTGGGACCATTCATCGACTGTTTGTTTTAAGCCTACTAGATAGTGGCAAAATCATGTTTTCTAAGCCCACCCGAGGGTGGCAAATCCGCATCTTAGCCTACCTACGGGTAGCACCATCAAACCATTTTCAAACAAACAAACATGAGATGTTCAAATCCAATTCAGACGGCCCAGTCTATACTTGTATGTCAGGCATCACATAGTAACCTAGGCTAATAACCGAATAAGAACTCACAAAGTTTTCAAAACAGATATCATGGTTAGTAGAGGCGGTCTTTGATCGGCGAGAGGTGCTCACGATGTGACCTTCCCTAATCGTACCCAAGTTCGAGCCAACTTTGGTAATGACGGACACGTGGCCTTTCGGCCGAGTCGGGGTTTCCTAAATTTCCCATTTTAAAATATTTAGGTGGCGACTCATATCCGCAAAGCATCCATGTTTGGCACTTCTTTTAAAAAATCTGTTTTCCTTCAAAACGATTTGCGGTTGGACTCTTTGGTTCAAGATTGAGAACCGCAACAAAAATCGAGTCCGTAGAAGCGAGGTCCCCATGGCGTTATATTCTGGCGACTGGGATTTAGAGAACTTGACTCGAACTTCGTGATATCCGGTTTTGACTACGCTTGTGTGTTTCTTTGCATTGCATTTGCATTGGTGCGCCTAGGACACCGTGTTTGCCATATGCCATTCGAACGATTGGAGGCTTGTCTTGTCAAGTCATGTCCGTATTTGATCGGCCTGGGCTCGACAAGATGGGAACACAAACCCGGTTTCTGGGCACCCTTTTGACCATTCGACCTTGTGCATATTCGGATCTATAGTGAGCATTCCAAAATTGGACAAGTTGCTTACCCGCTTATAGGTTGTTTGAAGCCAAGGCGTAGTGAACCCCTAGTTCTGACGAAATAGGACGAAACCCTACCCCAACATAGGGGTGTTTTGGCTCTCACTTATCTGTTATGTGCTTGTTAGAGTGCGTCTCTACAGGGAATGCATGTATCAGTTTACAAGTTTGAGCATGAGGCCTGCGGGCACCAATTCAGTATTTTGGGTATCAGGCCTGCGGGCATCAGTATTTGGTGGAATCAGTTTACGAGGCATCACAGCGGAATTTTGGGTAAGAGAGGGCACACTCATTCAACTATGCTCAGATTCGCTTCGGTGAAATCAGCCGAGATGTCTGTTTTCTGTTTTGCTAAGTGGTCTTGGAACCATAGTTTCAGAAGGGTCTGATATCCCTCAGGTACTCTGGACCCGTGTTGTTATGTGATCAGGGGATGAACCACTTGCTGCCGGTGCTCAGATTACTCCAGACGTGGGAATGGCACGCACTGTTCCGAGCAATGTGCAAATACCAGTTTTTGCTTTTTGACTTGGGTATTGGGTCAGCCTTGTTGTTTTGTTTTGAGTCTGTCTTTTTGTTTTAAGTCAGTCTTTTTGTTTTGGGTCTGTCTTGTTGTATCGAGTCAGTCCTGTTGTATAGGAGTCGGGTGATTCCGGGGGTGTTACCTCGAGCGTCACCATTTTGTTTTGCGTTTGTCCTTTTGTTTTATCTTGAGTCTGTTTCTGCCAGGGAGCCAGTTATGCCAACAGATTTTGAATGAAACAAAGAATGTTTTTCACGCTACCACGCTTGCTTCTGCGGTGCTAGTTATGGGGTTTGAATGAAATGGCATGCATTCCACCGCTCTTTTGTGCCTTGAAGTCGTTGTAATGACCTGAGTTTTTCAAAACTTTTGAACACCGCAGTGAAAACAAAGAGGAGGAATTCCTGGATTTGCAAAACTTTGATCAAATTGAGAGAAAGAGAGGCATACTAAGCCCTTAATGAATGAAATCATGCTTGTTAGTGTAGTCTTGAGAAGGACCTCGCTTTGATCCAGACGATCCTACATCTTGCCATGAAGCGATTTGTCACTTTCTTAAAAACTTTCAAAAATGTTTTATGGTCCTCGCAAAGACATGTGGAATCGCTCTTGAGATTGTGCAGCTTAGGATCGCTCTCAGCCTCGAAACTCGACCCCCCCCTGGGCTTTCTAACCTTGCACCGGCATTCAGAATGTTCAACGGTCCTCCACGATGTAAGGCCCGTGGCTGATTTGAAGCAATCTAACAAGAGGTACCAAAGCCGGATCAAGAAGATCGGACCTCGTCAAAAGAAGCTTGCAAAGCTAGATCAAGCACCTCTCGAACTAGGGGCAAAATATCCGATGTGCTCAAGAGCCAAAGGTGGATCCTTCAAATCAATACAATGACCACTCTCGGATACAAAGGGCTTCAATCTCAAAACCATTTGGCATGGACTTGTTACGCTTTTACCCTTTGAGAGGCTGAAACCCGAAAAGGGCAACCTGAGCAAAAGTTAGAGCAAGGAAAAGAATGAAAAAAGAAAAATACAAAAGAAAAATGCAAAAAAAAAAATAAATACAAAAAAAAGAAGAAATGCAAAACAAAAAAAGAAAAGAAGAAAAAAGAAGAATAGAAAAAAAAAAGAAAAGAAAGAAGAACAAAGCTCGCAAGGTCGAAAACCTGCAACAGGCGCCTTGGCAAAAGTTAGAGCATAAAAAGGAGAGGTTAAATACCCGAGTGTACCTTAACCCCGAACTACGTAAGGCTTGATTCCCATGTTTGGGATACGTAGGCAACTTCATCCTGAAGTCCAGCCGTAAAACACTCCAATCGATTGTGTCCATGCAATGGTTTTGATCATCTTTGTTTTCTCTGTATCTGAGGATTTGGTTTTGTTCGTCGCTCTGAGGACTGACTACAATGCGCTGCGGCATCATCCAAACAAGGGGCAACTTTCCGTTGCCATTCAATGCGCCGCGGTGCCGTTCAAACAAGGGGCAACTTTTCTTTGCCATGCAGCTCTCTCCAAGCAAGGGGTAGTTTTCCTCCAGATTCGAGGTTGTGCATCTCAAGAGTGGGTTCTATGCTCTTTGAGCAAGTGGCCGTTTGCAAAAATAGTTTTTGAGAATTTTTACTGAGGTTGACTAATTTTCTCAAAAATTGTTCCATCTTTTCCAAAATTGGACCATTTCTTGGACCCGAAAAAGGAAAATTTTCAGTGCTCATAGCCTGAACTGCATGATTTCAAATCAAAAATTGAACAAACATGTTAATCTAACTCTCATTTTGGTCAAAATTTTTTAGGAGAAAGCTCAAAAACAAAAAATGGTCAAAATGATGAACTAGGGGCACAGTTGAGTCAGGTGTTCTGTCTTTTCCCCTTTGTCAACATACTTGCCAGAAAGGGCACTCTACTTGCCAGAAAAGGGCACAACTGAAGCAAACCGCAAATGGGCTGAAAGCTCTCTCACATCCTCCAAGCAACGAGGTATCAAGCCAAGTACGAAGCACGAACTAGAATGGGGCAAGATATTCCACTCCTTCATCTGGACAGATCTGATCACGTCCAAACTCCCCAGCAAAGCATCATCAATCGATGTCAGCTGCAAATTTGCTACGCATCCTGTTGCAACACAACCCCTCTGTGGGAGAAACTCTCCGTTGTGAGCAGAAGAAGAAGAAGAATCTAGCAGAATGCTAGAGGCACGAGCCCACAACTTGCTGTTTATCCATCAACCACCCAGGGGAGGGATTGAAAAATGAGAGATTAAAGAATAGAGAGATGTGCGATGAGAGAAAAAGTGAGAAAAGGGCTTTTTCAGAAAAAAAAAAAACAGAGCTTGAGGGCCGAGTGATGTGAGAATCACAAATAAGAAAGGATGGGAAACATACCCGGTGAAACAGTTCGCCCGAAAGTGTCGTGTCTTTTTGTTTTATCTCGATCCTTATTTTGAGTCGTCTCGAGTGTTACTCGATGTGTCTAAGTTATGTGCCTTTTGTTTTCTTGTTGAGTCGTAGTGTGTCAGAGTCGAGGCTCAATACCCAGTTGAGAACTTAAACTCATCTCTCAATTTCAATAAAATCGTTTTGTGCTCCGAGTGCCGTGCCGTTCTCCACATTTGTGCAAAATAGAATTTGTTCTTTCATAAAACCGCAGGGTTCAACCCAGGTCATACGAAAACAGTAGAACCAGGACCTATCTGAAGCTATTTAGGTTCCGGGCTGCAAAGCAAAAGCAAAAGAGGAAAATGTCGAGCATCTGAGTTTGTTCCAACTTCAGTAAGTTCCGAGACTATACTCCGTGTGTACCTCTTCAGGTCTTGCCAATGTTCCGAAGTATGAGTGTGCCTCTACCTCAAGCTCAAAATCAAGTCTACTTCAAGCCAGAATGGCGATCAGGAGTGCTCTCCCTGAGTACCATTCCCTATCAGAGGCATCTTGGCCGTGTTTGCGATGAGTTCCTAGGAGACCAACTGCGACGGTGGAAATTAGAGTTCGAATGGCCGTGGCCTAGAACGCAAAGGTTCGGGATTTCCGAGACTAAAGTCTGGTTTAAATACCCAGAGGCGCGCCCTCGGCTTGAAATCTGTATGGAAGCCCCATAGGTTGAGATAGCATGTATGCACCTCAATTCTGGATACTGAACCAACCTAGTCTGTTACCTTGGAGAATAGGAAAGTTGTGAATATGATCGGAAGACAAGTAGCACTGTAGCTCTTACATACAGATGATGTCCCTTGTCAAGATTCGAGCCTTTGTCTGTGAGTTGAAGGTAAGTGTTCGAAGAGCACAAGGGGAGATCCCCGTCAGAATAGAGCGGTTCACCGCCACTCACCTTATGAGGTGCTTTCTAAAGCGCCGCTTTGTCCATTTATTTGCTTTCCTTAAGCATCATGCCTTGTAATGCATTGTCCCTATCAAGTTTCTTTCTTAGTCATGCACGATATTGTATGTACGGTTCATTCAAAGAAGTTCCATTTGAGGTCATTCATTCTGTGTATCGATCACACTTCATTCATTCTGTATCTATCACACACATTTTCACTTTTGTGTATCCATCACACACATTTTCATTTTCTATACCACATTTAGTGTATCCATCACGCACCTTTAGTATATCCATCATACTCGATCACTTAGTGCATCTATCACATTTTGTGTTCACCTTTAGTATGTCTATCATACTCTGCTCATTTTGTGTATCAATCACACCATGCTCATTACTCGCATTGTCATGCACACTTCACTTGCACTGTCTTGTGCATTTCAAATCATTCGCGCTATTTTGCGATCGACCGCTTTTGTGCATTAATCAATCGCGCTATTTTGCGACCTCAATCGCACTATCTTGTGCATTTCAAATCAATCGCTTGTTTAGCGATCGCCTTGCTTTTGTGCGCTTTATCAATCGCGCTATTTTGCGACCTCAATCGCACTATCTTGTGCATTTCAAATCAATCGCTTTAGCGATCGCTTTTTTGTGCGGTTTATCAATCGCGCTTATTTTGCGACCTCAATCTCTTGTGCATTTCAAATCATTCGCGCTATTTTGCGCATCGTTTTGTGCGGTTTATCAATCGCGCTATTTTGCGCACCTCAATCGCCTTTGTAACGCCTTGTGCATTTCAAATCGATCGCTGTTTTATGCTTGTGCATTTCAAATCGATCATTTTTTGCGCATCGCCTTTTTTGCAGATAATCAATCGATCGCCTTGTCTTGTGCATTTCAAATCGATCGCTATTGCTTTGTGCGCTTTGTGCATCAATCGCGCTATTTTGGCGACTCAATCGTGACCTTTGTGCATTTCAAATCATTCGCGCTATTTTGGCGCGACCGCTTTGTGCGGTTTATCAATCGCGCTTATTTTGCGACTCAATCGTCTTGTGCATTTCAAATCGATTTTTGCATGCGTATCGCGCCTTGTGCATTTCAAATCGATCGCATTGTTTTTGCGCGATCGCCTTTATTTTGTCAGATAATCAATCGATCGCTTGTGCATTTCAAATCGATCGCTTTTGTGACCGCTTTATCAATCGCGCTATTTTGCGCACCTCAATCGCTTTGTGCCTTGTGCATTTCAAATCAATCGCGCTTTTGCGCATCGCCTATCTTGTGCATTTCAAATCGATCGTATTTGTTTTGGCGATCGCCTTTTGTGCAGATAATCAATCGCTTTTGCGTGTCGCCATCTTGTGCATTTCAAATCAATCGCTGTTTAGCGTATCGCACTATTTTGTGCATCATATCATTCGGACGAATCGCGCAGTATCGAGATTCTCCGTGTGAGACGCGACGAGAATTGAATAATTCTCCGCATTCCTAACCGCATGAAATATAGTTGTTGCTTTGCATTCTTGCTTATAATCGCTGCATCTATTTGCGAATACTTGCTTCATTACTTTGCATTTACGGTAACATCGAGTTACATTTGGCATCTGTTGCTTTGCATTCTTGCTTACATTGCATCTATTTGCGAATACTTGCTTCATTCTGATTTGCACGTAACATCTCTGTTACATCCGCTTCTTGCATACCATTTGCATTTTGCCCTCTGTGGCATGCATACATATCTCTATTTATCTTGTATGATTGTCTAAGTCTTGGCCTTGTCAAAATGGGTCGTCTCTAGGCTTTGACATTCACTCTCGTCATTCTTATGACTTCGAGTTCAAAGAGGGCAATCAGAGACACCCCATTTTTGACCGACCTTAAGACTCAGACGTCACCGATTGAGCGCAAGTGATGTTTCAGAAGTCTCGAGTCGCTGGCCCGCCTCCGGACTCCGAACTCTCTTCGTGCCTTGTCTCGATTTGCGAACAGACTTCGGTTTCTCTGTTTTCTTCGAGGAAGGGAGTGGTCCAGACTATCTCCAAAGGGCCGTGAGCTACTTTTGTGGGTGAGGCCATTTGCCCATTCGGATCGCTGCCGTGTGCCTCGGTTCGGGACCACCCAAACTATCTCCGATTTCTCTGGTTTTTGGTATGCACCCCTGTTTTATAGTTCCGAGGAACACTGGGGCCCCTGGTGCCCACTTCGCAGCCCAACACCACTTCCGGTGCCCGGCGACCCATTTTGGGACCGAATCGTGATTTGGGCCCCGAGCATTCATTTCGCATCCGCCTTCTCCGGTTCGGCAGAACTCTGTTTTATCATTTCGAGGAACCTGGGCCCCGATGCCCGTGGCCGTATGTCACTTTCGGTGCTCAGGTTTCGGGACCTCGAACCGCGATTTTGGTCCCGAGCATTCATTTTGCATCGCTTTTCTCGATTTTTGGCAGAACCTCTGTTTTGTCATTCCGAGGACACCGGAGTTGCAGATATCCACTTGCTGAACACCACTTCCCATCGATGCTCATTTTCGGGATCCCGAATTGCTCGGTTTTGGCCGAGCCGTTCATTTCATTAGTTTTTGTTCAAAATTGGCGGTACCTCTGTTTCAACATCGAAGATCACGGGGGTGAGAAGCCAGCAATTATTCCAGATAGCGGTTAGCTCCTCCCGAGCCCCTTTTTCTCACTTCCGCCAATGTTGAACACCCTAGGGGTATTTTCTTCCAACCAAAGCTACATATCTGTGATCGGGGACATGGGAGGACCCTAAAAGTTGGTGGTCGACCAGAAAATTTGAGTTTCATTTTGAGCCTCTCCTTCAAGCTCTATGTTGTGGCTCCCTTCGGTGTTGCCAATTTCCAACCCTAGAACCTTGTTCTACACATCTTGGAGGACCCTAAAGTTGGTGGTCGGCCAGAAAATTTGAGTTTCATTTTTGAGCCTCTCCTTCAAGCTCTATGTTGTGGCTCCTGCTTCAGTGTTGCCAAATTCCAACCTTGGATCCTTGTTCTACACACCTTGGAGGACCCTAAAAGTTGGTGGTCGGCCACTAATTCAAAACTTCATTTTTTTCACCTGGCTGGCCGGCCATGTAGGGTGGTGGCGCCATGGGGTGGTGGCGGCCACCTTGCAAACTACTGGCCGGCCACTGCCTTTCCAAATTGCTCACTGTCCGGATGTTTTTGTCAAAATATCTCCCCATCCGGGGGATATTTTGGGAGGGAAAGCTTGGGTGCTTTTCCCTCCCCTTTTACACCCTTGTTGTGCCTATTTAAAGGAACCAAGAGCTCCTTCCTCAAGGTTGGAAAATTTGTCTTCAAGAACACTTCTCCAAAAACCTCCATTTCCTTAGCTTAAAACCTCAAAAAGCTTCTAAGTCCCTAGGTCTTCTCTTCATCAACACCTAGCCTCACCATCCCTACTACCATTTCAGCAGCAAGGAGGTGTTCTTCAGAGGTCAAGAAGCAACAAATCAGGGCCAAGAATCAAAGAAAGACAAGTCTTCAAGGGTAAGTCTTCAAAACCAACTTTTAGGGCTTTTTCTTGATTCATTTCTATACTCTATTTGGTTGAGAATTGGGGCTCCGACCCCTACTGGTTTTGTGCTCATATTGAGCCCCTCTACAACTTTGTAGAAGGGCTCAACTTCATTTGAGGCTTCTATGATATACTTGTTTCAATACCTAGCTTTTATGCCATTATCTTGCATGCTAGTTTAGGCCTATTTCCTTTTGTTTTTAGGTGTCCTACCCTACTGGTTTTAATGCTAATTTTGAGCCCTCTACAACATTGTAGAAGGGCTCAAATTCATTTGGCCATTGTATCCACCACTTCCTTCAAATTCCATCAAGTGTGCCCATTTTTGTATGCAACTTTTGACCTATTTCTATTTGTTTTTGGGACTTCGACCCCTACTGACTTTGGTCTTATTTTGACCCCCTTTACACATTTCATGAAGAAAATTTTGTCATTTGGTGCTTTCTTTGCATGACTCTTGTTATAGCCTCTTTTGAGCTCCATTTTTGCATGGAATTGTTAGCATGATTTTATTCTGATTTTGAGGATGTCATCTTCTAAAATTGTGCCTATTTTTAGCTCATATTCAATGTTTTAGAAGAAAGTTTTTCCATTTGGGGTTTGCATATGTCACTTGTCTCAATACTCCTCTTTTGGCCACTAACTTTGCATGCTATTGTTGATCTATCTATGCTTGCATTTTGGCCATGTTTGTTACTGAAAAATGCCATATTTGGGACTGCCTTGCTACTGTTCTTTCTTCCATGATCATATTTTGCATGTATGGCATGGCTATAGGCCATTTCGGGGCTTAATTTCACACTTTCGGGATGAATGCATGCTTCGAGTGTCATTTCGAATTGTTTCAGGGCCGTTTTCCCCTTTATTTAGGTGCTGAAATTCCATTTCCATGCTTACATATCATTCCCTATGCCATTTGCATCATTTTTGCGTTGCCTCGGTTTATGCGTGCACGCCTTTCGAGGCTACTGTTTTTATCCGAAGCGGCCTATGTGAGTGTGGTTGAGGCCCTCTCATGTCGGCGTAAGCCCAATTTGCATTTTCATGCTTGTATGCCATTGCCTCGGTTTGCGTGCTCGTGTGCACGCATTTCGAGGTACTTTGTTTTTATCCGACGGCCTCCTATGTGAGTGAGCTGAGGCTCTCCCATGTTGGTGTAAGTCCATTGCGGCATTCCGTATGCCATTTCATTGCATTTCATCATCGCCTCGGTTTGCGTGCCTGTGGGCGCGCGTTTCGAGGCACTTCGGTTGTATCCAATTTTCATTCTTTCATCATCGCCTCAGTTTGCGCGCCTGTGGGCACGCACTTCGAGGCACTTCGGTTTTATCCGATTTTCATCTTTCATCATCGCCTCGGTTTGCGCGCCTGTGGGTACGCACTTCGAGGCACTTCGGTTTTATCCGATTTTCATCTTTCATCATCGCCTCGGTTTGCGCGCCTGTGGGCACGCACTTCGAGGCACTTCGATTTTATCCGATTTTCATCTTTCATCATCGCCTCGGTTTGCGCGCCTGTGGGCACGCGTTTCGAGGCACTTCGGTTTTATCCGATTTTCATCTTTCATCATCGCCTCGGTTTGCGCGCCTGTGGACACGCACTTCGAGGCACTTCGGTCTTATCCGATTTTCACCTTTCATCATCGCCTCGGTTTGCGCGCCTGTGGACACGCGTTTCGAGGCACTTCGGTTTTATCCGATTTTCATCTTTCATCATCGCCTCGGTTTGCGCGTACGCACTTCGAGGCACTTCGGTTTTATCCGATTTTCATCTTTCATCATCGCCTCGGTTATGCGCCAGGCACGCACTTCGAGGCACTTCGGTTTCATCTTTCATCATCGCTTCGCTTTGCGGGCACGCACTTCGGTTTATCCGATTTTCATCTTTCATCATCGCCTCGGTTTTGCGGCGCTTCGAGGCACTTCGGTTTATCCGATTTTCATCTTTCATCATCACCGGTTTGCGCGCTCTTGTGGCACTCACTTCGCACTTGCCGGTTTTATCCGATTTTCATCTTCATCATCGCCTCGATTTGCGCTACCAGGCACGCACTTCGAGGCACTTCGTTTTATCCGATTTTCATCTTTATCATCGCCGGTTTGGGTACGCGACTTCGAGGCACTTCGGTTTTATCCGATTCTCATCTCATCATCGCCTCGGTTTGCGTGCCCGCGGATACGCACTTCGAGGCACCTTCCATTTCTTCCGTTTTGCATTTTACATCATTGCCTCCTTATGCGGTCAAGTGGACACGCCGAGGCACCTCCTTTCATCATTCCGCCTCCTATGTAAGTGGGCCGAGGCCCCTCATGTTGGTATAAGCCCATCATTGCATTTCGCATGTCATTCAAGATTTTTGGTTTGCGTGTCTATGGACACGCATTTCGAGACATCTCATTGTCATAGCATTGAGCATGCTAGATTGTATAGTAGTTGCATTTCATTGCATATCATGCATATCGCACGGGAAACATTCCGTACTCCGAGTGACGGAGTGTGTCTCAATTCCCAGCCATCGGCTAATTCGGATTACCCATGATGGAGTTAGGTCTTTGTTGTAGCATTCATCGGCATTCATCCCTATATTGAGTTGTGCAATCCGTTCTCGCCATCATGCATCGGTATGCGTGATTGGTGGCACGAGGATCGAGGCATGCATATATTTGTGAAATACATTGCTGTGCCCTTTTCCTGCTCTCTGTCGCAGCAAAAACAAGAATCAACAGCTTTTCAGAGCTTGGCACGCTTTTCAAGGAACATTGTGAAACAGAGGCTGATTGGGGCATCGCTGGATTTCGTACAAACCTCCAAAGATACATCATTCAAGAAAAGCGAGGCCCCTCGGCTTGCATGCCACTTTATACTTTCTTAGTTTAATCAGACATTAATTAGAAATCAGAATATTCTTTCATTCGGATCAGATATTTATTCGGACCCTCTGAGGGCAATGTTGTAATAAGGGTGTGTGAGTGTGATGTATGTCTTCCAACCCCATTTCTTTTCTCCCTTTATTTACCCGCTTTGAATGGTTAGATATAGGGCATATTTCAATTAGCATAAAAGATGAGAGCATGTTTGCATCATTCATCTGCTTTGCACGCTACAAGATCATACAAACCGCATTGTATTTCAATTCTAAAGTTGAATACATGTTAGCTCAAGCATCTCATATACCATGTTTAGAATAGCCGAGCGCTATAGTTGCATTTTTGCATGCGTTGCATTAGGCATTTCAAAGATACTTAGGATTCATGCATGATTTCTAATCGCTTTCGCTTTTGGCTTGGAGTACTCGGTAAGTGGTTATGCTTTAGCATCCTTGCATGCGTGTGAGTGTTGCCATGATAGCATGCTTGCCATGAGGCTAAATGCTTATGTGATATAACTACCTTGAATGCCTGTGGGTGGAGGTTGAGTTATCTGAATTGGGACCATTCATCGACTGTTTGTTTTAAGCCTACTAGATAGTGGCAAAATCATGTTTTCTAAGCCCACCCGAGGGTGGCAACCAAGATCTTAGCCTACCTACGGGTAGCACCATCAAACCATTTTCAAACAAACAAACATGAGATGTTCAAATCCAATTCAGACGGCCCAGTCTATACTTGTATGCTGTGCGCATCACATAGTAACCTAGGCTAATAACCGGAATAAGAACTCACAAAGTTTTCAAAAACAGATATCATGGTTAGTAGAGGCCGGTCTTTGACCGGGCGAGAGGGGGTGCTCACGATGTGACCTTCCCTAATCGTACCCAAGTTCCCGAGCCAACTTTGGTAATGATTTTTTACGTGGCCTTTAAGACCGAGTCGTGGTTTCCTAAATTTCCCATTTTAAAATATTTAGGTGGCGACTCTGTTATCTGGCAAAGCAGTCCATGTTTGGCACTTCTTTTAAAAAAAAAAATCTGTTTTCCTTCAAAACGATTTGCCGGATTTGGACTCTTTGGTTCAAGATTGAGAACCGCAACAAAAATCGAGTCCGAGCTGTAGCGAGGTCCCCCCGCGGGCGTTGTTACAAATGGTGGGTTTGAATAAATTCTATATCCTTAGATTTTGGAAAGAAGAAATCACGAAGAAAGCTTGGCTTTCGACATGTTTTATGCCTTACATCTTCCTTCATCGTTGCTATTTCAATCATGTTTCTGCACACGAGTTTTTTCGAATATTTACTGGCTATATCTTCAGGTTGTTGGGTACTTGACATTTTCACAAACGCCTTTGCAATCCACAACTGCAACAGCCTCCGCACCGAGCCAAGTAAAGAAAACATAGCTTCAACTCAGACCATAGCTCACGAAAACTTAAAGCTATAATATTCGAGAGAGGTGATTAATCAAGTTTGCCCAAGTTGTCTAAAAGATGATTAATTACACCGAACAACTCATTAGATCGTATAGTTGAAAACAATGGTCCAAGCAGGACAATTGCTGGAGGCAAACCGCCACATATTTTCATAATTTTTACCTTGTAACTGTTCAATTGGTGGTGTGTATCTGTATCATAATAATGTCTGCCTACATGAAACTTGTTCAAGAACAATTCCCAGTGGTGGGTGACTCCAGAGATCAACATCCGAGGATATCTTAGAGTCGCGAGTAGTAAGGATGACTCTGCTGCCATTGGCAGCATCTGCAAAGGGACATGCTAACATGAGCCAGACATCAAACGAGAAGACATTATCCAAGACTATTAGAAACCTAAGCTCTATTAAAGTTTGGAAATGCAGAGCAGACAGCTTGTCCTCGCTCATGAGCTCTACCCCCTTTAACAACTCCATCGGAATCTGTTTGAGTAAGACAATCAACAGATCCTTGCATTCAATATTTTTAGGAACATGGAGCCAAACATGACACTTGAAATGCTGCCGAACGTCGAGTCTATTATAAACCTTCCTTGCCAGAGCTGTCTTACCCATAGCCTCTTCGCTCACTAGAGAAATCATGCAGAGGCTTTTCTCGTCGTCGTTGATTAGTCATTCTATCAGATTCTTTTCTGCCACATCTTCAAATCCAACAAGTTCATCATCATCATCATATCCACCGTTGTCGAGTTCACCCATGTGGATAGAGGTAGCCACCATTGTTGACATTGGTTGGCAGAAATGTAGAGAAGCCATCAATTGTTGACAATAACGGGTGAGGAGCTAGGGAGACAAGCCGTCATAGGGAGGTAGTAAGCCATACCTTCGCATGGGAGAGGTATGGGTTGTTATCTTCAACTCCCTCAATATATTTGAGTTAACTTGCAAGAGGAAAAATATACAAGAAATGAAGAACACAGGTGATTTACAAGAGAGTGTATATCTCTGTAAGAGTGAGAGAAAAACCAGAGAGTGTAAAGCAGTAGACAGTGTATGAGTTGAGTGAGAGTGTCTCATCCTTTGTGTAATCTCTATTTGTTTTATTAGAAATCTCCGGTTCTCTATGTGGACGTAGGCATTGAGGCTGAACCACGCAAATCTGGTGTCCATTATTGTGTGTTTGATTTCTAGTAGTTCAGGTGGGTTGCCTTAAATTCCAACAATTGGTATTAGAGCTTAGGTTGAGCAAGGAGGCAAAATAGAGGCTCGGATACTTTGGTTTTTTTGAAACTGCCAGAAATAAAGTTGCTTGAAATTCACTTTTGAGCATACCAGGAAGAAGGTCTCAATGAGAGGAGTCTAGACCTAGAAATAATAGGCAAAAAGGATGTCTGGTGGCCCACACGCGCCTGTCAAAGTTTGGCGCGTAAAGTCAACTCTAAACCGCAGTTCCACTCGCGGCTAGAGGTTAAAGATGGGCATTTTGTATCCAATCCAGATACTTTAAATATTTATTTGGGAAAATATTGTCATAAGGGTGAGTTTGGCTCTATGGTCAAGTGGTGTGGTCTTAACCCCTTGGTCTAGAGTTCAAGTCCCACAGACAGCATTTGTATATCCTTTTTAAGGTATAGTTGACGTCAACGCCAACTCACTGCCAAGTCATCAGCCAATCAGCGCCACGTGTCCCAGCCACGTCGGCGAATCTACCACATTAGCAGAAAGTTTCAAAAATTACATATTGGCCCTTGGAAGTTTAGTAAATTGTAATTTGGTCCCCGAAGTTTTCAAA
Organism: Camellia lanceoleosa; assembly: GCA_025200525.1. NCBI lineage: Eukaryota > Viridiplantae > Streptophyta > Magnoliopsida > Ericales > Theaceae > Camellia > Camellia lanceoleosa. The sequence continues at coordinate 47,689,844 of CM045761.1, read as the reverse complement.
AATTACAATTTGGTCATTGAATTTTTGAAAATTTTCATTTTGGCCCCTGAAGAGGAAGGAAGTGTGTTCCTAAGCAAGCACGCTGTTCTGGTCACAATCGTGAGGTCAGAATAGTCAAATTCTGAACGATTCTTTTTGAGGAGATCAAAATGGCAGGAAAAAGTGCAAGTTTCATGGTAGAACCTTTCAATGATAATAATGACTTTACCCTATGACAGCAAATGGTGAAAAATATTTTAACGCGGGAGGGCTTGGTGAAAGCTCTCAACAAGAAGTCCGACAAACCAGCAAACATGGATGATGACAAGTGGGAGGAGTTGAGAGAACTGGCAAATAGCACGATCCAGTTATATCTCAGGAATAACACATTCTGAGAAGTCATAAATGAAGAAGATCCGGCAAAGCTATGGGCAAAGTTAGAAATGAGGTATAAGTCAAAGTCCTTGACAAATCGGTTATCCTTGAAGAAATAGTTACACGCACTTCAAATGACAGAAGGAGCGAACCTTACTAAACATTTGGACGAGTTCAATAGGCTCATAATGGAGTTGGAGTCTATCGGGGTGAAGATCGAGAAAGAAGATAAGGCAATTATCTTGCTAATCTCCTTACCTTCATCATATGAGCATCTCAGGACTACTCTACTGGACGGGAAGTGTCATGACCCAAACTCGCCCCTATAGGTTTAGCATCGTAACAGGCCAATAATCCTAGGATTACCGAAGGCCTCTGAGATAGATTAACATAATATTAGGGGCTAACGGAAGCAAATAACAAATATACAACATCCATTGAGTTGTGCAGACTTATATGAGATAGAAAAATTTTAAAATTTTTATATACATATCTACACATCATCCCTACATCATCATATATATACAGATTAGACAAAAAAGGACTTAACCCTATTTACAAATAACAAAGACTTGTTTAACCAAACAAGAAAACAAAACTTGTACTTAATCACATAGCCATAACCACTTGACATAGCTGGAACCTCCACGAGAGGCACATAGGTTAGCTAAGAAAAACAGATTCTAGGCAAACGTCTCTAAGCCTGGTCACGTGCTTGATCACCTACATACATAAATAATATAGTGAGCTAGAGCCCAGTGAATAATAACAAAGTAAAAGGTTTTAATGAATGTTGTCCATAACAATTACAGAAAACAGAATTCAGTAGTTAACAGAAATGGATTCATAATCATGTTCAGAAATCAGAGTTCATAACAGAAATAGATTCAGAATCATACTCATAATCAGAATTTGCAGTTAATCATACGTGGTACATCCATTAGCACTAGCAGAAATAGTTGACCCATAAAGGGACAGCCATAATGGTATACAGTTGACTCACATGCACGGAGACGGTACGGTTGGCTCATGAGACGCACAGTTGACCCATAAATGGGACATATACATAAGGATCCATAACAGTTGGCTCATGAGACGTACAATGGACCCATAATTGGGACGTAACAGAATAGATAATAGATGTCATCTGAAGCTAATGATGCCATGAATACATTTCAGAAACATTGGACAACCATTCATTCATGCAGAAAATGATATTTCAGAAAACAGATCATCTTATATCATTCAGAAAATATTTATAATTGAACATAATTTTACAAAGTTATTACTCACAGATAGCAGTAGAAGCAAATCAGACAGATTAGATAGATCAGGTAGATAATAGTGCGTGACTTACACAAACACATAATATATACACATTGAAACACAATATTACTTCCTTAATCAAACTTGACTTTTCTTGTTTTCTGTCTAAATAATCCGAAGGTCTACTATGCTTATCCTTTCTTCAGTCAAATGAATTGAGTTCTCATTTCACATACCCCTTTCATTACTAAATCATTCTTTTCTAAATAAACCAATTTCTTGTTTGGCTTCTTAATCAATTACTACTAAGTTAATGACTTATTCCTTAACCAACTAAGTTATGTTGATTGTTGGCTTATTAATCTTCAATGAGCCATAAATCATGTTTAAAATGCTTGGGAAGAGATGAGAATAAAAATATGAGCTAAATGTAATTTTTCAAATTATGCTGAAAATCATTATTCGCTCGATCGAACTTTTGGTCACTCGAGTGGTCTGTAAAAGACGGCAAAAGTACTGGAAGCCTTCAATGTGCGCTCGAGCAGTCTGTAAAATTCTAGAATTCTAAATTTCTCAAAAATAGCTTCCCAGTGCATTTTCGATTTTTAAACCCATACTAATCTTGATCAAAACTTTGAAAATACTTTAGAAAACATAAACACTTATTTATAAATTATTTGCTCAAAATATTGAAACACAATATTTAAATCAAAACCCATGAACTCATGATTCTAAAAGTCATTTTCAAAATCAAACGCACAATAAAATTGCATATAATTTATGGAGCTTGATTTAATTACAACTTCCAAAATCAAATCCAAAATAATTAATTTCTAATTAAACTTCATAAATTTGATCTTAGCTCCAATTCTTTATTTTCTTGTCAACTTTCCTAACAAACATTGCATATATGTAATTCAAATAAAACTAACTAATTAAATATATTCCATAACATGTTTACATTAAATAAAACTCTTAAATTACATTACATGCATGGATTCAAATTTAAAATTACACTAATTCCTATCTTTCATAATAAAAATCAAAACATTGTCTAACTTTAGGATTAACCCCAGATTTCCATAAACTTGATTTTTTTATTATTTAATTTTATAAAATTCTTCCTTCTCTTCAAAATATGAAATTGCATGGTTCAATTCTTAAAAACTTCATTGTGCATGTAATTATTTCCATATTGATTAACCTTAAGCATGTTCATGAATTAATTCTTTAATTTCTCCAAATTACATGCATGTAACAATAAGATTCAAATTCATATAAGACATTCAAAATCAAACCCAAAATAATTAATTTCTAAATTAATTTCCATAATCATGAACCTAACTCATTTTCTTGCTAATTTATTTTTGTTTACATAAAATTGACTTCAAACTCTTTTCTATCTTCCTTCAAGACGTGAAATTAAAATTATAAACTTCTTAGATAATCATTTGCATGTATGAAATTAAGATCAAAACTAACTATTTTATATTTTCAAATCATAACTTTACTTCTTGAATTGCTCTAATTTAAATTTTTATTACTTTCTTCATATCAATCCTAATTTTAAGCCCATAAACTTTTAAAACATGAATTGAAGTCTAAAATATTAAAAATCCACAATGCATGTAAGGTTAGACTTCAAATTATGAAGGATGACAAAAATAAAACTCAAACTAATTAATTTCCAAATTTATTTCCATAATCTAAAGCTTAACTCCATTTTTCTTCATCTTCTTGCTAATTCCTTTCAATTACATGATTTTGATTCCTATTTCATCTTTAATTTCAAGTGTAATGTAAAGATTCTACAAAAATTAAGTATGATTTCATACCTTAAACTTTAATCTCAAGAAGTTTAGTTGATTCCCTTCTAATTCTCTTGTTCCTCCTAGCTTTTCTTCCCTTAGTTTCTCTCTCTCTCTCTCTCTCTCTCTCTCTCTCTCTCTCTCTTACGGGTTTGCCCAAAACAAATATGAAGCCACACTCCTTTTTTGTTCTCAATCTCCTTCCATCACAATAACGCTTCCAGCTAGTAATAAAATAGAGTTGCCTACTCTATCTCTCCTCATTTATACACACTCCTCTCTTCACAATGCACACGTGCACACTTATTGAAGTCTCCAGCACAACACTCACATGCACGCGTGCGCGCGTGCACACACACACATAGAATTTCTCTACACACCCAGATTTCTCAGCACACATAGCCACATATATCCTCCAACTCTAAATCATTCTACAATTTAATTTATGGTTAAGATTAAATCTTGATTAACACATAATTAAAGTAATCATAACTATAATCATAAATCCCACATAATTTAATGAGTCTAATTGACTTCCATTATTTTTTTTAATTTTAATTTTTTTTTTGAACAGAGAAATGAGATAAACAAGCAAACCAACAAGCTAAACAAGATAGCTAAGCAGTCCGAACTAAAGAGTGAAGTGTAAACATAAATTTCAGAATATAAACCTTACACTTCGGATCATTTACCATGTGTATTATCAAGAAATCAAGACAAAATGACATACCTGAATCCATTGATGAACGGTTAAACGGAAGTGTGATTATCAATAAACTCTTTGTTACTGATTATGTTATTGCCTTCTAGTCCTTTCCCCTTTGGTGCCTTATGTTTCTCCTTGAGAGGATTTAGAAAAATGGCAGTGTTCTTTTTTCCACTTGGGAAGGAATAGGGACCATAACCTTTTAAAGGTTGTAATTGGTTTTCAAAACTGAAAAGTTGTGGAAGTTCAAAAGGAATGAAAACCAACTTTAACCATTATTGGTTTTAATTTCTTTTTATTGGTTTTCAAAACTGAAAGGTTGTGGAAGTTCAAAAGGAATGAAAACCAACTTCAACCATTATTAGTTTTAATTTCTATTTCTGCCCCTCATAGAAATAGAAATTATACAACTAGTATCTACACATTAGGTCCATAACACATATACCCTTAAGCCTATTAACTAAATTGAATCACTTAAATTGTAGGCTTCTTATAAATGATAACACCACATTTAATTATGTGGTCCCATTGAGACATTATCTAACAATCTCCCACTGGACCACATATGTATCTTGAAAAATGTGCTTAACTTTAGTGAGCTCAGAAATTTGTTATCATAACTTGAGGGTATCCAAACAATCTTGTCCATTAACTATATTAATATAGGATCAAAGCGGTCTTCGTTACATCAATCGTAACTCGATCCACCAATGGTCACGTATACTAATACAGCTAAATGACATAGATCAATCATGGATGCGTAGCATGAAAAAAAAATGTGATGTGATCCATACGTGCCTATTTCCAACTGGTCCTACTTAACTTTATTGAGATCAATACTTCACAATACGTAACAGAGCGTAATAAACTGAATATTTCATTTCTGCAGAAATTAATCTAATTACATAGATAAAACTCAAGGCTGACATAAAGCAGTAATATAAATACAAACTCCCACTAAACCAGAATGTTCTCAAATAGAACAACACCCATCCGGCAAAGGTGCTCATGAAAGACCTTGGGTGGTAGTCCCTTCGTAAGTGGATCCGCTATCATGGAGTTTGTCCCAATGTGCTCTATGGAAATCTGTCCACTCTGCACTCTTTCTTTTACAACTAGGAACTTGATATCAATATGCTTTGATTTTGTCGAGCTCCTTTTGTTATTGGAATATAAAACTGCAGACTTATTGTCACAATATAACTTAAGTGGTCTTCCAGTGCCTTCCAAAATACGCAATCCAGTGACAAAATTCCGTAGCCATATCCCTTGGTTTGATGCCTCATAACATGCTACAAATTCTGCGGCCATGGTGGATGAAACTATGAGCGTCTGCTTTGCAGACCTCCAAGAAATTGCCCTGCCAGCTAACAGATAAATATAGCCTGATGTGGATTTCCTACTGTCTTGGCATCCAGCAAAATCGGAGTCAGAATATCCAATGACCTCTAACTTATCCGATCTCCTATATGTGAGCATATATTCCTTTGTTCTCTGTAAATATCGCATAATACGCTTAACTGTTTTCCAATGATCCCTGCCAGGATTACTTAAATATCTGCCTAACATGCCAACTATAAACGCAATATCCGGACGCGTACATACTTGAGCATACATTAGACTCCCTACAGCCGAGGCATAAGGAATCTTCTGCATTTCTTGAATTTTAAGACTGTTCTTCGGGCATTGGCTGAGACTAAACTTGTCTCCCTTAGCAACCGGGATTTCACCTGATTTACAATTTTGCATACCAAATCTATTGAGTACTTTTTCGATATAGCTCCTTTGTGATAATCCCAGAATACCCCGAGAATGATCTCGGTGTATTTCGATTCCTAATACAAAAGAAGCATCACCAAGATCTTTCATTTCAAAATTCTTAGATAGAAATCTCTTGGTGTCATGCAATAAGTTTATATCGTTTGTGGTAAACAATATGTCGTCAACATATAAAACCAAAAATATGTGTTTACTCCCACTGAACTTGTGATACACACATTCATCAACAACATTAGTTTCAAAACCATACGAAGTGAGAACTTGATGAAATTTGAAGTACCACTGACGAGAAGCTTGTTTGAGTCCATAGATGGATTTAGTCAATTTGCAAACCATATTCTTTGGGTCTCCTGACGCAAAGTTTTTACGCACCATATAAATTGTTTCTTTAATGTCACCATTAAGAAAAGCTGTTTTGACATCCATCTGATGCAACTCAAGATCAAAATATGCAACAAGCGCCATAATTGTCCTAAAAGAATTTTTCAAAGAAACTGGAGAGAAAGTTTCTTTAAAGTCAATTCCTTCTTTTTGAGTAAAGCCTTTGGCTTCAAGACGCGTTTTATACCTCTCCACATTACCATTTGAATCCCTTTTGGTTTTAAATATCCATTTAGAACCTACAAGCTTCGCCTAACCAGTAATGAGACAAGTTCCCAAACTTTATTGTCTTGCATAGACTTATATTCTTCATTCATGGCTTCTATCCACTTATGAGAGTTGGAACTTTCCATGGCTTGACGAAAGTTGATTGGATCATCTTTCGACATTCCATTTTCTACCTCATATTCCTGGAGATATACAATATAATCATCTGAAAGTGGAAATCCCCTTTCTCTTGTGGATCGCCTTAATGGCACAGATTCTTGAGGTTGAGGTTGTAGAGTTTGTTCCTCAGGAACAATTACCTCATCTTGAATGGGGGTTTGAACTATATTATCTTGAACAACATTGTCTAGTTGAGGATCCGAAATTACTTCTCGAGCAATGACAAGTATAGGAACCTGTGATTGGTCAAAAGTAGTAGTAGTAGGAAGTGGGATTACTCCTGCTTCCTCCTCAAAGACAATGTCTCTAATCGATTTCTCCTCCCAAATTCAACATCCTCGAAAAATGTTGCAATTCTCGTCTCAAATATTGACCTATTTGTGGGATCATAAAACTTGTAACCCCGTGATCGTTCGGCATAGCCAATAAAGTAGCTGCTAATGGTTTTAGAGTCCAATTTTCGTTCATGAGGTTTATAAGGCCTCGCCTCAGCAGGACACCCCACACATGCAAATGTTTTAGACTAGGCTTTCGCCCAACCCAAAGCTCATAAGGTGTTTTTACAACTGCTTTAGTTGGCACCCGATTTAAGATATAAGTTGCTGTCTTTAGAGCCTCACCCCAGAGGGACTCTGGTAAAGTAGAATGACTGGTCATACTTCTTACCATATCCTTAAGAGTCCGGTTTCGTCTCTCAGATACACCATTCATGCTAGGTGATCCTAGCATGGTGTATTGTGGGACGATTCCACATTCCTCCAGGTATTTTGCAAACGGTCCTAGACGTTGTTCACCTGATCCATCATATCTGCCATAGTATTCACCACCACGGTCAGACCTGACACTTTTAATCCGTTTGTTGAGTTGTAACTCAACTTCGGCCTTAAATTTTTTGAATACGTCCAAAGACTGTGATTTCTCATGGATAAGAAATAGATACCCATATCTGGAATAGTCGTCTATGAATGTGATAAAATATTGTTGACCATTCCAAGACGCCATAGGGAATGGGCCACAAATGTCCGTATGAATTAATTCTAAGACATCTGTAGTCCTATGGGCACCATATTTCTTTATTTTGGTCTGTTTTCCCTTGATACACTCAACACAGACATCAAAATCTGAAAAATCAAGAGAGTCCAAAATTCCATCAGACACAAGGCGCTCAACTCTAGATTTAGAGATGTGACCTAGGCGTTTGTGCCATAATGAGGCTGAATTTTCCTTAGTTAATTTACGCTTTGTACCTCGTGATTCCACGTGCAAGGTTGCATTATAAGATGCAATAGTTTCGAGCAAATATAGATTATCAAACACATTAAGTAAACCAGTACCAATAACATTGGAATTAATAAACATACTAAACTTCATATTTTCAAAAGAACAATAATATCCCAATTTGTCCAATACAGAAACAGAAATTAAATTCCGTCTAAAGGACGGTATAACAAAAGTGTCTAATAAATCCAAATAATAACCAGTTTTCAGTAATAATCTAAAGTGTGCTATTGCCTGCACTTCTATTGACTTGCCATCACCCACAAAGATGTATCTTTTAGCATCAGTTGGCTTTCGGTAGTTCAGGCAACCCTGCATAGAAACACATATGTGAGTAGTAGCACCAGAATCTACCCACCAAGTGTTTCTTGGTACTGAAGCTAAATTTATTTTAGAACAGACCAAAACATGAAATGTACCTTTCTTTACACGCCAGGCGACGTATTTGGTACAATCCTTCTTTCTGTGTCCGGGCTTGCCACAAAAGAAACAACCATCCTGCACTTTCTGTTTCTTTGGTTCCGGACCCTGAGGAATTGCAACTTCCTTTCCCTTATGCTTTCTTTTGCCCGTATGCTTGGAGGTGCTTTCCAGATGAGCACTTTCAGTCTTTTCTTGCTTCAATCTCTCTTTCTCTTGCACACAAAATGAAATGAGCTCATTGAGAGTCCATTTCTCCTTCTGGCAGTTATAACTGACCTTAAATTGGTTAAATTGTGCAGGAAGAGAAATGAGAACTAAATGCACGAGCAAATCATCAGATAGGTCAAGCTTTAGTGCCTTAAGTTTTGAAGCAAGATGAGACGTTTCCATGATGTACTCGCGAACATTACCCTTGCCTTTATACTTTATTGAAATCAAGCTTGCTAAAAGCGTGCTTGTTTCAGCCTTATCGTTTTTAGCAAAACGCTTTTGAATTTCTGAAAGAAATTCACCGGCAACGGTAACATCCTCTGTTATTGCACCCCGAAAGACTTCTGGAATCCCACGCTTCATGATCATAAGACTTAGCTTGTTAGAACGATCCCACTTTTCAAAGTACACAATTTCCTCAGGAGTACTTTGTGCAGTGAGAGCATTCGGTTTTGGCATCCTTAATGCCAAGTCTATGTCCATGCAGCCGAGAACAATCAATATGTTCTCTTTCCAATCCTTAAAGTTTGTTCCATTTAACATTGGAACATTTTTCATGTTGGCAGAGATTGAAGTAGTCGACATCAAAGCTGAATAGAAAAGAAAATAAAAGGAATAAACAATTATGTTCACATTAAGTTACCAAACAGATAATCTCTAAATAAAGTAATTTAACGACAACATCTCAAGATACCTAGCACAAACTTAATACCAAGCCTTTAGGTAGTGATATTAACTGTAAGTGGTATTCTTGTTGTAATGATCAAACATTGACAATAAGTTATGTCAAATAACAAATCTATCTTTTGAAGGATTTATTATTCACATTAGGTTTTCTTGACAATTGGCACATGTTTATCACCACAAAATGTGTGTGTAATTCTGCCAAGTCTTAATCATGTCTTTGGACCAATAAATACCCGCATGAGATACACAGACATGAACATCAAAACATTCCATATAAAACAATCTAGACAAGAGAGATCACTTTTGTGACATCTTGTTTGAATTGACTTATATTGAGAATGTTAGAAAATTAAATTTCTGTAGACGTTGTATGAAATTACATTAAATTTAAAGATTTCTAAATTTGTGACCCCGTATATGTTATATAATCTGCAGCAATCCCAATTATATACATACATATATAAATAGAATTGACGGGTCCAAAAACAAATAGTTTTTTTTTTTTTTTTTTATGATGTTCAAAATTAAACCGATCAAATCGTAAGATATATCTATATATATATATATAAATACATAATGTTCATCCATTTGAGAGAAAAAAAACTGCCCACCGAATCATTTTACAATTCCAGAAAACAGATTGTCATTTTTACAGAACAAAACAGGAAAAAACAGAATTTACATCCATAAGAAAATTCAGAATCTGATTCCAGGAAACTAAATAGAATGAATAAAGCATATCAATTCTGATAAGACACATAATATGCATGCTCTGATACCAATTGTAAACATAAATTTCAGAACATAAACCTTGCACTTCGGATCATTTACCATATGTATTATCAAGAAATCAAGACAAAATGACATACCTGAATCCATTGATGAACGGTTAAACGGAAGCGTGATTATCAATAAACTCTTTGTTATTGATTATGTTATTGCCTTCTAGTCCTTTCCCCTTTGGTGCCTTATGTTTCTCCTTGAGAGGATTTAGAAAAATGGCAGTGTTCTTTTTTCCACTTGGGAAGGAATAGGGACCATAACCTTTTAAAGGTTGTAATTGGTTTTCAAAACTGAAAGGTTGTGGAAGTTCAAAAGGAATGAAAACCAACTTTAACCATTATTGGTTTTAATTTCTATTTATTGGTTTTCAAAACTGAAAGGTTGTGGAAGTTCAAAAGGAATGAAAACCAACTTTAACCATTATTGGTTTTAATTTCTATTTCTGCCCCTCATAGAAATAGAAATTATACAACTAGTATCTACACATTAGGTCCATAACACATATACCCTTAAGCCTATTAACTAAATTGAATCACTTAAATTGTAGGCTTCTTATAAATGATAACACCACATTTAATTATGTGGTCCCATTGAGACATTATCTAACATGAAGAGCAGACGGAGGGTGAGAGACCTAATCAATGAAAAGATTGCCATGCAGGGAGGCCTGGGCCACCTAATGGGCAACACCATTTGCTGTTCTCGAACACCAATGAAAAGAGAGGGTGCCTTGATCAGCTAGTTGCTTGATGTCATGAACAATAGCTCCACATTCCCAATGGGGAACATCCTCAGAAACACACAGATGAATGACTTGCTTATTATCACCTTCCACCTTTACTATCGCAGGATGATAAGCTTGAGCCAATTGACAAGCAAGACGATAGGAAAGAGCTTCACCTTGGAGGGAGGATGAAATGCACCACTTCTGAGTCAACCTATCTCTCATCTGGCCTATAGAATTCTGAAGGATAGCAGCAGCCGCTGCTTGAGAAGAGCCCGTTTGCACAGCCACATCACAGTTAATTTTGAACTGACCCGAGGGCGGAGGAACCCAATGCGCACCAAAGAAATTGGCAGCAGCAAGAACCTGTGGATGCAAAGAAACACCCATATCAAAGGCTGATTCATATTCTGCGCCGGCCTTTCGAGCGCAATGTAAGACTGAGACAGGATCAATTGGCTGGTGGTTAAAAATAAATTCATTCCTTCCTTTCCAAATAAACCAACTAGTCGAAGCAACTTGGCTAAAGAAGCTAGCACAATTAGTAGGAGTCTGAAACTGTTCCATTAAGGCACTCGACCATTCTAAAATCGAGTGGATGGAATCCCATTTGACTCTATAATTGAGATTACTCCCAAACCATATTGGACGAACCCAATCACAACCAAACAATAAGTGTTCAAACGATTCAGGCCTGGAATGACAGATAGGACACAGATCTGAGTAAGTACACCGCCGTTTAAACAGGTTCTCCCGAGATGCTAAAGCATTGTTGCATACACGCCACCAGAAATGGCAAATTTTCAGTGGGCCTTTGAAAGCCCAAATGAGTTTCCAATACTTACTAGGAGGTTGGAAAGAAGATGATTGTTTCTGGACCATACTATTATTGAAAACGAACCTGGCAATGTGATATCCCGAGTTAACTGAATACACACCTTTAGAATCATAGCGCCATACTTGAGAATCTGCCATAGGGCCAATGCAGTGGGCATAGAGGATATAGCTTGGAGCTCAGAATTTGACACAAGAGGACGGAGGGCAGCTAGATTCCACCTCTTTGTAGTTTTATCAATAGCATCCTCCACTATCTCAATTTCACAATCCACAGGTTTTGAAGAGGATATTTTAAAATCTGGGAGAGATGGAACCCATTTATGAACCCAAAAGCGAATCGAAGACCCATTATGAGCTTGCCACTTGACACCCTGTTTTAGAAGTTCCCGTCCTTGGAGAATAATGGCCTATGCCCATGAAGTTCGGCGGCCTTTAGATGCGTACATAAAGCTAGAATGGGGGAAATAAATGCCTTTCAAAATGCGGGTACTGAAAGATTGGGAATATTTTAGTAATCTCCACCATTGTCTTGCTAGCAAAGCCAAATTGAACATATTGAAATCTCTAAATCCCAATCCACCTGAAAATTTTGATAGCACCAGTTTCTCCCAACCAACCCAATGAATTCCTTTACCATCCATATCCCCTCCCCACCAAAATCTCCAGATGTAGGAATTCAATTTAGCACAGAATTTTTTGGGAAAAGCAAAGCAAGCCATTGCATACGAAGGTATTGCTTGAACCACTGCCTTAATCAATGTTTCCCTTGCAGCTTGCGAGAGCAATTTCATCTTCCAACCCTAAAGTTTTGACACCACTTTTTCAATGAGGAACTCATAAGCCTCCGCTTTTGACCTCCCCCAAAATGAGGGCAGACCCAAGTACTTTGCATTTGGGAGTGAAACCGGAAGCCCAGAGAGAGTGCAAATGGAGCTACACAAAGATGGGGAGACGTTGGAGGAGAATTGAACACTAGACTTGTCAAAATTAATTAGTTGTCCCGATGCTACACAATAAGTTGACAAAAGATCCAACACTTTATGACATTTAGAAATATCTGCCTTTAGGAATATAAGCACATTATCAGCAAATAATAGATGGGAGAGGGCTAGGCAATGCTTTGCAATCTTGAATCCAGAAATTTTCCGGTCTTGAAGGCTTTTTGAGAGAAGATTTGAAAGGACATCCGCAACCAGGATAAAAAGATATGGAGATAAAGGATCCCCTTGGCGAAGCCCACGGGTGGGGACAAAAGAGGCCCTTTGTTCACCATTAGCACAAACTGAGAAGCTCACAGTTGAAACACATTCCATCACCCATTGGACCCAAATCAGATGAAAACCCATCTTCTGTAAGACTGCAGCCAAGAAGTCCCATTCTATACGATCATAGGCTTTGTTGGAATCAAGCTTTATGGCCATGTAACCCATATTTCCTCCTCTCTTCAGCTTCAAAGAATGAAAAGTTTCATGAGCTATAAGGATACTGTCCTAAATTAACCTCCTCGGGACAAAAGCTGACTGGTTTGGAGAATTCAAAAGACCAAAAACTTTTTTCAAACGATTAGCCAGGATTTTTGTAATGATCTTAACAGTAAAATTACAAAGACTAATAGGGCAGAACTATGATAACTTTGACGGATTACCAACCTTAGGAATCAGGACCAAATTCGTTTGGTTGAGCTCTTTGAGCAGGTGCCGTCCTATGAAAAAGCTGCGGACAGCTAGACAAATTTGGTTGCCCACCACATCCCAATAATTTTGGTAAAAGAACCCAAGATAACCGTTTGGCTCGGGTGCTTTAAAAACACCGAGCTGGAAAACCGCTACGCGAATTTCTTCATCAGATAACAATGTAGTCAACTGATGATTCATTGATTCAGTCACCAGCGGCTGAACCATAGAAAGAGCTTCGGTAAAATTTTTATCCCCTGAACTCGAAAACAACTGGTAGAAATACTCAAGAAGATGGTGATTAATCTCAGAATCGGACTCCAGCCAACTTCCAGTCTCGTCTTGAAGTTTAAGAATCTGATTTCGCTAACGACATTGAATCATAGTGGCATGAAAGAAACTGGAATTCTTATCCCCATAATTCAGCCATCGTACCCGGGACCGTTGATGGAGTTACATTTCTTCTCTGGCCAATAAATCTTCCAAGTTAGTTTCAATCTGATGCTGAAGCTCAGAGTTAGTAACAGAATAAGGTTGCATTTGGATAGTTGCCAAGTCAGCTTTCAGGAGATCAATCTGGAGTTTGTTGTTCCGAAAACACTCCTTACTCCAACTTTTTAACCCACCCCTGCACGTCCTGAGCCTTTGAACTAGTTGGAACATTTGGGATCCGGTTCACGTCCTGGGTGTCTTGATATGATTAATTGACTTCCATTAGAGCCCAATTAATTATATTCAAATCTATCAATCTGAATCAGATTTTTAATCAAACTTGCAAAAGGCTCCAAATATCAAATTAAATTTATTTTCATCATCAATTTTGGCTTATCACATTATTAAGGCCTTCAATTTTAGATTAACTCAAGATTTTCGTCAACAAATTACATATTCAATTGAACGCCTCATAAATAAATTTAATTCATAATAATCTTTAATTCCCAGTCCTAATAACTTAATTAACTCCAGTTCGGACCCAATTATCCAAATCTCAATTTTATAAATCTGAATTGAATATTTAATTAAACTCCTACATGGTCCGATACTCGAAATTAAAATAATTCAATTCACCATTTATACTCTCTTGAGCCATTTAGGATTTCAATTTCTAATTCCAAAATAAATCCCCAATAGAGTCATATACGAATCAGTCTCCACAACTTTCATAAATCCCTAATTAAATCAGAATAATAGACAATTAAAATTCAAATCTCCTTAATTAATTAAGTGCTAATTATTATACGTGGTGGGGTCGTCATAGAAAGGATACTCTTGGACTGGATGAGGTGGTTGCTACGCTTATTTCTCATAAGGCAATGAAGAAAAAGGAAAGCAACAAGCACCCAGAAGGAAATGCCATGGTTGCGTCAGAAAATGATCAAGGCAAAGGCATGTGCAATGATAGATGGACTAGATACAAATCAAGAGGACGTTCGCAATCAAAGCCAAGCTACAGAAAAAAGTGTTATTGTTGTGATCAGGAGGATCACCTCATCAAGGACTATGCAAAGCTCAAGGAGAACAAAGCAAACAAGGAACAGGCGAGCTTATCAAATATCGCAGCTGTCGTAAATGCCAAGGATGAGTATGCATTCACAGTTTTGTCAAGTATGACGAAACCTAATTGGATTTTATATTCCGGAAGTGTATACCATATATGCATGAACAAGAGACTTTTTTCCACCTACCAAGCGAATGACGAAGGTATTGTTTAGGTGGCTAACAACACTATAAGTAGGATTGTTGGCATTGAAACAGTACGGCTCCGAATGGAAGATGGAAAAAATTTCACGTTGGATGGAGTCCGACACACGCCAAGGCTGAAGAAGAATCTAATTTCCTTAAGTATGCTAGACTTGAAGGGTTACAACTTCTCATCTAGTAAAGGAAATCTCAAAGTTATCCATGGAGATACAGTGATGCTGCATGGACAATTAGAGGGAAATTTGTACAGACTTGTAGAAGAGGCTGTGATAGAAAGAGCTATTGTCACTTACCGGACAAGAAGTACAAGACACGTGCCGAAAAGACATAAGGCTCAGCAGACATGGCAACCAAAGTGTACAGGAACGCATGGAGGCAGTTCGAAGGTGCACAAAAGGGAGCCATTGCAGCCAATTCTAAAGAAAGCTCAGAACAAAGAGACCAAGACAACAAAACATATCCCATGGAAGAAAAGAGTTTCTTTTGCTCCTGAATTAGAGACATATTGCTATCTCTCCAAGATTGCATGGAAGGGAGAGATGCAATCTCAAAGAGTTGCAAAGTAAGTTTTGTGTGGCACCCCAATGAGGGGGTGTGGGGCACTCCAGGCAGGGGGTGCAATTGTGGATCACCCTGCATGGGTGAAGGGGGTGATTTGTTGAGTTTACCCATGTGGATAGAGGTAGCCACCATTGTTGACATTGGTTGGCACAAATGTAGAGAAGCCACCAATTGTTGACAATGGCGAGAGAAGGACTAGGGAGACAAGCCATCATAGGGAAGTGGTAAGCCATACCTTCACATGGGAGAGGTATGGGCTATTGTCTTCAACTCCCTCTATATATTTGAGTTAACTTGCAAGAGGAAAAACATACAAGAAAGGAAGAACACAAGTGATTTACAAGAGAGAGTATATCTTTGTAAGAGTGAGAGAAAAACGAGAGAGCGTAAGACAGTAGAGAGTGTGTGAGTTGAGTGAGAGTATCTCTTCCTTTGTGTAATCTCTATTTGTTTTAGTAGAAATCTCCGGTTCTCTCCGTGGACGTAGGCATTGAGGCCGAGCCATGTAAATCTTGTGTCCATTATTGTGTGTTTGATTTCTAATAGTTCAGATGAGTTTCCCTTTCAATTGTTGATACTTGAGTAGATTATCTTGTATCATTATCAAGTTGATCATCTTCAAATTCATAGGTTTTGTGATTGATTACCGGATGATCTCTACGAGGCCGCGATTCACTATGTACAGCTTTTAAGCTCTTCACGATATTTTTCAATTTGGAGCTGAACCGTAATTGGGTCCATGGTGGAATCGGAAACGCCATTAATGGTGGGTTTTCAGTGAGATTTTTGAGATCATCCCGTCGGCATTGAATTGGTGTGTTGAGGAGGAAAGTTTCGATTAAAAATTCAGCAGAGTAAACAGAGCGAAGAAGGGTACTGGTATCATCTGGTGAGTCAACAATGGGAAGAAGGGTACTGGTATCCTCTGCTTCTTTTAAGTTTGTTCCGAATACGTTGTAGTTCGCCGATGGCAACATGTACGTGATTTCTCAGTCCTCGATAGATAAATCTTTCCTGGACAACGTCTTTCAACTTGTTTAATTTCTCTAACAAACTTGAAATCGGCACATCAGCTCCCATGTTTTCTCTCTCATCAATCTCTTCTTCCTTTCCACGAGTAATTGATTTCTCACAAATATTGGAAATTACTATGTCACCCGTGTATCAATGACTGGTGTGGTGTGGTGTGGTGGACAGCCATCGGTGGCTGATAATGACTTATCCATATTACGTTACACACATGAAAAGGGTTATCAGAATTTAAAATCAAAAGTGTAGATTCATTAATGAGATGGTCCACACATACAACTTTTATTGTACACCATAGATTTAGCATTTGGGTTTGGTTTTCTGGGTCCCTAGATTTTTAGCACCTGAAAAAGACGCAAGTTAATTTCACTTCTTTTTTTTTTAATCTTTAAATTATTAATTTTATCATTTATTTATGGGAGAATTGCAAAAAAAAGGATTTCAATACAAAATAATTATAATGTTATGAAAGTACAAACAATTTATGAATTAGATTGTGCAACTAAGTGTTGTACTTTCACCTCTTTACAATTATTTTAAGTTTATACCATTTTTTTGCAATTGTCCCTTTATTTAATTGAAAAAAATTCCAAAAAAAAAAGAAAGCCTCAGGGTTTGACTATTATAACAAAATAAATTTTTAATTTTCAATTTTATCAATTTAAATATTAATCTTTTGATTTGTTTTCAATCTAAACTGTTACATATTTTTGCTAAATAAAACTGACGAGAAAAAAAAATATTTTAGTTATTAAATTCAATGAAAAATAGTATTTCGGATATTTTAAGTAAGCTTATATTGAAAAATGTTATTTTTTTGTTTGTTTTATTAACGAAAATAGGTAAATAATTTATATTAAAAATAAATTAAAATATTAGGATTTGAATTGACAAAATTATAAATTCAAAATTTATTTTATTATAAGGTTCAAGCTCAAACATTTTTTGTGTAATTTTTCATATTTAATTTTAGAGCAATTTTAATTTCAACTAACATGATGCAATACCATATATTAACAGCAAGGGAAACCATACAACAAATTAATGACGAAGAAATCGTTCATCAACACGAGATTAGTGGGATCATTACTTTAATTTTAAGAAGAAAAAAAAACAATGCTTTGGTTGGAATATTTGTGGCGACTCTTTCTGGTCATTTTTAAAAGCAAAATATTATAAAAAGTTCACTTTTTAGACTTATTTTTTAGATTTAATAATGTGTTAAAAAAATAATTGGTTAATAAATAGAAAATATTTAATTATTAACCGATCATTTTCTTAACACATCATTGAGTTGAAAGTGGGTCTAATTTTTGGACTTGAATAGCAATGCTCTTAAATATGGAAAAAAAAAATTCAAAATTTCAATATCTTAAATTATGCAATTAAATACTTTTTTTTAAAAATATTATTTTGAAAAAAATGTTATATGTTACCCATTTTTTTTTTATTACCGTTTGCATGACTGCCTATATATATATGAATTATGTTTATTATTTTATTTGGAGATAATTATTAACAAAATAATAAAAGTAAATAATATTTAGTCATGTAATCTCGTGATATAAAATGTTTAAAAAAAAGGAAAAGAAAAGAAAAGAAAAAAGATAAATGACATAAAACAGCTTTCATTTTAAAATGAGGAGTGGAAAAGAAATAAATGTTTTTATTGTAGCAAAATCATATGGCTGCACTTATAGTCATATGATTTAGCTAGTCTAAATGCTATAATTTTTATTTTATTTTTTATTTTTTGTGTGTCTATTAGATTAGATTTTTTTTCATTGTTGATTTTGACATTTGCTTCTAATTCAACCAAATATAAATTGAAATTAAAAAATTAAATAAATGAAATTGATAGACAAAAAAAAAAAATCAATAATTTAAGGATTAAAACAAAATTAACCCCCAAAAAAGGATAAATTACAATAATAGTCCCTAAAATATAACACTTATTTTTATTTTTTAAGTCCTTAAAGTTTAAATTTTGTCAATTAAATCATTCAAATCAATTTAGTTTTGAAGAAAATATAAAACTAAAACGTAAGCATAGAGAGGAGAGAGAACAGGTCCTAATCAGAATTAACACTGTCCCTTTGTCTAACGGACCTATTAATGATTTGGGTTTTTCTCTTGATTTGTGCTACTTGGCTAGGCTTGGGCTTTGGGCCAATGTTTTTACCTCTGGGCTTTGGATCAATGTTTTTATCTCTCTACAATTACCCCTCTTCGACGATCTTCTGTAGTGGATTGCCAAAGACATCATGGCAGACCTAATTGGAATCTAGGTCGCTACCTCTGTCAGTGACACACGTCTTTTTTGTGGTTTTAAATTTAATGATGGCACTGATCATTTCGCCTTTCAATGTGCCGTTTCTCTTCTGATACATTAATTGAAGGGTTGTGCCTTGCCCTTCGCCACTTTGCTCATCGTCTTCTCAAAACCCTGTACACGTTCCTTTCTATACTTCGCCTGAAGTCCCAGTCTGTAATCTTTGTAAGTTTTTTCTCTTGTTTGCTTCTTCTTCTGTTGTTTTTCCTTTATTTTCACCATGAATTGCCTAAGAGGTTTCTTTGAGTCCAAGAAAATTATTACGGAGTTTAGAACTCTATATAACATTCATGATGATGTTGTCGTCCATCTTCATTCATGATGGTGTTGCTGTTCGTCTTCATTCATGATGATGTTGCTTTCCCGTCACTTTTTGCAGCTCCTGAAGTCTGTTTTTCATCCTAGCGAGTGGGAAGATCAAGTGAACCTCCCTCTTATGTAACAAGCTTGGTTGTACAAAGGGCCACAAGAACAATAAGGTCAAGGTTGGGCGGCCCACGTGCTACTTTCCTACGTCCCCTACTATGGTACCGTAATCGTGACAGATGGTATAGACCTTGGTGCCGACGGTGGCTTTGATTTTTACATCCTTCCTCATCTTTGGGAGAATATCGAGGAAGTATCACCTGAAGAAGAAGAACCTCAAGAAGAATCATCTAGTTTAGAAGCCACTATTTCATATATCATGCCCCCGAAGAATTTCTTAGGGATTGCTGCTGCGAGAAAGCGTCAAAGGGCTGGTGCGTCAGCCTCAACTCCCCAGGTTGTTTCTGATGCCTTTGATCGGCCCCAACGGGATGGTGAAGTGTTCTTAGTAGCAGCTACAATAGAAGTGTTCTTAGTGGTAGATGATTCCCATCTCTCTCCTGTTGCAGCTGCTACTAAGAACATTTCTCTCCAACCTTTGGGTCAGAGATGGGGTAAGCGTCCCACCGACCAACTAGCAAAGGTCCGGAAGAAGATCCGATCAGATTTTTCTGTTGCTGCTCTTGTTTCGTCTCCAACTTCTACTTCAGAGATAGTAGTCGTCGATTCCCCAATCATCCTTATGCCTACCTTGAAGGATTAGAAGATAAACCATTGCTGATATGGCTATGGACAATACTAAAGTGGCCTTTGCAATTATTTGAAGCTCCATTAGTCTTGTTGATGCCGCTTAATTGGCCGAAAAATCAGATGTTGCTATCTTCTCGCAGGCCTTGCACTTTTCTTTAGTGGTAGGTGCTTATTATCACCCTCCTGTGAAGTGTTTTTTGAATTCCCGTCAGCATTACACTTTTCTTTTCGATTTACAAGGTATGTTCTCTCCTTATGATGCCATGGTATGCCATGACAAAATAATCAGGGCTACTGACAAGTTGAAGACGTTAAGTGACAGGCAAAATGAGAAGGTGAATGAGCTAGAACTTCGGCTAGCTGCTTTAGAGGTTAGGGTGGCGGAGGCTGAGAAGAAGCTTTAGACGATGGACTCTGTGCTAAAGTCTTCGGCGTAAGAGATCAGTGGTTTAAACGAAGAGAATGAGCAACTCTCTACTGCCCTTGTTGCCTCAAAGGCAAGTCTTTCGGATGCGGTCAAGGCTGGCAAGGACGAGGAATGTAATGAAACCATTGCCATTTATGAAGTGCAGTTTGCCAAGTTGGAGAATATGCTGTTTGAAGATGAACAGACGTCTACACTTCAAGCTGCTAATGTTCTAATGGAGTCCGAACTGAGGAAGCACATCTCTTATCCGCGCCCAAATGCTTTGGAAAAGCCAAGTGCAGAGACTGCTGAAAGGGCTGGAGCAGAGTAATGAAGAGTGATGAAAAGTTCGTCAAGTTTTTTTATTATATATATATATATTTATACTTGTTGGAGTTTTTTTTTTTTTTTTTTTAAAGTTTTCGTGGATTAACTTTTTAGTTTGTTTTATGAACGGTTGTTGATTGTATAAATGTAGTTTGAATTACATCTTTGATAGAATCGTTCTAGATTATTTATTTATAGCGATCCTGACTTAGACTCAAACCAATTATTACTTTTGAATATGGGAAACCATACCCACGATGGTCGTTCCTTTCTCTTCATGTTTGGTTTTGGCTTCAGGGATCGACATCTTCCTTGTTGGTATCGACACTGCCTTCTATCCCTTGCCTTCTTCAGCTTCAAGGGTCGACACTAGCTTTAGAGGTGTCGACACCATCTTGCTGTTGTGTTCCCAGATCGCTATTGAAATTTAGTGTCGACACTAGTCCTTAGTGGTGTGAACACTTACTTCTTCTTGTTGGCCTTTGGGGATGACACTAGTCTGGAAGGTGTCGACCCTTGTCTATTGTAGAATCTGGGATTGCCTATAGAAATTTAGTGTTTACACCTTGGGTACAAGGGTCGACACCTTGAATTCTGCTAAACTCAAGTGTCTCACCTTTTCTTCTTGAAGGTCGACACCACTGTTGCAGGGGTTGACCCCTGTGACTTATTTTCCAGATTTTGTTCGGCTTGGGCCCTACTTTTTGGGAATTTTTGACTTGTTCTTTTTATTTAACCTTGGAGCTACTATTCTATTAATACCTACTCACTATAAATAGACCCAAAGTCTCTTTCTCTCATTAGTTGTTTCTCTCTCTGTCTCTCTCTCTCTCTGTCTCTCTCTCTCTCTCTCACCCGTAACTCTCTCTCTTTCTCTCAAAACTTACTTTTTTCCACTTACATCCTTAGATCTACTCACCTAGAGGTGTCTTCACACCTTGATCCTTTGAGATAACTTGTAGATCGTGTCAAGAGCTTTCTTTTGATCTGGGTAGCTTGTGATTTCGTTGACGTGGAGTTTCTCCGAGTTCTTCTCTTCTACCTTCTAAGGTTGAGGTAGGATTCTTCGCACCTCTTTAAGAGTTTTAACTTAGCTATTCGTTTTTATAAAACTACCTTGCGAAAGAAATGGACTTTTGAACAAATCTTGGATTTTGTGTTCAAAACTAAAAATAGGGGTTTTCAAATGGTTTCATGGAAATGATTTTGGGGTTTGGAAATGAGGTGTAGAGGTGACAACATGGTTGGTTTTGAAATTTGAAAATTATTTTGGAAGAGGGGTTTTGCCCTAAATGTTGATTTTGTATAAATAATGATATATATGTTGGAAATATGGAATTTAATATTTATTGATTAAGATGGTGGAGTTGGATATGTATTACCACTCGCATCTCAAAATTTGGAAAGTTTATCTTTATGGAAATTATTTTATTTGTTTAGAGATATCTGTTTTGGGCTATTGATGGAGGATAGCCATGATTGTTGTAAAATTTGCATGAGGACTAGGAGAATTAAAACTATTTCTTATCTATTGCATCGAGCATTGTCATACATTTACACATTTGTAATAATTACATTATTTTGAGAAAATGGTGAATACTTTGTGGGTAGGGGGTGTGGTTACTACGATAAGTGGCATGTGTGTCCTTGGTGAAAGACCAGAAACCCGCGCTGATAAGTGTCGAGCTTTCTGGTTAATACCGATAAAAATGACAAAAGAGTAATGCTTGTATAGCCTGCTAGCAAACACGTACCTAGAGATTCATAGAGTTGTATTCACAAACTGGTTTTCCATATAACGGAAAGTGTTTCCCGAATGGTAATATGAACCTAGCATGGCATGATTTGAAAGAGATATAAAATGTTTTGTTATGAGCATTGCATATGCATTTTATCCTTATGGTTTTGTTAAGATTCATATGTTGTGTTGGATTATTTCTACTGGACTTTGGCTCACCCTATGTGGAAAAAAATATTTTAGATGCAGATGATATGCCTTCGCCAAGGCAATATCTTGGAAGGACATGGAGCAAGAGCTTCATTTTGTTTAATTGTGTATTCATTTTGTACAAGCCAAGGGCTTTTATATGTATTGGGATTTAAATCCATTTTTCTTTTGACCAAGTGCTAACTTGGAAAGTTGTAAGCCTTTAGGGCATTCTCTTATTTGTTTACATTTCGTTTTGTTCCTCACCATATAACACATGCTATGGATTCATGGTTAGGCTTATGAATGTATAATTGCATGTGTTGCTCTTTTGTATAAGAAATTTAAATGAATAGAAGTCCTCTAATCACTATTATGGATGGGTTATTGTATTTAATTCAGGGCACTACAACTTGGTATCAGAGCGTACCAGGTTTGAATATTAGAGATAACTGTGTGTATAGTATGCTTATGTGATAACATGTTTATGTGACTATATGAGTATGAAATTTAATTTCTAAGATATTGATTAGGTCTACGAGTTTCTAGAATTCTTGTTAGAAGAGCACTTGATCACTAATGCTTCTAACTAGAACAATGCTAATGTCACGAGACGATCCTTATCTAGAAAGAAAGTTTGTATGTGTTTATGTGCTTATGTTGAATGAATTAAATGTTGTCCATCACATTAAGATGCGAATGAGTTAGCTTCATCACATTTGTTAATGCGCTAATCTCCGGTGTTACCTTCATTAGGATGTCAGAACGAGGACGTGGTGGTGGTAGGTATAGTAGGCCCAGATGGCAGAAGATGCCATTACCGGATGAAATTCCAGCGCAGAAAGAAGTGGTCGGTCAGGCCAATGTGGTTGAACTAGTTGGCTAGTAGGCCATCAGCGCTTTGGCTTATGAAATGGTTGGGGCTTTGCGAAATCTATGGATATTCTTAGAACTGAGAACTAGGTCCAGGCCTAGGTTGCTAAGGCAGGGCTGTCCTTTTTGAAGAGGGAGTTCTTTTGGTCTAATTTGGATGAGTTTTTGGGGAATTCGAAATAGCCACTGAAAGCAGATGAATGGCTCGAGCAAATGATGAAAACATTCGAGATTTTTGGCATCGAGGACATGAGATGTCATTATCGAATGAAATTCCAGCTTAGAAAGAAGTGGTTGGTCAAGCCAATGTGGTTGAACCAGTTGGCCAGCAGGCCATAAGTGCTTTGGCTCGTGAAATGGCCAGGACTTTACAGAATCTATGGATATTTTTAGAGCTGAGAACCAGGTCCAGGCCCTGGTTGCTGAGGTAGGGTTGTCTTTTTTGAAGAAGGAGTTCTTTCGATCTTATTCGGATGAGTTTTTGGGGGATTCGAAGGAGCCACTGAAAGCGGATGAATGGATCGAGCGAATGGTGAAGACATTCAAGATGCTTGGCATCGAGGATGATGGTTTGAGGGTGACCTTGACGTCCTTCCAATTGAAAGGGGATGCGAGTCAATGGTGAAAGTATGTGCGTAGGCGCATTTGAGTGACTTGGGCGGCTTTCGTCAACGCCTTTCGGGACAAATTTTTACCTCCCACTGCTAGGGGAAGTTAAGGGATCAGTTTCTAAAGCTTAAGCAGCTTAACACACTAGTGGCCGAGTTTGAGGCTATCTTTACCAGCTTGTCAAGGTTCGTACTGGAACTCGTGGCGATTGAGGAACGTCGTCGTATCGAATTCGAGAAGAGGTTGATGACCAGGCTGTTGTTCAAAGTAGCTGAGTCAATGATTAAAGACTACGGACGCCTTGTGGAGGCAGTGGCGTATCTAGCGACTGTGGTTCAGGATGAAGAGGAACGTATGAGGGGCTCTAGGAGGAGTCAAGAGGTTTATGGAGAGACGCGAGATAGTAAAAGGCAGAGGCATTCCATCCCACAGCAGTCCCAAGGAGCTCAATCTAGGTCTACTTTTTCTGTATCGAGTTCTGGATCAGGAAGAGGTTGACAGAGAGGGATTACCTGTTTCAAGTGTGGCCAGCTAGGTCACAAATATATAGTTTGCCCGAAGAAGGAAGGAGGGCAACAGTCTGCACCATTGTCGGCTCGTTCTCAGAGCCAGAGTCAGAGGAGTGGGCAGTTGCCTACTTGTTATCAGTGTAGACAGGTGAGGCACGTGATGAGGTTTTGCCCTCAGTCGGGCGGCATATCTAGAGCGTCTGGCCAGAGGCAGACACAGAGCCATTGGCTAGCACTATCAGCTCAGGCCTTGAGGGCCAATCAGGGAGTCTCTTTGGCTCAGTTAGTGCATCAGACTTATGCTCTGAGGGTTGAGCAGGTGGAGCAGAGACCTACGGGGCGTGTGTATGCTGTTACCACGCCAAACTTAGTGCCAACACCTTCGGTAGTGAGAGGTATTTTCTTGTTATACAATTCTATTGCCAATGTGTTGATTCATACAGGCGCATCACATTCTTTTATCTCGTCTACATTTGCATCGACATTGGGTTTAGAGTTGGCTCGGTTAACATCTCCACTCAGTGTAGTGTCACCTATTGGTGGTGAGATTGTCTTAGAGTAGAGGTGTTGGGGTTGTCACATAGAGGTTGTCGGTTGCCGACTTCTTTTTGCATTTGTGTTGATTGACATGTCTAGTTTTGATGCTATTTTGGGTATGGACTGGTTGTCGCCGCATCGAGCTGTCATAGATTGTTACCATCAGCAGGTTACTATATGTATCTTGAGCAGTGATTGCTTTATTTCAAAGAGGACAGAGGGGATAGAGTTTTATCTCCAGTGTATGAACCGCGTGGCCGGAGTGAGCTTAGTTGTCTTCTTGCTAACTTCTTGGGTAATGAGTGTGATGAAGTCCAGGTCAATTTTCCGAGAGTAGTTAGTGAATACCTGGATGTTTCTTCTGAGGATCTCACTAGTTTGCTGCCTCATCGTAAGATTGAGTTCTCAATTGTTTTGGTGCCTGGCATAACACTGATTTTTATGGCACCATATAGATTTGCACATGCCGAATTGAGTGAGTTGAAGATTCAACTCCAAGAATTGTTAGATAAGGGTTTTATCTGCCCTAGTACGCCGCATTGGGAAGCACCAGCTCTTTTTTCCAAGAAGAATGATGGTGCCTTACGACTTTGTATTGATTACCGGAAGTTGAATAGGGTAACTGTTAAGAACAAGTACCCAATGCCTCGTATAGATGATTTATTTGATCAGTTGAAGGGGTCATGCTACTTTTCTAAGATAGACTTGAGATCGGGTTATCACTAGTTGAGGGTCAGGGAGGAAGATATCCAAAAGACGACATTCCGTACGTAGTGACGATTCCGTACGCAGTATGGCCATTATGAGTTCCTAGTGATACCTTTTGGGTTAACCAATGCACCCGCCATGTTTATGGATCTGATGAATCAGATCTTTCACGAGTTCTGAGACCGTTTCGTGTTTGTCTTTGTTGATAACATTTTGATTTACTTACCCTTCGAGGAGGAACACGAGGAATACTTACGAGTCATACTTGAATTGCTTAAAGCCCACAAACTGTATGCTAAGTTTGGAAAGTGCGAATTCTGGCTTAAAGATGTTAAGTTTCTAGGCCATGTAGTGTCTAGAGAGGGGGTAATTGTAGACTCTTCTAAGATAGAAGCAGTGCGAGACTGGGAGCAACCTAAGAGTGCCTTTGAGATTCGTAGTTTCTTAGGATTGGTCGGGTATTACAGTCGGTTTGTGAAGGATTTTTCTAGACTAGCCTCACCTTTGACTAGGTTGATGAGGAAGGGAATCAAGTTTGTGTAGAGTAAGACTTGTGAAAAGTCGTTCCAAGAGCTTAAGGTTAAACTTACTACCGCTCCAGTGTTGATTATTCCGGAGAGGGGTTTGGGCTATTTAATGTATTGTGATGCGTCGCGGGAAGGTTTGGACTGTGCTTTAATGCAAGAGGGGAAGGTAGTAGCTTATGGCTCACGGCAGTTGAAAACCCACAAGAGAAACTATCCTACCCATGACCTAGAGCTAGCAGCTGTGATCTTTACCTTGAAGATTTGGAGACATTACTTGTACGGTAAGAAATTTGAGGTATTTTTCAATCACAAGAGCTTGAAATATCTATTTTCGCAAAAGGATTTGAATTTGAGACAAAGAAGGTGGATGGAATTTATGGAGGACTACGACTTTAAGTTGCACTATCATTCCGAGAAGGCCAATGTAGTGGCCGACGCCTTGAGTAGGAAGTACTTTAGTAGTGTAGCCAGTATTGCCATCCGGGAATGGAAGATGTTGGGTGCTATTGGCGAGTTTGATTTGTATTTTGGCGAGTCTGTTGAGTCAGCTACTTTGTTTACATTCGTTGCACAACCTACTCTTGTGAACTGAGTCATAGAAGTACAAAAAGGTGATCGATCTTGAGGTAGAAACCCTCCAGGAGAAGATCTCCAGTGGAAAGGTAGAGAAAGGCTTGAACGTGTATTCGGACTCAAGTGTTAGATATATTGACTGTCTTTTCATGTCGGAGTCTTATCGAGAGGAAGTGCTCTAAGAGTTTCACCATTCACGTCTTGCGGTGCACCCGAGAGGCACAAAAATGTATTGCGATCTTAGTCGTCAGTTTTGGTGAAGGGGTATGAAAAAGGACGTAGCCATGTTTGTATCGAAGTGTCTTACTTGCCAGTAAGTGAATGCCAAACATCAAAAGCCAGCAGGTTTGTTACAACCCTTGTCTATAGCCAAGTGGAAGTGGGAGCACGTCACGACGGATTTTGTTGTGGGTCTTCCAAGGGCTCAACAAAGTAATGATGCCATTTGGGTGGTAATTGATTGGTTAACTAAGTCAGCGCACTTTGTACCTATGCGCACAAGTGACTCGGTAGATTATCTTGCCGACCTTTACATTAGAGACATAGTTCGACTTCACAGGGTCCCAGTGACTATTGTTTCGAATAGAGATCCACGTTTCAAGGCTCAGTTGTGGCATTGGGCATTAAGTTGACTTTTAGTACTGCCTATTATCCTCAGACTGATAGACAGTCAAAGCGTACCATTCAGATCCTAAAGGATATGCTTCGAGGTTGTGTCCTTAACTTTAAGGGATCGTGGGAGAGGCATTTACCTTTGGTGGAGTTTGCCTACAATAATAGCTTCTAATCGAGTATTGGCATGGTACTGTTTGAGGCCTTGTATAGCCAATTGTGTAGATCTCCTGTATGTTGGGCCAAGGTGGGTGATGCACCTATGAGAGGTCTTGAGCTAGTTCGAGAAACAACGGAGAAGGTTATGCTTATTCGTAAGAGGTTAGTTACGGCTTAGAGTCGTTAGGAGAGCTATGTTGACCGTAAGAAGAGATTGTTATCCTTTGAGATAGGAGATCACGTCTTTTTGAAGATATCACCTAAGTGAGGTTTGATGAGGTTTGGGAAGAGCGAGAAGTTGTCTCCTAGATTTATCGGACCTTTTGAGATCCTAGAGTAGATTGGGGAGCTAGCTTATCGTTTGGCTTTACCACCACAGTTTTTCGTGGTTCATGACGTGTTCCATATCTATATGCTTCAGAAGTACGAACCGGATCCATCACATGTGTTGGATTGGATCAAGTTAGAGATAGATGAGGATGCCTCGTATGAGGAGAAACCGATTAGAGTTTTGGATACTCAAGACCAAGTCTTGCATGGCAAGACAATTCCTTTAGTGAAAGTGTTGTGGAGACATCACAGGGTTGAGGAAGCCACTTGGGAGTGTGAATTGGAAGTCTATGAGAAGTATCCGGACCTATTTGTTAATGTTTAAACATGTATTGAACACTTGTTATGATTAACGTAGAATAAACATTGTGTATTTTTGGAAATGTGAATTGTATATCCATTTTTGAGAATTTGGTTATCATTATGATGAGAGTGATTGACCGGTGAATGGGTCATGGAGATGATTGATTTACTATTATGGTCGTATTTAGTATAAACTTGGTTTTATGTTGATTTAAAATTTCGGAGACGAAATTCCTTAAGGGGGGAGGTTATAGTGATCCTGATTTAGACACACAAATTTATTACTTTTGAATCTGGGAAACCATACTCACGATGGTCGTTCTTTTCTTTTCATGTTTCGTTTTGGCTTCAGGGGTTGACACCTTCCTTATTGGTGTCGACACTGCCTTCTATCCCTTTCCTTCTTTAGCTCCAAGGGTCGACACCAGCCTTAGAGGTGTCAACACCATCTTGCTGCTGTGTTCCCAAATCGCCACTGAAATTTAGTGTCGACACCAGCCCTTGGTGGTGTCGACACTTAC
Source organism: Camellia lanceoleosa (assembly GCA_025200525.1). Lineage (NCBI taxonomy): Eukaryota > Viridiplantae > Streptophyta > Magnoliopsida > Ericales > Theaceae > Camellia > Camellia lanceoleosa. Next base: position 47,660,948 of record CM045761.1, on the reverse strand, counting down.
CTTTTCTTGTTGGCCTTTGGGGTTGACACCAGTCTAGGAAGTGTAGACCCTTGTCTATTGTAGAATCTAGGATTACCTATTGAAATTTAGTGTTAACACCTTGGGTACAAGTGTCTCAGCTTTTCTTCTTTAGGGTCGACACCACTGTTACAGAGGTTGACCCCTGTGACTCATTTTCCAGATTTTGTTCGGCTTGGGCCCTACTTTTTGAAAATTTTTGACTTGTTCTTTTTATTTAACCTTGGAGCTACTATTCTATTAATACTTACTCACTATAAATTGACCCAAAGTCTCTTTTTCTCATTAGTTGTTTCTCTCTCTCTCTCTCTCTCTCTCTCTCTCTCTCTCTCTCTCAAAACTTACTTTTTTCCACTTACATCCTTAGATCTACTCACCTAGAGGTGTCTTCACACATTGATCCTTTGAGATAACTTGTAGATCGTGTCAAGAGCTTTCTTTTGATCTAGGTAGCTTGTGATTTCGTTGACGTGGAGTTTCTCTGAGTGCTTCTTTTCCACCTTCTAAGCTTGAGGTAGGGATTCTTTGCACCTCTTTAAGAGTTTTAACTTAGCTATTCGTTTTTATAAAACCACCTTGCGAAAGAAATGGACTTTTAAACAAATCTTGGATTTTGGGTTCAAACTAAAAATAGGGGTTTTCAAATGGTTTCATGGAAATGATTGTGGGGTTTGGAAATGAGGTATAGAGGTGACAACATGGTTGGTTTTGAAATTTGTAAGTGATTTTGGAAAAGGGGTTTTGCCATAAATGTTGATTTTGTATAAATAATGATATAGATGTTGGAAATATGGAATTTAATTGTTATTGATTAAGATGGTGGAGTTGGGTATGTATTACCACTCGCATCTCAAAATTTGGAAAGTTTATCTTTATGGAAATTATTTATTTGTTTAGAAATATCTATTTTGGGCTATTGATGGAGGATAGCCATGATTGTTGTAAAAATTGCATGAGGACTAGGAGAATGAAAACTATTTCTCATCCATTGCATCGAGCATTGTCATACACATCGAGCATTGTCATACATTTACACATTTGTAATAATTACATTATTTTGAGAAAATGGTGAATACTTTGTGGGTAGAGGGTGTGGTTACTATGATAAGTTGGCATGTGCGTCCTTGGTGAAAGATCAGAAACCCGCGCAGATAGGTGTCGAGCCTTCCGGTTAATACCGATAAAAATGACAAAAGAGTAATGCTTGTATAACCTACTAGCAGACACGTACCTAGAGATTCACAGAGTTGTATTCACAAACTAATTTTCCATATAACGGAAAGTGTTTCACGAATGGTAATATAAATCTGGCATGACATGATTTGAAAGAGATATAAAATGTTTTGTCATGAGCATTGCATGTGCATTTTACCCTTATAGTTTTGTTAAGATTCATATGTTGTGTTGGATTATTTCTACTGGGCTTTGGCTCACCCTATGTGGAAAAACATTTCAGGTGCAGATGATATACCTCCGCCAAGGCAATAACTTGGGAGGACATGAAGCAAAAGCTTCATTTTGTTTAATTGTTTATTTGTTTTGTACAAGCCAAGGGCTTTTATATGTATTGGGATTCAAATCCATTTTTGTTGTGGCAAAGTGCTAACTTGGAAAGTTGTATGCCTTTAGGGCATTCTCTTATTGTTTATCTTTCGTTTTGTTCCTCACCATATAACACATGTTATAGATTCAGGGCTAGGCTTATGAATGTATAGTTGCTTGTGTTGCTCTTTTGTATGGGAAATTTAAATTAATGGAAGTGCTTAGTTCTTCATATGTTGTCTTTTAATCACTATTGTGGAAGTGTTATTGTATTTAATTCAGGGCGTTACATTATTTAATCGATATCCCTATTTTTAGTTATTGCCAATTTGGAATAATTTTGGGATTTTTAGGAGAATCATCAAATGCCTATTCCTTACTTCTAGCAAGAGATCGGCATTGTTTTTTGGCCAATACACTATCCCTAGGATAAGTTTTCATAGGAAAACCCTCATAGGTTCGTTCCATGCTCCTAAGTAAGAGATTGATATCGTTTTTGGCCGCTATACTATCCCTAGGATAGGTTTTCTTAGAAGAATCCTCATTGGTTCGTTCCTTGCTCCTAAGCAAGTGATCGGCATCGTTTTTGGCGATGTATTATCCTTGGGACAGGTTTTCTTAGGAGAATCCTCATAGGTCCATTCCTTGCTCCTAAGCAAGATATTGGCATCATTTTTGGCCGATATACTATCCCTGGGATTGGTTTTCTTTAGAGAATCCTCATAGGTCCGTTCCTTGCTCCTAAGTAAGAGATCGGCATTGTTTTTGGCACATGTACTATCTCTGGGATAGGTTTTCTTAGGAGAACCTTCATAGGTCCGTTCTTTGCTCCTAAACAAGAGATCGACATTGTTTTTGGCCAATATACTATCTTTGGGATAGGTTTTCTTAAGAGAACCCTCATAGGTCCATTCTTTGCTCCTAATCAAGAGATCAGTATCGTATCCTTGGGATAGGTTTTTTAGGATTTTGGGGGCTCTGATTTTTTATGCGCTTATGTCACCTGGGCACGTGTCAATGATTCGAAACGTCTATCAGTACTCGACATTAAATGCGAGGGCATGTTATTCGAATGAAGTGACATGCGCGTTGGAATGGTGCATCATTTCTCATTCCTTTACACATATAGAGGTACAAATCATTTGCATTGATATTTATTTGATTCAATAGCATTTTTGACCAAAACAACATCTGGTGCTGACACATGTTCTCGTGTCTTCGTTCAAAACACCTTCCTTGGGTATCCTCTTCTGTCTATCATAAATCTTTTCGATTTTCTGCTTGTTGTTTTAGCTTCCATAAATTCGTGTAGAGATGCGAAAATATGCCTACTTGCTTAGTAGTAACCTAGAGGGTGTAGCTCACTTTCAAACGACTTGTGATATTCCTGACAGTGTGAATATAGAACCACCTTGCCCAAATGATAATTTCTTGTTTCCTAGTGACGATAGGGTTCCTTGGTTAGTTTTGGTTGTAGTAGATGGCGATGTCAGGTTTTTTTTCTTCATCCTTGTCTTCGCGAGATCATGTCATACTATGAAGTTCCTCCGTTTCTCCTTAATACAATTTTTTTCAAAATTGTGAATGAGATGCTTGCCTTAAACAACATGCTAAACCTAGATTTGGGCTTGAAGGAACTGCAATACTATTACAACCTCTATCAATCCTTTTCGGAAGTATTTTTTCTTGCATCCAAACATCGAGATCGGGATAGGTCACTTGTTCGGCTATTTCTTGGAACCTATGCCACAGAGACAGAAGATGTAGCTTTGGTTTCAAGAGGTTGTCCTCTTTTTGCCGAGGGTACTGCCACTGTGCCTCGAGTGTTGGGTGCAAGTGAGCATTATCCCAAAGAGTCTTATGGTTTAAGCTTTCACAATTGTGTTTGTAGTGCTAATCACAAATTTTCTTTGTGCCTGAAGATCATCGCTCATAAATATGGATCGGCATAACGAGTTATGAGAGGTGAATTTGCAAGCTCTGTAGACAGTTTAGAGGTGCACCACCGCGACTTCTCGATCGGCCGAAGTGTTAATAAATTAGTTCCTTCCCTGACTAGTTGTTACTCCGTTGCCTACTCCTGTCCCCGGCCTTACTACGGAGGTGCCGTAAGAGCCTTAAGAGGAAGGGTTGTTGCTACCCCTGTTATTGGAAGTAGTGAACCAACAAGGGAAAAGTGATCAGCAACTAGAAGTGATTCTTGTGCCGACAGAGTCATGATAATCTTCAGCACCAAAAATGTCAAGGAGACATCGTTTGACGAGGTAATCAAAGGCTGCACAAAGTAAAATTGTGAAGGGATTAATAGTGAAGGGATTATTAGTGAGGGGTTTAAGTAAAATTGTGTTTGTTTTGATAATTGTTGTTAGTATGGAGATTGTTAAATTACTACCCTATAAAAGAAATATAAAATATTAAAACAAATAAAACTATGATTTATACTTAACAAAAAATACAAAAACAATAAACGTTAATGTTACAAAAAAAAATAAAAAAAATACCCAACATGCAAAAAAAAAAAAAAAAAAAAAACACTAACCCGGAGGATTAACTTCTAATACCAACTCTCACACCTCCATCTCAATCTCCTCACCAAGGCTCATCCTAATCTAGAGGCCCATCTCAATCCTCTCTCCAGCTCCCAAAATAAACACAATATTAGTGGGTCCCACCTCCACCTCCATTTCAATCTCAATCCTTCTCTATCTCTCAAAATAAATGGGGCCAGAGGACTCGATTGCTTTCTCAAAGCCTGTGCGAGTGAGCTTTTTGTCCTTTTGCATGGCTATGAATTTTCTACTTTTTGGTTGTTTTTTCTTGCACTGAAAAAAAGGATGCTTTGTGTGTCGTCATTGCATTCGTAGGTTTTGATTTTGAAGGGTTGGTTGTCGGTCAGATTTAATCTAACTCACAAAAAGAGACCCACCTTCGAAATACCAATGAAACTTAGCTACATGCTACAAAAGAGCCTAAGATCGATCAGAATCTAATGCGAGATCTCAAAGAGAATCAGCTAAAAATCAGCCATTTTTCTCACCCCCAAGATTCGAACCTAGGTCTTACCCTTGTGGATCAAACTGCTTTCTCCATTGGGCCACTACTCTCGGTGGTTTCTTGGTGGTTTGTATGGGTCGTTTTGGAGACCTAGTTATTTTTTTTCCTTGTTAATTTATATATGAAAAATGTTTAAAAAATAAATCTTAAATTTTTTTTGTTAGTGTTGAAAATTATGTAAAAATTATTTTGAAATATGTAAAAAATATATTAAAATATGTGAAAGATATATTAAAATTATTGACAACACATAGAATTATTTTAGAATTATCAAAATATTTATAATTTCAATATAATTTTTACATATATCAAAATATTTTTATTTATTTTAAACATTTTTTTTAATATTTCAATATATATCTATATATCTATATATATAAGAATCACTTAACCACTTGAGATTCATATTTGCTTTTTGATTTTGCCCTTTCATTTTAAATAATTTACTAATGGTGGCCTATAGGGGTGAACTTCGATCCGCCTAAATCGATCGAATCGAACCGATCCGCCGCATTTTGGACGAATGCGTGATGACGAGCTGAAGGTTGCGGATTGATTTTTTTCAATCCGCCTAATTTTGGACAGATGATGGATTTGAGATTCCCTTCGCCGCAACCGAACCGCCAAACTACCCTAATCATTTGTAAGACTTTGTGTTTTCAATTTAGGAATTTTTATCAAATGGTAAGTATTGATTTTGGTATTTTTGAGGGAAAAATATGAGGCTTAATTTTGTCATTTAAAAAAAATCAAATTAAATATTTTTGAATAAAAAAAGTAATGAAATAGCTTTGATAATGAATGGTTTTTTTTTTTTATGTATTTATTATTGGTATTTGACAATTTACTTGATAATCTTTTGGTTATATTGAGTTGGATTGTTATTCAAAAAAAAAAATGTTGACAAATTGTTGTACTATGTTCAAAATTTGTAAAAGTTTAAACTACTAAACCGATTTGCATCCATCCGCCAATTCAATCAATCCATATTCGTCAATCGGGCGAATGGATGTAAATTGATTTTTTTCAATCTGCCAATTTGGCAAACGGATGGCAGATTGGAAGTTTTCCGGCCGCAACCGAACCACGAACACTCCTAGTGGCCTATATGTTGAGTGAAGGTTTTTTTTTTTTTTTTTGTAATTATGCAAACATTCTTGGTCAATTATGAAATATAAATCTTTTACTTTTTAACAAATTACAAATACACCCATAAGGTTTATTTAAAATATGAATAAATCCTATAATACTAGAAATTACAATTGCCGTTTGTTATAACTTTTCATTTAACACAATACTCGGGGGAAAAAAAAAACCAATTCTCTTATACAATAATAAATTATCAAATTTGTTTATTGAAAAATATTTTCTCATATCATTCAAAACTATTAATTGACTTAATGATTTACCTATTAACAAAAATGGTATTTTTCATATCATTAAAAATTGTTAATTTACTTAATGATTTATTTATTAACAAAAATGGTTAACTAAAAAATATTTTTCATATCATTAAAAATTGTTGATTTACTAAATGATTTACTTGTTAATAAAATTGGTCATTTTTTATGCGAGTATGATTTATGTGTTAATAAAATTAGTTATTTGTATATATGTGTATTTTCTTATACTTTTTTATTAGTTCGGTGAATTATCTTAAAAGTTTTTTTAGATGGGAGAATTATCTTAGTATTTATTTTATATTTATTTGTTGAGAAAATCTACACATCATATATATATATATATATATTTTTATAAATTCGGAAGAAATATTAAAGACTCATAAATTTACTCAAAATGATATGGTAATAGAATTGGAGTCTATATCATTGGGTGTATAACAAATCAAAAAATGATACATAATATACTACATAATTCTATTATATATCTAATAATTTATTCTATTCAATTTCATAGAATAATATTTTAATTTTTTAAAAATTATCAAAATACAAAACTTAAATACACTGTAATAATAGCCCGTGGTTCGTTTTTTCTTTTCAACTTTGCCCTTTCATTTTGAATAATTTACTAATGGTAGCCTACATGTTGAGTGGAGGTTTTTTCATAATTACACAAACATTCTTGGACAATTATGCAATATGTTTTTTTGTTATTACACGAACATTCTTGGTCAATCATGAAATAGATTTTTTTGTAATAATGTAAACATTCTTGGTCAATTATGAAACATAAATATTTTATTTTTTAACAAATTACAAATACACCTATAAGGTCTGTTTAAAATATGATTTGGTCTGATAATACTAGAAATTCCAACTATCGTTTGTTATAAATTTTCATTTAACACAATACTCTGGGGAAAAGAAAAAAAAAAAAAACACCAATCCTCCTATGCAATAATAAATTATCAAAATTGTTTATTGAAAAATATTTCTCATAATTAAAAACTGTTAATTCACTTAATGATTTATTTATTAACAAAATGGTTAACTAAAAAATATTTTTCATATTATTAAAAATTGTTAATTTACTTATTAATAAATTGGTCATTTGTTATGTGAATATGATTTATGTATTAATAAAATTAGTTATTTGTATATATATATACTTTTTTTTGCTTCTTTATTAGTTCAGTGAATTATCTTAATAATTTTCTTTAGATGGAACAATTATCTTAGTATTTGTCTTATATTTATCTGTTGATAAAAGTTACACACCATATATATATATATTTCTTATAAATTCGGAAAAAATGTTAAAAACTTATAAATTCACCAAAAATGATATGGTAATAGAATTAGAGCCTACATCATTGAGTGTATAACAAATCAAAAAATTATACATATCATACCACATAATTCTATTATATTTCTATTCAATTTCATAGAATAATATTTTAATTTTTAAAAAATTATCAGAATACAAAACTTAAATACAATGTAATAATAGCCTGTGCCTTGCACGAGCCTTCTTAAACTAGTATAAATATAAAAACCGCTTAGTTGCTTAAGGATCGTCTCTTTTTTTTTTTTTTTTGGTCATAATTTTACCCTTTTATTTTGAATAATTTACTAAAGGTAGCCTATATGTTGAGTGAAAGTTTTTTTATAATTACGTAAACTTTCTTAGTTAATTATGCAACAAATTTTTTTGTAATTACACAAACATTCTCGATCAATTATGAAACAGGTTTTTTTCGTAATTACGCAAACATTCTGGGTCAATTATGAAACATAAATCTTTTATTTTTTTAATAAATTACAAATACACCCATAAGGTTTGTTTAAAATATGAATCAGTTCTATAATATTAGAAATTACAACTATTGTTTGTTATAAATCTTAATTTGGCACAATATTCAGGGGAAAAAAATATTCTCCTATGCAATAATAAATTATCAAAATTGTGTATTGAAAAATATTTTTCTTTTTTGGGTGAATAAAAAAAGAAAAATATTTCTCATATCATTAAAAACTGTCAATGGATTTAATGATTTATTTATTAACAAAATGGTTGATTGCAAAATATTTTTGATATCATTAAAAATTATTAATTTACTTAATGATTTATTTATTAATAAAATTGGTTATTTGTTATGCGAATATGATTTATGTATTAATAAAATTAGTTATTTGTATATATATGTATTTTATTCTGGTTCTTTATTAGTTCAGTGAATTATCTTAGTAGTTTTTTTTAGATGAGAGAGTTATCTTAGTATATTTGTTTTATATTTTATCCGATGAGAAAAATTACACATCATGTTTTTTTTTTTTTTATAACTTCGGAATAAATGTTCACGACTCATAAATTTATCCAAAATGATATGGTAATAGAATTGGAGTCTACATCATTGGGTGTATAACAAATCAAAAAATGATACATATTGACATGGATAGGCCCATAAGGGCTACTCTGACCTGATGTGAACAACACAAGCCCATCACTTAAGACCCATAACATAACATTTGGTAAAGCATTGAGGCCAACTGAGCATGAAGGGCTAATGATATTCGGACACATGGCAAGTGCAGAACAGGCCACGTCAGCAGACAAGGATCTGCAAAGTTATTGCCACAACACATCACCATTAATGCAATCCATCACAGCATTTATTACGACAACACCTCCCCGTCGGAACAGCGCCCCCTTACCCTGTACAAGGTAAGCTACAGCACAGGTTTTCGGCGAGGGGAGCACGTCGGAAGGGACAATGAAATGATTACGAAAGGATATAAGCAAACATCGAAAACGAGAAGAATGTTAAGTTCTCTATCTCCAATCCCTCTCAATAGACTCCATCTCCTCTCTATTTGCTAACTTGCTCGTCGGAGGGTTCGCTGGGGGACTACCCCGTTCCCCATTGAACTTACTTGCAGGTCATCTAGTGAGCTTCATCATTCGGACGTGGGCTCGAGGAGCTTGGATTAGTCCAGTCCATCCACCGGGAACGAACTGCATCATCAGTTGGCGCCGTCTATGGGAATCTTGGTTTGTCCGTGCGCCAGTTGTGTTCACTGCCGGCGGAGACCCTGTTCCAGTAACCTTTTCACCCCACCCGTCAAGTGTATGGTCACGACTAGATCCATGGCTTCCCACCATAATGCTGCCGATCATCAAACCAACCCTCCCAATCCAAACAACCCACCACAATACTTCATCGAACTTACCAACAGCATCAACCGCATGGCCGAGCAAAACCAGGCCTTAATAAATGCTCTGCTCCAGAGAAACCTTCCCATTCCTCCACCGCCACCTCCAGATATTCCACCCTATCCAGAACAAACTCTGAGCCATACTGTCCCACAACCCAATCCACTTAACTCGGGAGTTTTGCAACCTCCTAACCCACACGTAAATCCACCACCTCCACCCCACGTCCATCAGTCGTAACACCAGCTCCCGAGGGAGAAGCCAGCAGCGTCCAACACCTACCTCCCTCAGGTGGCGACAACATTCCCCTTTGGGACGCTGAACTCCAAGCCATGAAGCTTCAGCTCCAAGGGGTTATGCAGAATATCCAGCATAAGCCTTCCACTACGGCAAACTCACAATTTGTCGCCTCCATCCGAGACAAACCCCTGCCCGCCAAGTTCAAAATGCCCACCATCAACTCCTTCGACGGAACGACCGACCCCGTCGACCACTTGGAGACCTACCGCACCCTCATGATCCTCCATGCCTTCTCGGACGAAATCATATGCCGGGCCTTTCCCGTGACTCTAAAGGGGTCAGCTCGGTTGTGGTTTAGCCAGCTACCACCAGACTCTGTCTCTACCTTCCAACATCTCAGTGACTCTCTCCTGAGCCATTTTATCGGAGCCCAGCGTCAGCGACGTCCAACCACCCAACTCCTTAATATTCGTCAGACCGAGGGGGAATCACTCTGCAGCTTCGTTACTCGCTTCAACACCGAAGCCCTGCAAGTTACAGAAAATGACGACAAGGTCATCCTCACAGCTTTCATGGCCGGTCTGCGATCGTCTGATTTCCTTTTCTCCCTCTCTAAAAACCCCCCGACCTCAAGTCCTACTCTCCAAAGCCCAAAAATACATGAATGCCGAGGATTCACTAGCCGCTCAGCAGGATCCAACAGCTAAAAACCCGACCCCAAGAGAAAAGAGAAAAGACTCAGAACCCAAAAATGCCCAGTATCATAGCCAAACACCCCACTATACAGACCGACCCCCTCGTGCAGACCGGACGGCACCAGTCCGACCACCCAGTTGGTTCGAGCGATATACCCCCCTTAATTCTCCCATGGAACATGTCCTCAATCAGATCCAACGGGACTAACCCCTCAAATGGCCTCCCCCTCCGCGGAACCCTTCCAACCGGAAAGACCAGTCCAAATATTGTCGTTTCCATCAGGACCATGGCCATAACACTGATGACTGCATCAACCTCAAGGATCAGGTGGAGACCCTCATCCGCCAGGGGCGCCTAAGCTGGTTCACCGACACCCGCCCTTAGCAAAGGCAAAGAACCGAACCCCACAGAGACAATCGCCGGCACACCCCACCGCGGCGGCCAGCTCAACCAAATCAAGGCCATGATCGACCTCCACAACAGCCTTGGCCACAAGGTAACCCACCTCCGCCTGTGGGGGAAATCAGAGTTATTTCAGGTGGACTTGCCTGTAGGGGACCATCCCGTTCGGCTCAGAGGGCGGAACTGAGAAAAATACGGCAGGGCTCAGACAAGGCAGTCGCTACTGTAGACCGACCTTCCAAACAGCCCAAACAGTGGACAGAGCCCATCACCTTTACGGACGCCGACTGTACAAGCATCCGTTACCCACATGATGACCACCTTGTCATTTCGGCCATCCTCTCCAATTACAAGGTCAGACGAGTTCTCATCGACAACGGTAGCTCTTCAGACATCATATTCCTTAATTGCTTCCGCCAGCTCAAGATTGGAGAAGAAAGCTTGTCTCCACTCCAACCCCCCTAGTTGGCTTCACTGGTGACCGTGTGACCTCCATTGGTTCCATTGACCTTCCCATCACCATCGGCGAATACCCACGGTAGACCACGAAGTTGCTCACCTTCCTTGTGGTCGATTGCCCATCTGCCTACAACATCATCCTTGGCAGCACCGCCCTAAATGCTTTCCAAGCCATCACATCCACCTATTATCTTGCCCTCAAGTTTTCCACCGATCTTGGGGTCGAAACAGTCAGAGAAGAGCAGACCGTGGCCAGGGAGTGTTATGTTGCTTCACTAAAAGAAGTTAAGCTGAAGGAGGCAATGATCATCGAAGGACTTGACGTCCGGGATGAAGACGAGCTGGTCAGGGGAGAACTAGTGGAGGAGCTCGTTGAGGTCCCTATTGACCCCACCAACCCATTGAAAACTGCTAAGATCGGCAGCCAACTATCCCCCCAAGCGAAATCCGATCTTACTGCCCTTTTGACCGAGCACAATGACGTCTTTGCTTGGATCCATTCAGACATGTCAGGCATTGACCCCACCTTCATAACTCACCGCCTCAGCATCGAATCTCATTTCCGACCTTACAGACAAAAGCAGCGTATTTTCCACCCAGAGCGCAATAATCTCATCGCCGCAGAAGTTGACAAACTCCTTGAGATCCAATTCATCCGAAATGTGGACTATTCTAAGTGGCTGTCCAATGTGGTTCTGGTCCGCAAGAATAATGGCAAGTGGCGACTCAAGGCCGACATTACTCGACTGAACCGAGCTTGCCCCAAAGATAGCTATCCACTTCAAGATAGATCTGGTCGACGCCAATACCGGGTCACCAAATGCTCAGCTTCATGGATGCTTTCTCCGGGTACAACCAAATCATGATGCACTCAACCGATCGGGAACACACATCCTTCATCACCGACCGAGGTACCTACCACTACTGTGTAATGCCGTTCGGACTAAAGAATGCTAGGGCCACTTACCAACGATTAGTCAATGCCGTTTTCCACCATCAGATCGGTCGGAACATGGAAGTGTATGTGGACGACATGCTAGTCAAAAGCAAACTCTCCACTGACCATCTGACCAATCTACGAGAGACCTTTGCCACCCTTCGCAAGTATCAGATGAAGCTCAACCCAGAGAAGTGCGCTTTTGGCGTAGGATCTGGAAAGTTTTTGGGTTTTATGGTCAGTCAGCGCGGCATTGAGGCCAACCCTGAAAAGATCAAGGCCCTGATTGAGATGCAGTCACCCAAACTGTTAAAGAAGTTCAAAGACTCACCGGCAGAGTGGCGGCCCTCAACCATTTCAGTTCCTGTGCAACAGATAAGTGTCTACCATTTTTCAAAGTTCTTCAACAAACTTTTGAATGGACAACTGAATCCGAAAAGGCTTTTCAGCAATTAAAGCAATGCATGGCCAATCCCCCCCTTCTTTCACAGTTAATCATGTTATTTAATTTTGATTATTTAATTTTGATGATGTCTAAAATATGATTTGTAACAATTTAGATTTTTTTAATATATATATTTATTTGACACAAAATATTATCTTTTTAAAATATATATATATTTGTTAAATATTAGTTAAATAAAAATATTTTTGAAAACTTTACTATTCACTTTTTGAAAAATTGAGGCTGATCACTATTCACTTTTTGACCAAATTAAAAATTGATTAATTATATTATTTTGACAAAAATGATGGGTTGGTTGTATTATTTTGACAAATTTGATATTGATGGGTTGTCTTGTGTTGACAAAATTAATATGGAGTGGTATAATATATTTAGTTTAAAATCTCTACAACATATATAATATTTTAAAGATGGCATACATTTTCAGATCCATTATAAATATCATTTAAAGAGATTTTTTCTGTATGCAAATATTTGATTAGAACATTATATATATATTACATATAATATAAATAGAATACATCACGTGCGCTATTAAATTTTTTACATTACATTGATTATATCATATCACACTACACTACATTGATTATATCTTATTATAATCAAACAAGAAGAAAAAGATGGAGTTATATATATATATATATATATTATAAACTAGATGGAGAAAATTATTTGTTTGTTTGAAAATTGTGAACTTTATATTAAATTGTCTACAAAAACGGTGGCTCCATGTTTGAAAAAACAAAAAGAAAAAAGTCAGTCTTATTTTTATCTTTTTAATTCTTATCATTTGCTGACTATTCAAAATCAAGGAGTATGCTTATGTAAGTGATGACATCAAGAGTGTGCTTATGTAAGCAATAACATCAGGAGCGTGCTTATGTAAGCCATGACGTCAGGAGCGTGCTTATGTAAGCCATGACGTCAGCAAGGAGCGTCCAACGGGTATATTTTGTGTATAAATAGAAGTGTTGTGTGTGGAGAAAAAATCAAGAACTTGAAGAGAAAATTTTCTGAGAGCTCCAAATTGTATTATGCTCTTTCACTTTCAGATCTAAGTCTAGCATTTGTTCTTACACTTTCATATCTACTCTTTGTGAGAGAAATATTGTAAAAGAGGGTGTAAATTACCCTTATTCTTATTCCTTATTTTTTAGAGAGATTTTGTAAGGGTAAGGCTTTTATTGTTGAGTGAGGCTCAATAGATAAGAGTAAGTCCTGTGCCAAATCCACAAGCTTGGTGGTGTATTTATTCAATTGATAGTAAAGAAATTCTCAAAGAGGTTCCTTGGGGAGTGGACGTGGTCTTAGAACCACTATAAATCGCAGTGTTTGATTTTCTCTCCCTATCTCTCTTACATTTATATTGATAATTATTATTCTGTTTTTTTTTATTTATTAAAATTCTGAATATTGTGTTAATTTTAATACTGTGAAATTTTTAATAACCCAATTCACCCCCCCTCTTGGGTTGCCTATTTGGGATAACAACAGGCAATTACGGGCGAGCCCCTCTACCTCTATTTAGCAGTATCGAACACCGCTGTCAGTGCAGCTCTTATCAGGAAAGACGGCTCGGTCCAATGGCCAGTCTACTACATCAGTCGAGCTCTCAGGGGAGCGAAGCAAAATTACCCACTGCTAGAAAAGTTGTCCTTGGCCTTGGTCACCGCCTCCAGACGACTTCGTCCTTACTTCCAGGCCCATTCCATAGTGGTCCTCACCGACCAGCCCCTGAAGAAGGTCATGCAACAACTAGAGCTCTCTGGTTGACTTATGCAGTGGTCAGTGGAACTCAACCAGTTTGACATCTCCTACCACCCTCGCACAGCAATCAAGGGACATGTCATCGCCGACTTCATCCTGGAATTCACCAACCCCACCCCAACCACCACCTCCCCACCCCTACCAACTCCTACCGAACCAGAAGACCCCCATTCTTGGATTCTCAATGTCGACGGGTCATCCCGAAGGGAAGGTAGTGGGGCTGGCCTCATCCTCACTTCCCCTGAAGGTGGTTATTTCAAATGCGCTCTCTGTCTCTTGTTTGAGGCCAGCAACAATGAAGCCGAATATGAAGCGTTGATAGCAAGACTCCGCCTGGCCAAGGATATTGGTATCAGCCACATCCGAGTGTTTAGTGACTCCCAACTCATCGTCGGTCAGATTACGGGGGAATTCGATGCCAAGGATGGCACAATGCGGGCTTACAGGGATATGGCGCTCCCTCTCGTTCGCCTTTTCAATACTTTCCAGATCAAGCACATACCCTGCGCGGAAAACTCCAAAGCAGATGAGATGGCTCAGTTGGCCTCTGCAGATCAGTCTGACCTCAGCCACGGAGTCTGCCTTGAATACCTGACTCATCCGGCCATCTCACCCGACCCGTACGAGGTGCAATTCCTCCAATATGAACCCATTCCCTGGGCATCCGACATCATCCAATTTTTGACAATAGGAGAACTCCTAGATAACCAGCAGTAGGCCGCCAAGGTTAGGACCCGGTCATCTAACTACATCCTGGTCGATGGCGTCTTGTATAAACGTGGTTTTTCACGACCATATCTGCGATGCCTCAACTCGACTCAAGCAACCTATGTAATGCAAGAAGTCCATGAGGGAATTTGTGGCAACCACTCGGGTGGCAGGTCTTTAGCCCACAACATACTCCGCACTGGTTATTTTTGGCCAACTCTTAATTAAGATGCGACTGATTTCGTCCTCAAATGCGATAAGTGTCAGCGTTTTGCCAACATCCCCCACTCCCCCCCTACAGAGTTGATCACACTTTGCAGCCCCTATCCGTTCGCCAAATGGGGGATCGACCTGATCGGCCCACTTCCCACCGATCGAGGCCAGACCAAGTTCGCAATCGTCGCTATTGACTACTTCACCAAATGGGTAGAGGCCAAACCCCTAGCCACCATTACTAAGCGGAGCACAACCAGGTTCATCTGGCAATCGATCGTTTGCAGGTTTGGCATCCCTCAGGCCATCGTGTCAAACAACGGCAAACAATTCGACAACGCCAGGTACAGGAAGTTCTGTGCCGACCTCCAGATTCAACCATGTTTCTTCTCCCCTGGTCATCCCCAAGCTCTGGCTGGGCCTTCTTCTCCCTCCAGGCGCCCTGCCACCGCCCGAGCGTGATACATCGCTGTGGTCAAGCTCACTCCTCCCCCTTGGGGGGCAGGTCCCCTCTGGGGCTTTTCCCCCCTCCTAACTTCAGGGGCGACCCCGCCAACCCCTACACCGACTGCTGCCGCTACTGGCACAACCTCCTTTACTCCTAAGGCAACGTCTACACCTCTGGGGCGATTCCTCCCTCTGGAACCTCTCCCTCCTTGGCCAGACTGGCCTTCTCTGCCCTAGCTTCTTTCCTTCTCTTCTGGGCAGGCTCTTCCTCGCTCCGGCTCAATCTCTTCTTCCTCTTCTCCACTCCCAATGCTTCCATCTCCTTCAACGACCTCTCCTTTAGGGGGTCCTTTGGCAGCGGTCGTGGTACAAACTCACCCAAATTTTTCTCTCCCAAGGGTTTGGGGCGAGGGCGGATCCTTTCCCTGGCCACTGGTTGTGGTGGTCGGTCGGCCTGGGACTCTTTGAATTTTTGGGCCTTGGCAAGAATGGCCTGATCCTCTGCCTCTTGGATTTTCCTTCTTGCTTCCAACTCCGCTCGATCGAGGTCCCCACCAATTGGCTGAGCGCCCAACCCTGCCTCAAATAGTGCGGACGGCTGAACAAGCTCGTCCCACTTGGATTTTTCCCTCTCCCTCCATTTCTTGACCTTTTTCACCTCCGCCTCCGCCTCCGCCTCCGCCCCCAATTTTGGCTCCATCGACCGAGTAGGCACCTTCCAAATGGTGCGCACACCAACCCCTCCACTAACACCCACGTAGAACCACCGTGGTCTCCAACCCTTGATCGATGAGGGCAGCCCCGCCACCAGCCCTCTCCTAGCTGCCGCTTGCAGAGTCACCCAAGTTTCTTGCTGCCCCGAGGCCTTGTAGCACGCGAAGAACTCGTCCATTGTCATGGCCTCCCCTTCATTCGCCTTTGGCCAGGCACTCGCACAAGCTAACAAGATCTTCCAGGCATTGGGCATTAGTTGCCCTGGCGCCATCTCTAGACGGTTGAGCACATCCACCACTATTTGTGGCAATGGCAACCTCAAGTCCCCCTTCAGCGCTTCCTCGTAAAGGGAAAATTGCCCTGGCCTCGCGTCCGATGGCCTCTCCGTCGCCGTTGGCAGTAACAGCTCCACTTCCGCCGGAATCTTGTATTTCTCCCGGATAGCCTCCAACTCCGCAGCAGTAATTGTGGATTTGTCAGCCTTAGTATGCCAATGATCTGGCTCTACCTGGCTTATTGGCTTTGGAGCCGCTATCATGGTGGGCGCCTGAGATCGTGCCACCGATTCCCCCACCGTCACCATTCGCGTCTCCGTCCTATATCGTGCCGCTAACTCCTCTGCATCGTCTTCACCCAGTGGGTCTACCCTCACAGTCACAGCTCCTTCTTGTGCCATTTCTAGGGTATGTTTACGAATCGCTTCTGATGCAGGAGCAAGAAGATTGAAGAAGTGTTGTAAAGGCGTACCGTGAACAACAAATGAACTAAGACTTTGAATGTTTTGGTTTTTTGTAAACAAGTAAGTGAATCGCACAATGCCAAAAGCCCACGGTTTGCCCGTATTCTAAGGATCCCAATTAATTTTCGCCAGTTTGAAAACTTTTCAAATCATCTGCCAAAACTGTCTTTTCAACCCCATAATGACTTATCGTTTCATTTTTGCTCCAAACGCCTAATTTCCCCCTCACGATATCGCCACGTGTATGACCACGATGCACTGACTCCTACCCTTACCTTGTCTTTTCCACTTCAAATCATCACATGACACGCCGTATTTTGAGCCCCGCGCCTTTCCGTTCGGCCACCCTCGGCACGCCCCACGATCGGTCATCCCGCTCGGTCACCCTCGCTTTCGGCACGCCCCGCGATCTGTCGTCCCGTTCAGCCACCCTCGCCAAGACGCTTCATGACGGTCGTTCGCCGGCCACCTCGGCCAAGACGCCACGATCGGTCTTTCCGCCGCCGCGCAGCCAAGACGCCTCACAATCGGCTTCTTCTCGCTCGCGGTCGGTAAGCCTCGCGATCAGTCTTTTCACTCGGCGACCTTCGCGGCCAGCCCACCTCACGATCGGCCCTTCCACTCGGTCCACCAACTCGGTCACCTCTGCAGGCCGGACCCATCTCCCTCACTACTATTCCCTTCGTTGGATTGAAGCTGCACTCGGGAATGGGGGACTACTGACATGGATAGGCCCATAAGGGCTACAGCCCACGGTGAACAACCCCAAGCCCATCACTTAAGACCCATAACATAACCCTACCAGTAAAGCCTGCATACTGAGGCCAACCGAGCATGAAGGGCTAATGATATTCGGACACATGACAAAAGTGTAAGCCACGCCAAGGATCTCGCAAAGTTATTGCCACAACACATCACCATTAATGCAATCCATCACAAAGATTTATTACGACAACACCTCCTCGTTTAAGGTAAACTACAAAGACAAGCTTTCGGCAAGGGGAGCACGTCGGAAGGGACAGTGAAATGATTACCAAAGAATATAAGCAAACATCGAAGACGAGAAGAAGGTTAAGTTCTCTATCTCCAATCCCTCTCAATAGACTCCATCTCCTTTCTATTTGCTAACTTGCTCGTCGGAGGGTTCGCTGGGGGACTACCCCGTTCCCCATTGAACTTACTTGCAGGTCATCTAGTGGGCTTCATCATTCGGACGTGGGCTCGAGGAGCTTGGATCAGTCCAGTCCATCCACCGGGAACGAACTGCATCATCACATATCATACCACATAATTCAATCATATATCTAATGATTTCTTCTATTCAATTTCATTGAACAATATTTTAATTTTTAAAAATTTATCAAAATATAAAACTTAAATATATTGTAATAATAATTTATGTTCTGTCCAGACCTTTTTAAACTAGTATATATATATATTTGCCAGGGAAAACTCTAGGCAGTTGTATATATATCATTGTAATAGATAAAATACAATAACAAAATTGGTATAATGCACTCCCTTCTCTATGCAATTATTATGGGTCTATGTTGAACTATTTGATTATAATATATATATATATATAGTTTTTGGTTATTTTGCGAGGTAACTTATAAGTTGATTTTTGACTTATTACAAAAAAATAAATTAAAAATAAAGAGTTAATTTGATCTATGCTAATAAGTCAATAAACTAACTTATTTTTCCCTTTAAATATAATATTTTTATTTATTTAATCAAGCCAAACACAAATTCAAAAAGAGTTGCAACTTTATTTTACATAGAAAAGCACAGTGATGTGAAGAGCACGCTGCGAAATGGACATTCTTTTTCTTTTTTTGGTAATAGTAGAGCAGTAATATTATGGATAAAAATGTAAATGGCTACAAGGTTCTAGGATAGTAGACCATCCTAGCAAGCATCATCAAACATTTGATTACAATAGAAGGAGGGGGATGTTGAACAATTTGAGTTTCTTCGTTAGCGGGAATTTCTTGATTTGCTAGGTTGTAGACATAAGTATTTTCTTTAGTGTGGTTGATTGTCTTCACTTCCAAGCAGTTCCTCAGCGAGCTGCAATCGAGATTTGCCTCCAATCTCCATGAGCACTAATCTTACATTAAAAACATAAATATATGTCACAAATAAATTTTTTTTTTTTTGAAAAAATTACGACATATTGTGATTTTTATTAGAAAATATTATGATTGTGCTAGATTAATTTTTAATTATTTCAGAAAACAAATTGGTGTGTCTAAACTTTTTAGACACATCTTTAATCATTGTAATATTTTTGTTCAAATTTGATTAAATTTTAAAAAGATTAAGGATTAGAGTTGATTTTCTTTCATACTAAATTATTAAAACAGGTCTAAATATAAGTCTAGAATTTTTCAAAAAAGATTTGATGAATAAAAACAAAAAACCGAGGGTTGGAGTCAGTGGCGGAGCCAGAAAATTAAATTAGAGGGGACACTTATTAATTATAATAATAAAATTTTTTATAAAAATATTTCACGCAAGTTTTTACAATTGATTTCGAGAAATATTAAAAAAATAATGTTATTTATAACTAGTGTATCATGGACAATATAAAAAAAATATGGATATAAGTCTTAAAATAAATTATAGGGTAAATTACAAATACACCCCTGAGGTTTGATTAAAATATGAATCGTCCCTTGTGATTTTAGAAATTATATTCCACCCCCAAAAGTTTCTAATTCCATAATAAATCGCTCATTTTATTAATAAATCATCAAGTCATTTAACAGTTTTTAATGATATTAGAAATATGTTTCAATTAATATTTAGGTAATTTTATTATTGTATAGAAGTGCAATTATGAATTTCATTTTTTTTAGTTAATTCTGTTAAATAAAAAAATACTAACAAAGAGGTATTTGTAATTTTTCAAGCCACACGTGGCAATTTATAATTTAAGCAAACCTCATGAGGTGTATTTGTAATTTATCCTAAATTATATAATGATAAATTATTTTTTTACACAAAATTTGATTAAAAATTCAATATAATAGTAATACCACATCATCATTAGTATGTGATATTACAAACTAATAGTAAGTAAACACATAGAGAGTGAATCTCACATGTCAAATGTAATTAATAATTTAATAAATTTTATATTTTTATAGTGAGATTACTTATACTTGTATGTCAGTAATAATGAAATTTTTATAGATAATATGGTTTATAATAATCTCTTCATTTTTAATCAAAACAACCATTATTATTCTCATAATTTTTAAAATGTCATTGATATTTCACTCTAATAATATTTTTATAATTTTTTTATTTAAAATAGTTTCTTTATATTTGTAAAAAAAAAAAAAAATTCCCAAAATCCGAGGGGGGCACGTGACCCCTTGGTCCCTAAGTCCCTTTGCCACTGGGTATACTAGTTAGTGCACTAATTGGTACGTATAGCATTATTCATTTTTTTTCTCTGTCTCACTATCAAGTAATTCTCCCTAAATATATATATATATATATAAATAGGAATAGGATAATTCTTGATTGTGCAAGGCATATAATATGCCATTTAGGAAGAAGGAAGGGAAGACTAAATTTTTTTTTTTTTTTTTTTTAAAAAAAAAAAAAAAAACAAAAAGATATTTTTTTTTTTTTTTTTTTTTTTAAAAAAAATATAAAAAAAAATAAAAAAAAAAAATTTTTTTTTAAAAAAAAAAATTTGGAGTTGTGGATAAAAAAATTTTTTGACTTTTTTTGGTGAATAGTGTTAACTTTTTAACTTTTTGAGTAACTTTTTAACTTTTTGAATTATTTGGGAGTACCCAAACAAAGCCTTACTTATATATTTTTGTGACTTAAGTTACATATTTTTGTGAGTATTTACGGTACGTTTCATGAGTTAACTTACGTGAATTTGTATTAAGTTATGTGATTTTATGAGGTGATTTAGGTAAATTTGTGAAAACTTACGTCAAATTATGATTTCTCAAATTTTTATGAGTTAACTTATGTGAATTTATATTTAAGTTACACAATTTTGTGAGGTGATTTACGTATGTGAAAACTTATCTTAAGTTGTGATTTTTCAAATTTTTATAAGTTAACTTACACAAATTTGTGTTTAAATTATATGATTTTATAAGATAATTTACATATTCTTGTAACAATTTACACAAGTTTACATACCCTTTTCATTTTTTAAATAAATTATAATTATATTTCATTCACATTATATATATATATGTTTTATTTTATGTTCTTAAATTTATACAAAAATCTATAATCACAACCCACCGTATATTTTGAGAATTATCTTTCCCATAATTTTTGAGAATTAATTCGTCATAGATTGTGAGCAAATCTCCATAATTTTTCATTCATCAAACAATAATGTTGATGATAATGGTAATTTTTGATAGAGGGAATCGGAGTTTTAGAATTAAAAAAATGAAGAGAAAATAATGAAAATTTGAAAAAGAAGATAAATAGAGTTGAATATAAATAATATGTATTAATGGTTTGGGTGTATAAGGAGAAAAAAATAATATTTTATTTTAGGATTTAATATGTATTATCCTGATTAGTAAATTTATATTAGAGTATAAAAGGAACAAAAATTTTAAAAATTTAATTGAGTGTATTAAATTATTTTTTGAATAATATTATATGCACTAATTTAGTATACTTATCAATTGATGATGTGACATAATTTAAGATGTTTTTAATATTTGTAATTTGTATAATAAGTGAGATCAATAATAATGTCATAACTAATATTGATATATTAATTAATATATTAATTGGTACATGTAGCAGTCCTGTTATTTTTTGGATGCAAATAGAATTAGCCTAATATAATTGATGGAAAATATGAGGCTGTGTTTGGTTGTGCTTTTGAAATGTGATTCTACATCTGTGTTTCAATATAATGTTTGTTTAGGATTTTGTAATCACGTTTCAAAAGCTCTGCTGAGAGCTTTGTATCAAATCTGTCTCAGCCGCTCTTTTGCTCTGTTTTTTTTTCAAAATTTTTGCTAAGAGGACGTCCGGCCGATTGACCGACCGGCTATCCGAAATAGTAATTTTTTTTTTTGCAATTGATTTATATAATCGAAAAAAATATTTTTTGAAAATTTTAAAATTTTTTATGTGTTTTAAAATAATTTTGAGTTGTATGTTTAGTTATGAGTTGTAAATTTCTGTATCACATATCAAATGTCACATCAATAATTCTCCACTCAAATCAAAATTCTTTTCAAAACTATTTTCAAAACTCTTTACCAAACAAATTTTCTACACTCAAATCATAATTCCACAACATATAAACTTAAAATACAATTCATACTCTCAAATCACTTTTACAAAATACAACCAAACACAAACTAAGTTATTAATTATTTGTGCGGGGGTGATTTAGGCCTCATTTGGGGAGTGACTATTTTAACCAAAAAAAATTAAAAAGTTAACTAAAATTAATCACATCACTTTTTTATTTTTTTGCACATCCTTTTATAAAAAAATTAAAAAATTATTAAAATAATATGTTTCCAAGGAGGCCTTAGGATGGAGGAGGACATAATGAATAAGGTGACTTGGTCAACGGGATATTGTATAATTTTCCGATCGAAGGCACCCACATGATTTCCAAGCAATTTTGAGAGAATCAGGCAAAACAATCGTCTCTAAATTTTTTTATCTGAGCGATTCGTGACCTGTGGATCGCAAAGTTTAGAGACAACAGAGGTAAGTGATTGTAGTTTTCTTCTCATCTTGCTGTTTTTTGCTTGATCCAGTCAAAATGTTCGACGAAATGCCCAAGAAAAACAATATTAACATGTTAAAAGCTTTTTTTGCTGTTTCTCCTAATCTTTTTCCTCTGTTACTTACCAGTATAAAGATGTTTGTTTGGTTGTGTTTTTCAATTTATACAATTCACTCACTTTCTTTACATAAACAAATGTTTTTCTCACCTTATACTATTTGATCTTGCCTTAGAGACAAGGATACAGTAAAACTCATTCCACAATTTTGCTTAGAGGTGTATGGTGAAAAATTCCTATAATACATTTTCCCACTTTTTTGGTAAGCATTTTGACAAATTGAACATCCTGTAATCTTGTAAAAATAGGGTTTTCTGCCACTTCCAGTGTCCAGTTCTGTTCCAGCTACCCATAGGTAGATTTTGTTTATGGATCTAGGGGGATGCTGCCACCTCCTGTGGATGCCGTCACTTCCGGTAGATGCTGCCTCGCTCCGACCCCTTTCCCTTCACTCACTCACTCCTCCCTTTCTCTGTTTCCTTTTCTTTTTCTCTGCTGCTGTGTTGTTGTTTGTTGGTGGTTTTTTATTTTTATTTTTATTTTTATTGCCTCCCTGTCAACATGGCTTTGTGGTTTTGCTGTGTTTGGTGTCTCCTTTTAAAGGTACAACTTCCTGTCTCATTATCCTTAATTCAATTTCCATTACCTTGTTTCTGCATCTTTTTCCCAAATCCTAGGGTTGTATTTGGCCATGTAGTTGAAGCCCTAGATTGGTGCAGGGCTATATTGTGAGGTGATCTGGTTGTACTGGTGTTGAGTTTCCTTGGCTTTGGGGTGGGGGGTGCGATCCTCTTGTGATTCTCTTGTTTGATGAGTGCTTAATATTTCGGGGTATTTCCATTGTCCTCCTATTGGAATGAGTGTTTGACTGTGGCTAGATCTGGTATAAATTTACTGAATGCTTCGGGGTCTATTTGGACTGTGGCCAGTTTTTTTTTTGATTTGTGTGGACTGTGGCCAATATTTAACTTGACTCTTCAGGAGAGGTCCTTACGAGGATGGCACTTTACTGCTTACTAGGATAGCAAGTAACCTTATAGGGCTAAGTGTAAACACTAGTTGACGGGTGTCGATGGATTTGTGAAGGTGATTTGGGTGATAGATGTGCTTTATTTTTCTGTTTCTTACCCATGTCATTTGTTTTATCTATTGATTAACTTATTTGCCTACGAGCATGTTAGTTTCACCTAGCCTCTCGAGTTGTGAGAGATTTATCGTAGTAGGTTAGGTGCACTATTTCGTCCAAGCCTGTGGCTTGGGTGTTGCTTCTTTGAAGTTGTGTTGACCCTTGGGATTGTGTATTGAACATTATTATAATATCTCTTTTTCTAACCGCTTGCCTACAAATAAAAAAATAATAATAAAAAATTAAAAAAGAAAAATAAAAAAGACTTTGGTTGACGAAGGGGCGACCAAATGTTGCCTTGAGGTTGTTAGTGAGGAAGATGGATTTGGAGGAGCAAGTACTTTTTTGACAAATAACTTAATTAAACAGAAATATGAGGTACAAAAATGTCTGAATATAAGAGGTCCCAATATGTCAAGAGTACAAAACATAGTCTGAGCACTGTGGGGTGGGGGGCTCTCAGGGTACAAACATCTATGAGCAACGGAAGAAGCAACATGCTTTGCCAAAGCATCTGTAGCAAAATTATGGATGGATATTGATGAAGAGCTCTTGAATCCTTATGGTGTCTATTGCCAAGAGAATTAGTTTGGGGCTACTAGCTTCAAAGGCTTTTTGTATGCTCGGATGGATACTGAAGAAGAGCTTATCATGCTTGATATTTCTTCTAGCTTTGAGGTGTTGGTGTCTGTTTTTTATGTCTGTATCATGTTATTACGGATCAACTAATTTGGGGGTAGTCTAGTTGGCCCTTTGCTAACTCTAGTAGGCCTCCTCTGATTTATGGTTTTAGTGCTTGTATATGATTTACTTCTCTCCTTGTGGCAACCTAGTTGGGATGGGGTTTATTTTGCCATGACGCATTTTGTACTTAAACCATTTTGATGTAATTTGGGATGTTTTGGGTGTGTACCTTAGTTAATTACATCAATAAATTTTCTTTTTGCCGATCAAAAAAAAAAAAGAAAGTATCATTTTTTTGAATGAGTTGGTTAGCTGTGGATCCTGGGATTTTGTTTTCATTTAAGAATTCAGAAATGGAAACACAAGTGGGAATACAATTAAGAAAATTTGTTGGAGCTTTTGATAGAGATCTGATGGATGACTTTGTTGTGATGGAAAAAGTAGCAATAGTATCCACAAATTTGGAAGTTCTCATCTTGCTTTAGTTGAAGGATGGAATTTTTGGTCCATTAGTAATTCAAGTGGTTGGAGGTGGTGGTAAAGGGAGTGGGTTAGGATTTTCAAATGGGTTAGAGGTATAGAAGATGAAGACAAAGACAAAATGTCCTTTGCATTAGAATTTGACTTTGACTAAAAAAAAAAAAAAATTCTTGTCAACCCTCAAAATGTGTGTGAATTTGGATGGAATTTTTAACAGTAGCCATGTTAACATGGACTCTTATATTACATGAACTTGGGTATGAATATTGGGTGCGACTGTGCGGGTGTGCGTCTTAGCACCAAACCTTCATAAACCTAAAACTTACGATATTTGGATATGTATCCAAAACTTAGATGTGGGTACACAGATGTGTCATGGACACTTGCTTATATTACATATTGTATCATGTTTTTAGATAAGATATTGTAAATTATGTAAAAATATACCTGAAATTTATAGGATTTAGAAAAAATATAGAATTTTGATCTCTCATTCATGTGAGAGATTAGAAATATTTATTTACTAGCAAATGTGGGTTTTCAAACATCGTAAAAAATTAAAAGGTCTAAGTGTCTCAATTGTGTACGAATATCAAACACCTATCTCACACCCTTACCATTATCGTAGTTGAGGTGTGCGTAAGTTGGTTCTGGTAGGCATCAATTCTTGGTTAGTTGTTTCTGCTGTTCTCTTTCTTCTTTCCCTCTCTCTTTCTCTCTTTTGTTGGTTTCTCACCAACCGGCGTTTGTTGCTTTTCTTAGCTCCAAGCTCCTCTTTATTGATGTATTCTTTCTTTCCTTGTAAGTTTCATCAATAAAGATTTTCTTTGCCGATCAAAAAAAAAAAAAAATAGTAACAATAAAAAAATAACCGATGACACAGGTACTAAGTGTTCAGTGGCCATACTATATGGTAGGGGTGTGCACAGAGTGTTTTGTGGCCATACTATATGGTAGGAGTGTGCGTGGTGCAATTCAGTGCGATTTGGGAGTAAAATTATAAACCAAACTATGAATGGCGGATTGGCAAATAACTAAATCGCGGTTTGAACGGTTTGGACAATTTCAATTTGTTAGTTGATTGAAGAATAATGCTAAACAAGTATCAAACATTTGCATAATGCATAATACTAATTTGCATAATATTTTTTTATATACTAGTAGGTGGCACACGCAATGCGTGTGCAATTTAGATAAGTAAGCATAAAAACAAATAATAAAGAAATTAATATCATAATATGTATGTTGTCTAAATGGTAAGAGTGTTCATTAATGAAACCCAAGGTCTTGGGTTCAAATCTTGCTCACGCCTTTGAATAATATTTTTTTATTTTAGGATAGGAAAATTTGCTAAGTGGTAGAAGGAGACACTACCACACTATTAGATACTAAGTCATGTGCTCACATATATAATAGTATAGATATAACACTAACTAAGTTTACATAATATTTTTCATATATATAACTTTAATTTTCAACAAATTCCACATCTTAAATCACTCTTACACTGATTTTTACTTTAATATTTCATTAGAGATAATAAAAAAACATATGTATTAACCTATAGTGGAGCGGAGTGGTTTCGAAAGCGGATTATAAATTTCAAACCGAGGTTCAAACTATCCCCGTGGGCAAATCGGTGCGGATTGGACAGTATTTTGTGCAGCCATACTATACGGGATAAATTGGATTTTGTCCTAAATTTTACTTCTTGTTTATCAAGTATTAATTTAATACTAATGTTTATTAGTCTCTTAAAATGTGAAATAACACTTTTGATTTTATTGTGTTATACTTTTTTTGCTTCCTTCTATTTCCTTTTTCTTTTTGGAGGTGGCTAGGATGGCAACTAGTGGGATTGCAGAGATCCAACAAGTTGGAAAAACTAGTAAGACACACTCAATGAAAGGAAAGGAAATTGCATCAAGAGAAACAAGGCCCCCACTTAATTTCCTATCGATTTTGCATAATGCAAAGAAAACGATCGACACGTCTTGTCCTGACAAGCTGTGTGAGCAGCTCTACACTGGGGTATTCTTAAAAGACAAGGAACTGGCAAGTCTATATAGATTTTCTCCCACATCTTAGATGTACCGATGAAACTTTTTATTATTATTTCAGAATCAGTATATATTTCATGTTTCATAGTGATTCTCTATGATATATTTATTTATTCTTTGAACCTTAACTATGAAATGAAAATATTTATACTCCACCAAAATAAACTTGTGCTTTTATGTTTAATAAATCCTGAAATTGTTTATATTCAAAATTTTGATGTCGAGATGATTTTGTTTTCATTTTTTCTGCAAAATAGAAAATATGTAAACAAAAATGTATTATTAGAGAGTGTCAATGATCAAGATCATGATTTATGGTACTTGACATATTTTCACAATATATATTGGTATATATAGCAAACACCTTAAGTTGGAGTATGTACAAATTGGTCCTGTTTGGTGTAGCTTCTGCGTTTTGATTATCAATTTTTAGCTTGCTAGAAACTATACCAAACAGGACCAATATCAATTGTATTGTTCATGATATTGTAGGAACTATTTGAAAGCACGGTGTACCAATTAAGCTAGGGGTGTTAAGGGTGTTTTGGTCTTTTTGTTAATTTTAGGTAAGGATGTGTATAGTTTGGATTATATTTATTTAAGAGGTATGATTTAATCTTTCGAGGATTTTAGGATTCAATTCTATGATTAAATAGAGTTTGTGACAACTTTGCAAGACAAGTTTTTTTAGATCTGTCTTGTCATCAATGAAAATTACCTTTATCTTCTACATATGTTCTTTTGAAATCAGCAAGGTTTGCATGATTATGAAGCACCTATGTAGAGGTTTTTTCTTTGTTTCTCTCTAACAAACTTAAACTTTTGATTGAAATTGAGAAATGCAAAGTAATTCTATAATTAATTGCGTTCTGAACTGTGTCATGTTTTATGCGGGTGTTGTACTCTTCTTAGCACAGCAAATAGAACAGTTACCTATTACATTTAAGTATGGATAGTTGCTATTGCTATTTTTATTTTATTTTTCCATTGTTGTCATTATTTATTGCTATTCATGCATGTTTTTGTTACTGCAACTGCAGAAGTATTTTGTCGATGAGAAGACAAACAAGAATTGCTTCATGCTATTTGCAAGGAAACTTAATATCTGTTGGATTGATCATTCTGAATATTGGAAATGGAAATGGATCAAAGAGGAGACAAGGTAAGTGAAATAATATGTATAACTTAAGAACTTCATGTGTTGTTATCTTTTAGGCTACTTAAAGTTTAATCAATGAAACTTATCGATGGCGTGATAAGAAGCAATAGGGCTTAACCAATGTTACTAGAAAATGCTAATACTCTAGCAATTTATGTTTTGGAACATGGGTACCAAAATATGGTTTTTTTTTCGTTCGAAAACAATGAATTTAGCAATTCAAAGCAATCCCAAATTTATTTCCTTTAAAAAAAACCCAATTATAGTGAATTAATATCTAGGGAGAGTGGAGTTTTGGAATGATCAAAAAAAAAAAAAAAAAAGAGGATCAAAATGCTTCTAGAAATATGTTTTTACATGATCAATTTTAAAAAATATATGGGCTATAGTTTATTGGATGTCTAATTGTTAAAAAAAAATTCTATGGACGTACCATAATAGTGTAATCGATATAAGTTTACTCTTATCATACCACATTTCTGTTTCCAATTCACATATTGGTACATATTGAAACGATCTATGTTTCAAGTAAGACGGGGCCTAACTGTGAATTACTTCTTCAAGGAACATTTGTTGATGAAATGGGCTTTTATTTTACGGGGAAAAATAAGTTTACGATGGATATGGGGATATTTGTGGTTGTTGTAAAACTTTATGCTTTCTTGTTTTCCAAACATGGACAGTTTTAACCTTTTACATGGTTTGCATGCAGTGGTGAAGAGATTGAAGTGGCTGAACTACGAGAGGTATGTTGGTTAGATATTAGAGGGAAGTTTGATAGAACAATTGATCTCTCACCAGGAGCAATGTATGAAATTGTTTTTGTCGTGAGGATGATTGATGACGATGTGTACTACACTCATATATCAAATTGTACAGTGACGCTTGTCATGATTCTCCCTCGTTCAAGAACGCAACGTAATGAAAGTTTAGAAGGAAAGCCTGTAGAAGAATGGTTTGAGATCCTGGTGGGTGAGTTTATTATGTCACCAGAAAACGTTGGAAGCGTCGAATTCTCCATGGAGGAACATGGTACAAACTGGAAGCGTGGGCTTATTGTGAAATGTGCTATCATTCGACCCAAGAAGTAAATAACTTTAGGCACTTGGATGGTTGGTAAATTTCTCTATATCCCAAGGAATATCCAATGCAATTAATGTGAGAACATGTTTAGTGGAATATGTAAGCAAATTATTATTATTATTATTTTGTAGAATGCTTGTATAATATATATGTTGTAATTGTGTATGAGATTGCATGGATTCATGGGTCTATATATATTTGAGAGTCGTTAGAATTAAGTCTTTGTGATTCAACTAACAAAAATGCTATGGATTTTGAAAATTTATCCGAATTTTAATCTGAAAGTGAGTGTGGTGTAGATTTAAAGTTTGTGAGATGTGGGGAGGGGTGCTGTTGAGATCTAGCTTCGGTTTAGGAGCTGTAGGTTGGTTTAGATCGAGCTCTTAACATCCCAAACTAAGGTATGGCATCGATTCCCGCGCCTTTGATGGAAAGAGGTATGTTGTCCATGCAAGACAGAAGCAACCCGATCTAACCCACGAATACACCAACAAGAGAGCCTACCCAAGACAAGCCCCAGTCCCATAGCAAGCGAGTTCTAATGAATATAGACGATCGATTTCTTTTCGTAGATATTTTTTGAGTAGTTTGCTTTTGTATATGCAAGTGTTTCTGTTCAACTAAGCCTGATTGCCTTCTCTCTCTCTCTCTCTCTCTCTCTCTCTACATATATAAGTACATCCAATTTATTACTCAATAGATGGAGGGCTAAAGAGGGTCAACATGAGGTTCAGTTGACGAAACGTGCTAATTTATGTGGTTTTCAGAATTTCAGAAATTAGGTTTTGATTTCTTTATTTTGTGTTTTTATTGGGTAAATCACACTTAGCGCCTTTATACTTTACAAACAATTTTACATGCTAATCTCAGGCGAAACCCAACATAGGCAACACTAACAACTTCAAAACTAGAACATGAAGGCCATGCAATTCAGAAAGCATGGGAAACACTTGACATGCAAACAAACAACAAACTTGAACCATCTAGCTGAACCAGACAACAATTATGGGGACGTGTAAAACAGTTATAACCCTTTTGACTATTAGTAGATGACCAAGAAGTTGCAAATGAGGACTGTTCTGACTATAAATTGTAGTTCAGATGAAGAAATGAGAAATCAAATTCCATCCAGACATAATTCAATTACTTTATTTTCTTCGTTATGCCTTTCCTTTCCAAATAAGAGTAGTTATAGCAGTAACATGAACAATAAAAGATCAGGAGTAGATTGGGAAAGAGTAGAAGTAAAAGTAGTAGTAAAGTACATTTCTTTCTCTTCTAATTGTATTGACACTCAATCAAAATGAAATTTATTTCCTTTCCTTTAACTTTTTAACTTTTTGTATTGTTAAGTGGTTTCATTTGACACTGTAATGGCGTAGGAAGTGTTTGAAGGGGTAGATAGATTGGGTTTAGGGTTTGAGTGGAAGCTAGAAGTTGAAGATGGAGAAGAAGAAAAAGGTATGTCTTTTAAAAAGCGACTACAACAGATATATAATGTTGTTACGTAACGGTTGTAATAGTTACTGCTATCTATTACAATTGCCATAGTGATGTAGTAAAAATTTACATCCATAACAGCTACCACCATTACGTAAAGGTCGTAACGGTCATTATGTTGTCGCCACAGTAGCATTACGGCCGTTATGATCAGTAGGCTTCCACTTTTTTTAATTTTTTTTTATATATATAATGCTATTTTCTCTTTTTATTTTCTAGTTACATAGAATTTAAGTAAAAATCTTATTTATACATATTTGAATATCCAATCTTCAAGTTCTACAATATTTCGTTACTTGAATATTAACTTATATCTATTTTTCTGATGTTAAATTTATTGAACAAAATTTAACATGTTATGCACTTTTACATTATATTCATTCAGGGGTGGAACTGTGTAGGGGCCAAGAGGGACCCCGACCCCTCCAATTTTTTTATAATTTAATATTAATTTTATATTGACGAATATTTGTAAAATATATAATGGGATGATTTCTTAAATTTATAAAATTTGCTTTACTAACTTTCTGTTTCATTAATATTTCTGTGTATAATGAAAATGATCTCTAACTATTTCACATTTTAAATAATAGTATCAATTTTATTAATACAAGAGGTGTATGTCACTTATTTTTTTAATTTAAAAAATAAAGCGGAATGTATTTTTTATGAGTAATGTTAGAGAACCTAAAATTTCACTTATAAATTTGTCCACAATAACATTGTAGGGGTTGAGTCTTAATTGATTGATTTATAAACAAATTAATTGACATGTAACAAATTAATTGATTGATTGATTCAACGTCATTAAATGTAAATTTAAGGATTATGTTTTAAAGGCTTTAAGCATTTTTCACTTCTTATTTACTAGATTATATCAATTAAAATAGCTTAAAACAGTGGTTTGACCGATTGTATATTGAGATCTAATAGTTCAAAACTTTTAACAATTAAAAAAAAACTATTTGTTATACTTATTTAGTTTTCTCATGAAATACTTCTTTTGCACATTTGTATAAGAAATTATGTTCAATTAATAATGTACCAAAATTAACTTATTATTTTTTATGTTTGTATGTTGGCTCCTCTAGGACAAAATTCTTGGTTTGTATTTTAAACTTATGTTTACGGGACTTTATTTTTAACAATAAACATACTTTACTTTTTTTAACAAATTAGAAGTTATCCATCAGTATAATTAGTAAAGCAAAGAAAAATTAAACAATAGGAAAAAAAATTTAGATCGGCTTAAAACTAATATAAAAATCAGTGTATATGTATTGGGCCATGTTTTAAAATTAAACAAAAATACTAAAACTTATTTTGACCTTCACTAAATGCGATTCTGAAATAAAAATATGCATATTAGTATGTCTTCCTAACATTGTGTGAAGATTTAAGAAAATTTACGATTTCGGTTGTTGCCACCGTTACGTACTCCGCAACCGCATCGATGTTATTGATACCATTGTAGTAGGGGGAGACTTATGTGTAGGTCTTAATAGGTGAACTATTGTTTAATAGGTTCTATGATAATTAATGACGTTTTTTCATCAAATACTATTAAAAAAACGTTACTAATTGTTAATTTTTAGCGACAGTTTGACAATTGATACAAAAAATGTCACAAATTACAAGTTTGAGCGACAGTTTAAAAAAATTATCACAAAAAAATTAATTAATTTTTAACTTTCAGTGATAGTTTGAAAATTTTGTTACAGAAAAATATCACTAATTATAAGTTTTAGCGACAATTTATAAAAACCGTAACAAAAAAGTCACTAATTATTAATTTTTAGCGACATATGCAAAAAGTCATCATAAAAAATTATTTTTAATGATGATTTTACTATGACTTATTTTCAATAGGACTTGATGGAAATTAAGTCCAACTGTTGAGATCCATTGACAGTTTAGCCTTACAGGTAACTGCCACCATTATTTAAAGCGAGAATATAAAAAAAGTGGAGGGCAGAAAAATTAATTTTAAAATGATGAGAGTATAAATTTTTATTGCATAAATTTATGTATGAACCAATTATACTTCTATCATTTTGAAATCATTTTATTGAACCACTTGATATTTAATTTTAACAAAAGAAAATTTTCTTCCTTACACTCTAAATATGCAAGTGTAGCACACAGATTTTTTGGATAGAAAAAATTACAACATAGCATTTTTGGCCAAAATCACATTCGGGAGAGATAAAGTGCTATGTGACCATATCATTGTTGGAACAAAGTGCTATGTGACCATATCATTGTTGGAACAATCCCTTATCTGTTTAATGTGAAACACGTAATAATTGTATTAAATATATTATCAAATTATATATAAAAGTATAAGTTGAAAACAACATAATTTGTTTGGATAAAACCAAATCAAAACACTCACAGAAAAGTAGAAAACTTACAAACAAATTGTATAAATTTGGAATCAAAAATAATTTGATCAAGCCTTGTGTTGGACATAATTTTTTGTAAGACAAATTCGTCATCCGCTATGGTACCCACGGATTTTTATTGGACATTCGTCTCCCAAGATACAATGATCGAACCTTACAATAGTAGTACTACCACTACAAATTTGACGAATCTTACTGTGCAAAATTATCTTATTGAAAAGGACATAGTATCGAAAGAAAATGAATACAATATGAATTCGATAATTAATGAATGCAATAAGAACTTGTTTATATAAGTGAATTGGTGACTTTTCGAATAGTCATGATGACTTTTCAAATGAGTCATATCATTTTCTCAGAAAAGGTGTAACCATTACAAATATGATTGTTCTCACAAATGGATTTAAAATTTGTATCGTATTTGGTTCAATTTAGACCCAAAAAATACAAAACTATTTAAATAAAAACTAAATTTTAAATTAAATAATTTTTTTCTTAAAACCATACTCAAATAGTGTATTTTGGAGTCAATTTCTCATTCACCTATTAATGATTTCCAAATCATTTTTCCAACAATCATAAGGGATAAAATAAATTTTGTCACAAATTCATTTAAGATTCTTCTTAGAGACAGTATTTTATATCATATTTTTTATTGCCTACTCACAATGGAGCTTTATTTCCATTGTGACTGGACAGTAGAAGATGCGGCAAAAACTAGTGTATTTAATCTTATTTTTTTCAATTTATTTAGGCAAACATATGTTAAAAACAAAGTTACAACTTATTTTACATAAAAAGCACAGTGCCATGAACAGTAGTGATATAGCAAACTGCCTCAAAAAAATTAAAAAGAAGAAAGAGAAAAAAAGCACACCATATTTAAGACTCCATTTTGTCCCAACTCCAGCTTCCATGAGTGCCAATCCTACATTAAAAACGTTAATATACTTAGAAGCCCCTTATTGATCATCTGCAATATTTTTAAAATTTGATTTATTTATTATTTTCATTTTTTTAGTGATGGCAGAAATTTTGATAACTGTGATAGCTTTAAGATTTAATGGAAAAAAGATTTTTAATTATGGGTTTCAAAATTTTGCATGATTTTTTTTTTTTTTTTGGTGTAATCTAATAATTTTCTTTGTTATGTAGTGTACAAGGAGATACTCAAAAAGATATATATTATATTATTATTATTATATAATATAAGAAAAACGTTTTTAGGTCTATGAAGTCAAAACTCCTAACCTAATTATTTTAAAATTTTGAATTAACAATATATAAAATTACATGTGTCATAAAATCATTGGCTCTTTCATTTTAATTATAGTTATTGGATGTTTGATTATTATAGCAGTGACCCCAATTCCCTCCTCCTTTTACGATATTGATACGGAAAGTAAATTTCAACAAATTTTATTCGGTAAACATGATGTCAACATATGCAATACCTACCCACGTTAGTTTTCAAAAATTTACCATACAAATATTTATTTTAATTTTATATTTATTTTGTTAATTCTTTTATCAATATAAAACATTTTTCAAATTTTATTAAATTGCAGCACTTTTGAAAATGGAAACAAGTAGATATTTAAATTTTAGAGGAAATTGCTCTCCAGTGTAAGTTTTTTGACAAATTTTGCAAATTAGTGGTATATATATATACATATATTTTTATCAATTTTAATAATTAAAATTATAATTTTTTTCACGAATTTATAAATATTTGTAAAAACACTACTAATCTACAGTTTTTCTTAAATTTATAAGCTAAAAATCAAAACAATGTTAATAGAATACGTATCAATATCTCTCTATATGTTGGGATAATCTTGACATTTAATTTGTATTTTCAAAGTATAACTTTTAATTGCATCTTTACCGTAAGATAATATATATATATATATAAATTATTCATGATTCATACAAGGTGCATTATATGGTTAAAAAATCAAATTATTCTTTACAACTCACATTTGTTCATTCAAATGTTTTAAAATTTGTCCATTGATCAATTAAAATTAGGGGTACTTACCAATTAGTCCTATTAACTAGACTTATTTACCTTCAGGTCCTAACTAATAAATTTAACACTATAAAAATAAGAGAGTGATAAATTTATCACTAAAAATTTATTCATAAAAACAAAGAGACTGATAAATTTATCTTTTATCACTTAATAAATTTATCAATAAGACTTAATGGGTAATAAGTCTCCAAAGTAGGACCTATTGGGTAATAAGTCTCCAAAGTAGGACCTATTGGTAGTTTACCCTTAAAAATTATTTTTATAAAAAATTATTCCAAACTAATTTTTTAAATTTCTACACATTTACATTATTTAAGAAAAATTACAATAACCATGTATAAGAATTTTAGAGGGCCAATTGCATTTCTAATTGTCCTTGATAAAATTATCAAAAGTTATGAACATTGTATTTGATATTTATGTTGTAGTTAGTATAATCTTTTTATTTGAAATAACCTTTTGCAAAATAAAGCTTATTAAATTACATATTTAGCCTTAATATGTTAATTAACCTTAATTCTACCTTATAGTAGATGACAAAATATTGAATTAATTGCCAATTTCAAAGTAAGTCGAGCTGAGCTATGCTAGAATTATGAAAATTTGGTGTTAATCAGTCAAACTTTGAATGCATAGCTTAACATTTTCTCTATAGCTTAGTCATTTTTTTGATGAATATTTACATAGAATAAGCTAAAAAATAGATTAATGTTAGGTACGAAAAATTTATAATAAAATTTAATTTCATGATAGTACTTTATTATTATATGCAATTTAAACATATGTATAATCATTAACCATTTTTGAACAATAACTATAAATTTATTTCCCTCTAAGTTTTTTTAATAAATTTATTATGACTAAGTCATTTTTAAGTGTAAAATCTAAAAGAACAATACTATGGACCTCAAAAAATAAAATTAAAAAAACCAAATATTCTATATAATACTCACATAGATGTGATCCATGTGAGTATTATGTAGAATACTCAATAATTTATTTAGAATTTCTAACATTTTTTAATTTAAAACTACATTTTGGATTCCAAAGACAATCCTAAAATATATATATAATCTTAATAAATATATGTTTTAAGCCGTGCATAGCACAATTATACCCCTAGTACATATATAAGCATATCCAAAACTTAAAATGTGCATATCAAAGATAACTATTTAATAATCGAAAAGTTCAGCATTGTTTATATAGTACTCTCAATCAATGATGGAACAAAAACTTTATAGGTGGGACAATACTATCTCACATGTCTCATGTAGTTGAAAAATAGGGAATGACTCACCTTGTATGTTTTGTTGTTTCTCATTTGTGAGGAGCACTGTGTAAACAATGTTACATAATATAGGGATATTAAATTTAAATTTATACCATATATTCAAATTTTAGACATTTTTTAATTATTTTTTCTAGATACATAACACCTAGGTATATATGTATAGGTTTTAAATATCAACTGACATTGAAATTTTAAACTTTCGATACCGATATCTTTAATATAGTAGTTAAAATTGTTCGGTTCGATATTATAATAAATATTGAGTGCAATAGTAACACCATCTTACATGGAGTCACCGGATAAGAAAAATCCTAAATGAACTTAGGTAGACAAATCTTATCTCTCACTAACTTAACTTGGTTGTGGTCTACACCCCAAAGTGAGATTGCTCATTTCACCATTATATCTAATATGTACTATTGATATCGACACTATATTGCCAATACCAATACATATCTCAATACAATCATTTAAGAATGCATTAAATACTCGTAATCACCTCCAGTATCATGTAAAAGAGAAAATACTATAAATATATTTTACTAGAGACTAACCAGCCATTTTCTCCAATTCCTTCTATTTTAACACTATACACTTTTTAATAGATTTTTTTTAACAATTTTTAAATGCTTTATTTTTAAATAATAATTTGTAGATTTTAAAAAAAAAATTTTTGAATGCCCTCGATTTTCAATCATAATTAAATCATATGGTGTAAGGAAAATAAAGAACATATATTTTTCGTGACTTCTAAATTTTTTTGTCCTTTTATTTTTTATAACAAATATAAAAAATTATAAAAAGTATATGCCCTTTATATTTTTCGTTATTTTTATATGTCCTTTATTTTTATAACAAATATAAAAAATTATATGCCCTTTAAATTTTTTTTTTTTTTTTAAGATTCATTTTCCTTACACCATATAATTTAATTATGATTGAAAATAGAGGACATTTAAAATTTTTTTAAAAAAATCCACTAATTGTTATTTAAAAATAAAGGCATGATAAAAAAAATGTTAAAAACAAAACTCTATGAAAAGTATATAATGTTAAAATAGAAGGAATTGGAGAAAAAAAATAGTTTAGTCTCCAATAAAAACATATTTATAATCTTTTCTATTTTCTATGATGGTAGATGTGGTTAACCGTATTTAATGCATCTTTAGGACACTCGTTAAGAAAACCCCCCACACACACATATATATATATATATATGTAAGTGCTGAAGAAATTAATAAGAGTAACGTTATATATAATCTCATTGAGTAATGGTAACACTTATCATTTTTTTTTTTTATGTGGCATTTAATGTACCATCTCATGTGTGTGCATTGCATTGAAAACAGACATGAGTGGAGGGTGCTATTACACTAACAATGTGTTGAACATGAGATGGTATATATAAATGTTGTATGAAAATTACTCATTATTTCATTTTCTCACTCCAAGACAAAAAACAAAGAGGCTCTCATTAGTAAATGAGAAATGTTAGGAATTATGAATTTTTTTTTTATAAAAATGATCATGAAAAATTTGTGACCCTTAGATTACCTTGATTAGTGTGTGGTGTTTTATTGTAAGTGTAATCCAAAGGTCACAAATTTTTCATGATAATTTTTATGAAAGACTTTTCATGATACCTAGCATTACTGTTAGTGAATGTATGTAAAATTCACTCATTTGTGTCTTGTCTAAGAATGAGAAACTAAGATAAGAAATATAATTAAAGATAGAAATTTTCCATTAAAAAAAAAAAAAAAGAAAAAGAAAAAGGAAAGAAGAAGAAGAAGAAGAAGAGGAGAAGACTTACATGCAAGAGAGGTGGAAGACTTGAAGTCGTTGGTGAGTAGTATGTGCGATCTGTCCATGGACGCCAGATTTTGTTTAACATGTTCTACAAATTCCCGCTTCATGTTTGTTAAAGTCAATTCCTTGAGGTGACTCAGCCGCTCCAATCCTTGTGACTTTTCCAGTTTTTCACAACCTCTAATTTCTAATTCTTCAAGTTCGGGCATAGCACCTTCCTCAACGATCCACTCCTTGAGGGTTTCTAACATCCACAATTTCAACACACGAAGTTTGGGAAATCCCCCACCAAGACAATTCATTTTCTCCCCTACAAAAGAGTCAGCAAAAAGCCTGAGTATGTTCAGCTGAGGCAGACGCTGCCCTAGCTCCCGCATCTGATCTTCTTCGATTTTCGTCATCGACAGTGTCAGGGTTTTGAGGTTTTCGGGAAGGTTTCCACCCTTGAACACTCCGAACAAATATAAGTTTGAGAGAGACGGATGGCTTGTCAGATTGCCATGAATCTTGAACTCTGAAGGCTGACCAAATTGATGATCTCTTGATCTCAGCTTGAAAGTTTGAAGTTTGTTAAGTTGTGAGATGCAATCCACTGGTTTCCCCACTGATGATGTTGAATGGCAAGTCAGTCCCAATTTCCGAAGGTTGGTGAACCCGTTCAAGCCGTATTCTTTGGGGTCCTCAAAACCGATAAGGAGGCCTGTTAAGGTCTGAATGTTGGACATTGAAGTTGAAGACTGTTTTGATGATGACGGCTTCGGAATGGACACCTCGTTCATAAGCAGATGTCGAAGGTTTTTTGCCTTCCAAATGGAACTTGACAGATTGGTTATGTTAGTATACTTCAAATCTAAAGTCTCCAGGCACGGTAGATTGACAATAGACTCCGGACATGAGTCTACACCGGTCCATCGCAAGCTTATGTACCTTAAGTTGCTCAAAAACTTGCCAAGTTTCACATGTAGCCAAGGTCTGTGGGCACCTTCTAGATCAAGCACCTTCATCAACGCAAAACCTCTAGATCTCCTCCTATCGATAATTGTTTCAAGAAACTCATTGATTTCTTTGTTGAATGTACCTCTCTTTTGGGCTTTAAAACAAACATCTGATAAACAAACATTATTAGGCTGAGCAGGTGAATCTGTATTAGGCTGATCAGCCGGTGAAGCTATATTAGGCTGAGCAGATGAATCTATGGATGTACAATTCGCTTTGCAATGGTGGGAGTGAATAAATCCTATATCCTTAGACTTTGGAAAGAAGAAATCATGAAGAAAGCTTGGCATTCGACATGTTTTATGCCTTCCATCTTCCTTCCTTGTTGCTATTTCAATCATGTTTCTGCGCACGAGTTCTTTCAAATATTTACTGGCTATATCTTCA
Organism: Camellia lanceoleosa; assembly: GCA_025200525.1. Classification (NCBI taxonomy): domain Eukaryota; kingdom Viridiplantae; phylum Streptophyta; class Magnoliopsida; order Ericales; family Theaceae; genus Camellia; species Camellia lanceoleosa. The sequence continues at coordinate 47,621,098 of CM045761.1, read as the reverse complement.
GGTTGTTGGGTACTTGACGTTTTCACAAACCCCTCTGCAATCCACAACTGCAACAGCCTCTGCACGGAGATCTCATACTCTTTAGGAAAGAGAGCCAAGTAAAGAAAACATAGCTTCAACTCAGACCGTAGCTCACGAAAACATAAAGCTATAATATTCGAGAGAGGTGATTGATCAAGTTTGCCGGAGTCGACTAAAAGATAATCAATTCCACCGAACAACTCATTAGATTGTATAGATGACAACAATCGTCCGAGCAGGACAATTGCTGGAGGCAAACCGCCACATATTTGCAGAATTTTTACCTTGTAACTGTCTAACTGGTGGTGTGTATCTGTATGACAATGTCTACCTACACGAAACTTGTTCAAGAACAATTCCCAACTCAGCTTATCAGTGAAGGGCTTGAGTTCCAGCGGTGGGCGACTCCACGGATCAACATCCGAGGCTATCTTAGAGTAGCGAGTAGTGAGGATGACTCTGCTACCATTGGCGGCGTCTGCAAAGGGACATGCTAACATGAGCCAGACATCAAACGAGGAGACATCATCCAAGACTATTAGAAACCTGAGCTCCATTAAAGTCTGGAAAAGCAGAGCAGACAGCTCGTCCTTGCTCATGAGCTCTACCCCCTTCAACACCCCCATCGGAATCTGTTTGAGTAAGACAATCAACAGATCCTTGCATTCAATATTTTTGGGAACATGGAGCCAAACACGGCACTTGAAATACTGCCGAATGTCGAGTCTGTTATAAACCTTCCTTACCAGAGCTGTCTTGCCCATAGCCTCTTCGCTGACCAGAGAAATCACGCGGAGGCTTTTCTGCTTGCTGATCAGTCGATCTACCAGATCCTTTGCCACATCTTCAAATCCAACAAGTTCATCATCATCATCATCATCATCATCATCATCATCGGTTTTGTAATTGATTGCCGGATGATCTCTACGAGGCCGCGGTTCACTATGTACAGCTTTTAAGCTCTTCACGATATTTTTCAATTTGGAGCTGAACCGTAATTGGGTCCATGGTGGAATCGGAAACGCCATTAATGGTGGGTTTTTGGTAAGATTTTTGAGATCATCCTGTCGGCATTGAATTGGTGTGTTGAGGAGGAAAGTTTCGATTAAAAATTCAGAATAGTAAACAGTGTGAAGAAGGGTAGTGGTATCATGTGGAGAGTAAACAGTGGGAAGAAGGGTACTGGTATCCTCTGCTTCTTCGAGTTCGTTCCGAATACGTAGTAGTTCGTCGATGGCAACATGTACATGATTTCTCAGTCCTGGATAGATAAGTCCTTCCTGGACAACGTCTTTCAATTTGTTTAA